>JAJPUD010002248.1:121597-152060 GCA_023553655.1 Myrmecobius fasciatus
GATAGATAGATAGATAGATAGATAGATAGATAGATAGATAGATAGATAGGTGACCTTGGTATATTACTTAATCAATTAATACTTTTGTCATTGTGGTGTTATTTTAGTTATGTCTGACTCTTCATGACCCCATTTGGGGTTTTCCCAGCAAAGATACTGGAGTGGTTTGCCATTTCATCTCCAGCTAATATTAGATGAGGAAACTGAGGCAAACAAGATTAAGTGACTTGCCCTGGGTTACACAGATAGGAAGTGCTTTAGGCCAAATTTCAACCATGAGAATGAGTCTTCCTAACTTTAGGCCTTGGATTATATCCACTGTGCCACCTACTTGCCCAATCCATGCTTTAAGAAGCTCTCAAAGACTATAAGTTGCTGAAAAGATATAACCTACCCTGGTAGTAGGAATTTCACCCGCCCTCTAAGTTTTCTATAGCAATAAAATTGCGGTCTAATTGTTCTTCCTGTGAACCATGAACACAAGAAATAGAAAAGAAATGTAAATGAAGGAATTATTTATTTTGCCTTTTTTTTTAAGGGTAGGGATCTGGAACTGGCTAATTCAGAAGATGGAAGGGGGCCACAAAAGAGATTCTGAATCAAAGGTTCAGTTACTATTTCTTGGGGATGCTCTGAAAGAGACCTACCCTTTAAAGAGGACTATACTAGATATGTGGTGCAACATCAAAATGCAGCTGCAAAAAACACTGCATTTTCATGCCATCTCTACTGCCACATGATCTTGGATTCTCTGTTTCTGTAAAATTAGGATTTTGGAATGGAAAACTCTAAGTTCCCTCCCAGGGAAAGAAAACAAAGGCACAAATACAAGATCAAGGTCTTAACTGGAATTAAATGACTAACTGGTATAGACCTGATGTAGCTTCCTTGTGCATATAGAAACACATCTACCTTCCCTAGTGACCTTCAGTCTATTAAAACAGGCTCGACCATGAGAGTCTTGTTCACTGAGCATGCATGGCATAGACCTGTATAGAGTTCTCATCCGAGGGGAACAGCTCAGGAACAGCATTTGTGTTCATGCAATATATGTGCATATGAACATGTTCACTCATGACTACCTGAGTGTGCAAGGTCAATCACCACATATCTATCTATTAAGCACCTACTATGAGCAAAGCACTCTACTAGATGATGGATATACAAAGGCAAAAATGAAACACCTGCTGCCTTCAGGGGGTTTACATTCAATTACATAATACAGAATGTCCTTTCTCTAGAGAGCTTTCTAAATTTCTTACATGATTCAGTAAGTTTGTCCAAGAAAAGGAGAACAAAAACCCATTCTTTGAAAGGGGAGAGCAAAATAGGAGTCAATTGTTTCCCTTCATTGGAAACACAAGAGGGTTTTCATGGAGAAACTCAGGGAAATCCTATCCCTCTCAGCTCCCTCCACCTTACTCTGAGATCAAAGGGAATATTGACTTCTCCACTGCTTTCTCTGGAACAATATACTTTGCAAAAAGACATCTGCTCTTCAGTCTAAAATATGAAGGCTTGCATTATTAACCAACCTGGTGAATAATTCAGCTTGAAATAAACTTGCAACAGAAGGGAATGCGCTCTGCCCGCCTGCACTATAATGAAATGGTACTAGTGTTCTTTCCTTGGGACGCCCAGGCAGGACCAGTTAAACTGAATTATGACGTCGGGAAATGTCGCTCCGACATAAATAGGAAGATGTTGTTGACTTATTCTACTGAAATTTTGCCAGGATGGGAGGTAAAAGAGAGTCCTTGGAGATCTCAGAACTTTTCTTGAAGTTCAATTTTATCAGAGATCTACAATATAACAGTAATAATAATAATAGTTCACATTTAAATAGTGCCTACTATGTTACAGACATTGAATTAAGCACTTTACAAGTATTATATCATTTAATTTTCATGATAACCCTAAGATATAAATGCTATTATTATTACCATTTTAAAGTTCAAGAAGCTGAGGCAAACAATAGTTAACTGACTTTCAAGGATGTATTTAAACTTGGGATCTACTAATTCCAAATACAATGTTGATTCAATCTAGCTTCCTCAATTTCAAGGAGACCCTCTCCTCTCCCCATTTTAGATCCTCTTTTGTCACTTTCCAGAAAAATATAGTTCAGGGAAAGCTCTAGTCTATTCCAAGATAATTCGATTTTCAGACACAGCATCTGCCATGGGGCCCTTGGCTCTTTGTCCCTAGGAACAGAGCTGAACAAAAAGGGGAAAAAAACCTGGATCAGGACTTTACACAGTGACGGAACAAACTAAATGTTAGAGTTAAAAGATACCTTAGTCAATAATGAGTTTGAGCCCTTAATTAGAGAGATAATGGAACTGAAAAATATGGTAAGATGGAAATTAGTATGGATGAGCCGAGATACCAATACTTTCAGGTTGGATTCAAATCTTAACTCAGACACTTCCTAGCTGTGTGACCTTAATCAAGTCACATAATTTTCTGAGCCTCAGCTTCTTCATGTATAAAAAAAGATTTGGATTAAATGATCTCAAAGGTCACAGATACAGATCTGAATGTATTATTTTATGATAAATACTCTGTAATCCACCTTCATGTTCAATTGTTTTCTTCTTTATATCCTGTTTCCCTCATTACAATGTTAGGTCCTTAAGGGCAATGGCTGTCTTATTTATTTATTAATTTATTTATTTGTTTGTTTGTTTATTAAAATTTGTAGCCCTTGTATTAGCACAGTATCTATTATGTAATTATTATGTAATATTATTATTACTATTACATAAAATGCATAATACATACTTTTTTCATTTATTCATTTTATTCAATTGTCTTGCCTAGGATAATGTAGATAGTAAAGTGTAAGAGTAGGTATGTGAATCCTCTCCTGAATCACTGCCTCGTCTTGGCAGAGGAGTCTGCCTAGCCCAATGAAACTAAGAATTATCCCATGTAGGGTTTCCCAAAATGGACAAGTTATGGTGAAGAATTCAAAGGATAATCCACTAGAAAAGGAAATGGCAAACTCCTCTAGTATTTTTCCAAGAAAACTTAATGGACAATATAAAAAAAAAAAAAACAAGATGAATCCCTCAAGTCAAAGCTATAGTTTTTCCAGTATTACTGTATGACTATGAAAGTTGAACTATAAGAAAAATTGACCACTCCAGAATCAATGCTTTTGAATTTGGGTGATGAGGAAGACTTTTGAGAGTCCTTATATACAACAAGGAGATCAAATCAATAGATCTACGCTTAAGAAAATTAATAAATTCTAAAGTTGAAGTTGAAATACTTTTGTCACATAATGAGAAGACAAGACTCATTAGAAAAGACCCTGATGTTGAGAAAAATTGAAGCAAAAGGAGAAGGGAATGATAGAGGATAGAGTATCATGGGAGCAATGAACATAAAATTGGACAGATTTGGGGAGACAATTAGTAGAAAATCTTTTGGTCAATAGAGTCATGAAGATTTAAATGTGACTAAATGAGGGAACAACAAAGGTATTTTCTGTGCCAAGTGGGATACTCTTCCCCATTATACTTTGCTACTTTGCTTCATCCTGCTCTCTTTGAATCCCTACTCTCTCAATTTCCCAAAAGCCAAAGCTATTTGCCAAATCCCACCATGACTCAAATGACTTTAAATTTCAAAGTCCTTCCAGTCTTTTTGATTTATCAGCCTCTTTTTGATCCAAGTCTAAGACACAATACAATGATTGACTCATAAGGCATCATCTACCACTATTTCCTCCTCCCTTCCAAAGTCTGATAGGAACATCTCCTTGCCAAGAATAACCCCTACACATGTGCTCTTCCTCTTGTTCTTGAAACATCTTGGCTCCTTCAATTATCCCCCTTCTCTCTAATCGCCTATCATTTCCTATCTACTTGTTTCTTCTCAGCTATCTGCAACAGGTCCAAGAATGTTGTATACTTAAAAAACAAAAGAAGCAAAATGAATACATTCTCTCTAGATCTGACCATGTCCCAGCTATTGTTCTAGATCTTGCCTCCTTTTCTCTACTAAACTCCTTTAAAAATCTATCAATATCCAGTGTTTGCACTTTCTCTTATCACACTCTCTTCTTATCCTCCCTCAATGAGATTTCTAACCTCATTATTCAAATGATACTTCCCCTTTCCAAAGTTGCCAACAATGTCCTAATCACAAAAATTATTGACTTCTTCTCAATACTCTTTTCCTTGTTTTCTCTGTAGCATTTAACATTTTTGACTACCCTGTTGTCCTCAATAGTCTCTTTCCTTAATTGTTTTTGTTTTTATTAGAACTCTGATCTCTCCTGTTTTGTTTTGTTTTGTTTTTTCCAATCTGGAAAAGCACTTCTCAGTCTCTTTGGAAGCTTCATCATCCATTCATCATCCATACTACATAAAGGGTGTTTCCCATGGCTTTATCCTGGGCTCTCTTCTCATCTCTTTCTGCATGTTTTCTCTGGGCAACCTCATCAGCTCCAACCTGTTCAATCACCATCTTCTTGAGGATCTCTATATCCAGCTTTCATCTTTCTTCTGATCAGTAGATTGTCATCATGAATGGCCTGTTAAACATTCTCAACTGGGTATCCTATTGACATTTGAAACTCAGTTTGTCTATAAACTGCTCAGCTTGTTGTTCCTATCTAGCTCTCCAGGCCCATAACCCTAGTGCTATTTTCCATCTTCTCACTCCTACTCCTTCCATATATTCAGTCAGTTGTCAGACCTTATCCTTTTCATCTCTCTAATATTTCTCATATATTTCCCCTCTTCTCTACCCATATAATGGCTACCCTAGCTCAGATCCTTATCACATTTTACCTGTACTGCTACAATTACCTACTCATTTGTCTCCTGGCTTCGAATATCTCCTCGAGCATCTCCCCATAGCCAACCTAGTGACTGTCCAAAAGTATTGGTCAGTTTGATTATATGTGTCCCAAGTTGCCCTCTATTACTTCAAACATCAACTATAAACTTTGATTGAGATTTAAATGTTTTCACAATGCTTCCCACCTTAGCAGTTTTCCAATCCAGTATTGTCCCTTTAATGCATTGTGATCTAAATTCTCTGCCTACTCACTCTTTGGTACAAATAATTTATCTCCCATGTCTATTTTTTGCATTTACTGCCACATGTGCCTGAAACATGCTATCCCTTTCTGCCTTTTGGAAACTCTCATTTTCTTCTTTAAATATATACATCAAGAATCATCTTTTCCATGAGAAGAATGAGAAAAAATATCCATGAGAAGCATCATCTTGTCTATCTTCTCATTCCATATGCACCCATTTCTGGGTCCCTCCCTTCCCATATATTCTGAATAAACTAATGTGTGTCTATGCTTTCTTTTCTAATGGAATATAAATACTTCCAGCTCAGGGATTGTTTCATTTCTTCATATATCTCCCCAGCACCCAACAAATAAATGCTTGTGGATTGATTACATTTTATAAACTTTGATTAATTATATAACAAGCAAGGCCCCTAATAAGATGAAAATATTGATAGAATATCATTTTTGCCCTCTAGGAACTTACAATCTTGTTGAGGGTTCAAGACATATATTGGTAACTGTGGTATAAAGTATTATGTGATAGGTATATGAGAGTCCCACATGGGGATAGACATGAAGGAAAATAGGCCATGCTGAGAGAATGGCAAGTTGGTTTCTGGTTTGACTGTGGTATAGAAAACATGAAAGAGAGACATGTGACTCTAATTCAATGATTTTTATGAGGTTTGTGATTCCATGGGAGACCTTGAGTGCCGGATTTGGTCATTTTCTCCATATACCACAGGAAGGTATTGAAGGTTTTTTGAAGAAGGTATGACATAATCAGAGCTAGGCATTCATATTCATATGATAGTAGTTCACAGAATAGATCAGCAAATGGAGGAACCAGTAGCTCTAAAAAGAGCCCTAATCTTAAAGACAAGATCCATACTTTTCCCCTTGATGCAACTAAGACAGACTTGCATATTTATATGAAGGACTATCCTTGGTCAATCAAGACTGATATTTAAAGGCCTTTAGATGGCATAAAAGTGAGAATGCTGGACATCATATCAGAAAAAAAAAACTTGGTTTAATCCTGCCTCCCATGCATATTAGATGGGTGGCCATGGACAACTCACTTAAATTTTCTGTACCTCAGTTTCCTCACCTATAAAATGAGGATGGACCCAATGAACCATAAGGTCTCTTCTATCCCTAAGTCTCTGATCATATTAGTTTTCTTCCAAACAATGATAGCAATTGAAGTCACAGGTCTTTCTTATCTTGCTAATACTCTTTGGCCCTCAGACTTGGTTGCAGACTTTATTTTCTATGAATCTTTCCTCTACTGCTGTGATTTGAAAATGGCTCATTAAAATGATATTACTGTGTAGTCAGAGACCCAGGCATCTCTCAAAGGATTTATGAAGTGTATGTTTTCAAAAAAGTGTCTCTTATACAGTGATTCTGAATATGCCCATAATCTGAATGGAAGAACCTTGATGCACCATCTGGCTTTGTTAGATTTTCCTTCTGTATTTAATGGACTAGAGAAAAAAAGAAAATTACAGACTCCAAAGGATGTCAGCTATTTCTACATGACACACCTATTGGATCTGGAATTGCCCCTCTGGGATATGGATTTGGCTGTGGAAAAAAAAAGCAAATTTTAAAATATTCACTTTTCCTAATGAATAGATCATTCTTTGGCTGAATAAACTGTGGTATATGAAGGTATTGGAATATCATTGTTTTGTAAAAATTGATGAACAAGCAGATTTTAGAAAGATTTACACCAACTGATGCTGAGCAAAACAAGCAGAACTGGGAATATAATGTACACAATAACAGCAAGATTGTGCAATAATCAACTATAAAAGACTTGGTTCAGTGATCCAAAGCAATCCCAATAGATTTTGGACAGAAAATGCCATCTGCATCCAGAAAAAGAACTAGGAAGATTGCATGTAAATCCACACATGCTGTGTTTCACTTCTTTTTTCTGCTTTTTTTCTCTTCCATGGTTTTTCCCTTTTGTTTTGATTTTTCTCTCTTAACATGATTCACAAAGCAATGTGTATTAAAATAAATATATTCATTTAAAATTTTATTAAAAATCACTCTTCCTTAAGACATGGCCCTTGTCTTTTCTCACAACTCAAAGAGAGAGCTAGTTGCTGAATAGGAGTTGTTGTTCCCATTAACATCTCTGAGCAATCACTTATTCTAAAAAGAAAGATTTTTTTTCTGGTGCACATTCATAATTAGAATCCCCTCACTATGAAGAAATAGCAAAAATACCTATTATATAATTTAAGGCTTGCAAGGTACTTCCCTTATCCTGACCCTGTGATAGAGGTAGGTCAAGGATGATCATCTCCATTTTACAGAAGAGTAAGCTAAAGCTAAGAGAAGGGATGGGACTTGCCCACAGTCATACCTTTAGTAAGCATCAGAACCAAGACTCAGCTCAGATCACCTGAATGAAATCATTTTTCCCCCACTAGACCACCTCTGGCAATCTTATACTACTTCCTAGACATGCCTCCAAAATCGCTATTACTTTTGTCTATTTCTGTTCTATTATTTTTTCCACTACTATTTTCTTTTGCCTCTGGAAAGTTCAACATCACTGAGCGAAGTGAGCAGAACGAGGAGATCATGATACACGACAACAAGACTATATGATTATCAATTCTGATGTACATGGCTCTCTTCAATAATGAAATGTCTCAAACCAGTTCCAATTGTTCAGTGAAGAAAGCCATATACACCCAGAGAAAGGGATATGAAATGTGGACCACAACATAACATTTTCACACTCTCTATCGATGTTTGCTTGCATTGTGTTTCCTTTCTCTGATTTTTTTTCTTGTAGATACAATTTTTCTTGCACAACAATATATGCACACATATATTCAATTTGTCAAGTATTTTAACATAATTAACATGTAGTGGACTTCCTGTCATCTAGGAGAGGGGAAAAATTTGTAATGGAAAGCTTTGTAAGAGTCAGTGTTGAAGAATTACCCATACATATGTTGTTCAAATAAAAAGCTTTAATAAAGAAAAAAATATATCACTCCAACAATTGTGTAAAAGACAGAATGGAGGAGAGAGATTTGAGGCAAAATGACAAGGAGTTTATTCTTCATAAATCCTATTGTTCATTTACAATGTTTCCTCAACTAAGGTATTAATTTGTATTAGGCGATCTTATCACCTAAATACTAAGAATTGTTATAGTAAGAATAGTATACTAATCTTTTTTTTTTAAATGAAAATGTGTTCCTGGGAAATTATTTTGAATGAAAACCTCTTATTAAAGGGTAATTTCTCAACTTAAAAAAAAAGAAAGTTCAACATTAGAGATCTCTATTTATCAATCAACTAGTTAATATTTATTATGAGATATTGTAAAGAGGATTGATTTCTTCAATATCTTCTACAAAGTTACCAACAAAGAGAGACACAGGAACGAGAGATATATCAGCTTCACAGGCCATCAACACACCAAAGAGAACATCAAGAATCGACCAGGAAGAATCTAAACCAATGGTGAATTACAGAAAAGAAGGGCATCTGTCCAGGAGGCAGTCAATAAGCATTTATGAAGCACCTGTCATATGCCAGAAACTGCTGTGTTGGGGCAGCTCACTGTCCCATGGAGGAGATAACAAGAAAAAAAATATGTACAGGTAACCTACAGACAGGATAAATAAAAATAATTAACAGTGGAAAGGTGCTAGAATTAAGAGGGATTGGGAAAGGCTTCTTGTGGAAGGGAGGATTTTAGTTGCCAGGGAAGCAAGAAGGTAGAAATAATTAGGGAGAGAATTCTAGGCATGGGGAATGACCAGAGAAAATGTCCAGAGCCAAGAGATGAAGTGCCTTTCAAGAGGAACAACATAAAGGTCAGTGTCATTGGAGGATCCAGATCCCAAATCCCAGATGAAAGGAGTGAGGAAAGAAAAGAATATGATGAAGGGGAAGTTTATTGCCTATGGAACAAGCATTTCAGACGGCTCAGCCAAAACAGGAGTTTGCTTAAGACTTTGGAGTGGGAGGGTTTAAATGAATGGGAATAAGGAATGAAGTGGTGGAGAATGGGAAATTAGGTTGGAATGATGACTTTCAGGGTTTTGGAGTCACTGGGATGTGATGGGTATTACCAAGTGTAAGTCTGTTTATCTTTAAATGGAAGGCATTATTCCTTTCCCCATAAAAGACTGGAGATGTCTGAAGACAAGTACAGTCTGAAATGGAAAGCACAGTCATATGGCAGCCTCTGTTTCACTTCCTCTTTTCTCTGAAGGCTGGAGACTAGGCAGGATTAGACAATGAAGCAGGAGAAGGAATATGAACCTGCACAGATAGAAGTCCTGCTCCCCACTGACTCTTCTTTCTCTTTCCTCAAGGAATAGGCACAGTGAAAGATAGAAGACTTGAAATTAGAGGAAAGATCATTTGTCTTTTTGGAACCAAAAACTCTCCATACCATCAAGAGATCATGTTGGCTGGCACAATTAAAAATATCATTTGCCTTGTGCTGATATAAATGGAAGATGTGCCAGCTGGTTACTAGTAGTCTTCCCTTCAGGGAAATGCAAAGTAGGAGATGAAAGAGAGGTGGAAGGAAGATCTCCCCGCTCTTCACATCCAAGACTAGAACTCAAGAAGGGACAGAAGAAAGTGGAAGTCTAGGAAAAGGTTGCATTGGTGAAGATGGAAGTCATACCAGGTTGGTCCCAAGGGAACCCTTCCTTGTTTCCAGGTAGCCAATCTCCCAAAGTTAGGTCAAATATGCCCAGAAGAGTCATACCTAGCCAGTCATGACATTGTACAATACATGGGCCAGTCAGGCAGAAACATCATGAGAAAATGTGAGACTGCTTGAGTTTGAGTTCTAACTTTGCCCCTTACTAGCTGGGTCATTTTCACTAAGAACCTTAAACTCTGAATTACGGTTTCATCATATCCCAGAGAAAAAAAAGTTAATATCTCATTGAATTTCCGTGATGGAAAATCCTGGACAATTGGAAAGTGTTATAGAAAAATGGGTACTTCTATTGACTGCTACAACCACCAGCACCATCAATTAGACACTAGCTTTTAGAAAACAGCAGCAGCAACAACTGCATCCACCCTTCTTCAACAATGAGGGAAGGGATTGGGCACACTTGGAAGAGGAAGATTATGAGACTGCCTTAGACACAAGGGTTGGCAAAGAAAGAATTGTAAGTAAAGTAAAGCTTAGAATAGGGTCTTCTAGGAAAAATGAGTTAAAATAACAATAAGATAGTAATCAGAGGACCTGCTTCCTCTCCTGAGGGTCTGCAGCTTAGTGAACTCCCCCTTTATCCTCCCTGTATCTATCCACAACCTTGACAATTCCTTAAGGTTCAAAAATTGACATGGAAATGTGTTTTAAGCCATTTATCATCATTTATCCTTGGTATATTTTCAGTGGCTCAACATACATATAATCCAGGAAGTAGACTTGGGAGATTAGAAACAGACAGGATCAAAAGGCAAAGGGCACAATAAATGAATATTATTTTATCAATTGCTATAGGAAACATCTTGTCATTTGCTCTGCCACCGCCCTTCTCTCCATTTCAGAAACACCTACCGACCATACCAGGACTTCTAGAATGGATCTTAGACATAATCAAAATATCAATTTTACAATGTCATAATTTTGCAAATCCATATGTTCCAAACTTTTTGTTAAAGATATGGAAACTAAGACCCAGAGGATAAAGAATACACATTGCTGCTTGATAATAATCAACTAGAATGGTTCTAGTGCAAGATCATCACGATTTTGGAAGGATCCAGTCAAACAAGGCTGGGTAAAAGGAAAATGGGATAACTAGCTTGGAAAAGACAACACTTGGAGGGTGTAGGGCACAAGATTGCAGTCTTCAATCATTTGAAAACCTATCATGTGAAAGAAGGATTAGGTTTGTTCTATTTACTCTTATAAGACTAACAGGAAGAACAAAGAGAATTAACTTTGATGGAAGTAAAACGTTTGTAAAAGAGCTATACATTGATGGAATGGTCTTCCTTATGAGTAAATGAGTTCCCAGATCACATAGTCATTTGCAAAGGGACATTATGAAAAGGATTTCTTCTCAGGGTCTGGTTGAACAGGATGAAGCCTGGGAACTTGGAATATATCTAGATCTCTCCAGTTTTGAGTTTCTATGATGTTGTGAAGCTCCAAGTTCATTCCAGAAGCCAGCAGCAGAATAAGTAATAGAACCAGGACTCCTTGCACACACTCAGCCATCATCTTGTTCATCCACCAGGATCATGAAACAATGACTTTGAGCCAATCCTACAAATCCCAGATAAAAATCTTCTCATCATCCCAAGAGGAGGCTGAACTGAACTCCTCCAGAGCAGGAAGATGATGGAGAGAGGCTAATTTTCATCCTGCCCCTCAGTAACTGAGTCCATAATATCACATTTCTCCAGAACTGCTTTGTCTGCCTGTCTGTCTGTCTCTTTCTCTTTCCTCCATTCTCTCTCCCCCTCTTCCCCTCCCCCCTCTCTTAATCTTCTTTCTCTGTTTATCCATCTCCTTTTGCACGGGAGATCTGAAATATTTAGAACTATCGACTTGATGTTCCCTCAACATTATTAACAATGAAAAAAATGTTTTTGGCGGCTGCCAAGAGGACTCCAGGGAGATGTCAGAGCATCTCTGGGCAGACACATGCTGGATAATAGATTGCAAATCCATTTCACTGCATTCAGCTAAACATCCTGCTAAATAATTGAATGCATATAATAGCAAACAACTTTGAATGTTTGCTCCTTAGCTAACAGGGCACAAATGATGGCCATTATCAATTGCTGATGCTTTCCTCAGCTAAAGACCCTGGGCTAAATGGAATTCGATTCTCCCATGGATCCCCAAGGTCACGTTTGCACCGGTCTCAGAGATAGGGATAAAGTTGTCAGGGTGAGAAGAGATATGTCAAAGGAATTGGCAAGAAATGATGGACAGAAGACCAGAGTTTCTAGGAATTAGATGGCACAATACTTGAAAGCACAACATCTAGCTAGCTACTAGCAAAGTAGAAAGAAATGGCATTTAAAGAGGGCTATATTTTCCCAATCTCCAACCATCTCAGGCTGTACTACCATTATAGGACTCAAGATTTAGAACTCAGAAGGACCATAAAAACTATGAAATCCAGACCTTTTTCTTTGCAAATTAACAAACTGAGGCACAGGGAGGTTAAGTATTAGCCCAAAGGAAATAACTTTCATAGGTGAGATTTAAGCCCAGTGCTCTGAAGATGTCATGTCCAGAATGAGGCAGAAGATGATACTGTTAGCCTCTTCTCTTAAAAGACAATGTCTAGAGTATTATGGTCAGTTCTTGGTGCAAATTTTGAATGAACATTTATAAATGAGAAGATTTCCAGGAAAAAGCAAGAAAGATAGTAAAGGCCTCAAGTCTCTATAATATAAGGATTAGTTGATGGAACTTGGGATATATCTAGATTAAAGCAGAAAAGACTTAAGAAGCACTGGTTTTCTGAGTATCTGAAGGGCTCTCACAAGGAACAGAGATTACATTTCTACTTCATAGCTCCAAGGCAAAACTAGGAGCAAGGGGAAAGCCTAAATGCAGAGAGGTTGATTTTGACTCTAAATAACTTGATGAAAAATATTGCCTTAAAAGTAGAATTTAATATCTTTCCAGAGTGAGCTGCAATTACTAAAAATCATCTAGACCAGATACTAGAAAGCTTCAAAGTGGAGTCTGGAAAACTTCTTATATAGGCAACTGTTGAAGAAATTCCCATATCAGGAAGTGTGTGGATCCAAAGACCTCTGAATTGGTTTCTGACTCCCACATAAAGGGACATACAGGTATACACAACACCAGTTTTGTAATGTCGGAGATGTACAAAATCATCACTTAGTTCATGAACGGTTCTTTCATGCTTTTGTGCAGGATAGTACCGGAGGGTTTAGAAATGTGAAGAACAAGAGACCATGGGAAAGAGACTAGAGGGAAGTATGAACATCCAATGTTTCCTCTCAAATCTTTTCTGGCTCTCTTTATCCTCTTCCTTGATTTGATTTCCCCCACAGAAGTATTAAGAGTCAAATCCCACATAGAATTCTTAGGTTTGTGCCTAAAAGTTCCCTAGAGTTATTTTTTGACAATTCAGGGCTTGGATCCAGCCAGATCATGTCCTTGAAGCTTCTGAACAGAATACTGTAAAAAACATGAGCATGACAAATATGACCATGGGTCTTTATGTGCAGTCAACAATTTAAAATAAAAGCTTCCACTGTTGCAAAATCCTACCCTCATAGCCACCTGATAAGTTATACAGAACAATCATAATTATCCCTTTTTACAGGTGAAAAAACTATGACTCCCAGAGGGGAAAGCTCTAGTAAGCTACAAAGATGAGAAAGGAACTCCCATATCATATTATTAAGAGAGCTCTTATTGTTTTGGAAATATTATCTAGTCCTGATAATTTGTGATCCAAGTCAGTAAAGCATTTTGTTGTGTCCATATTTACAAGTCATAGAGAAGTATGAATTGGTTCACATAGAAACACTGGCATGGGGGCTCCTGAACATGTCATTTCCCAGAAGTCCCAGAATATACTGAAAATAAAAAACCTCACCCAGTTGACAAGATGTCTGCCAATGGCTTATAAGCAGTCTAAGGTGATCCAAGAGAACGGACAGGGATTTGATCTGCTAGGCTGTCTTTAACCTCAGAGACTTAAAGCAGTGTGAATACCCTTTGTCTTGTGAGTGACCTTAAGGCAGAGAAAAACCAAAACCAAAGGATTGCACAGGGCAGACTATTTATCCTGAAATTAAATCTAAATCTAAAATGGAATTTCTTATAAGAAAGGAAGAGGAAATATATTGGCCCTCACTCTGCTACCTCATCATTATAGCATCATTCTGCATGGCAGGAAGAAATGGAGAATGTCCTGGGCTAACCCCAACCTGAAAGTACCTTTTTTTTTAAAGCCTTTTATTTTCAAAATATGTTTTCACCATTCACCCTTGCAAAACTTTATGTTCCAAATTTTTTCTCCCTCCTTCCCCCGTACCCCTTTCTCCACACACTAAGTAAACTAATATATATTAAACATGTGCAATTCTTCTACACATATTTCCACAATTATCATGCTGCATAAAAAAAATCAGATCCAAATAGAAAAAAATGAGAGAGAAAACAAAAAGCAAGTAAGCAATAACAAAAAGTGAAAATATCATGTTTTAATCCATACTCAGTCCTTACAACCCTCTTTCTGGGTATAAATGACTCTCTCCATAACAAGACCATTGGAACTGACTTGAATCACCTTGCTGTTGATAAGAGCCAAGTCTCTCAGAATTGATCATCATATAATCTTTTTCTTGCCCTGTACAATGATCTCCTGGTTCTACTCTTAGCAGTTGCACTTAGCATCAGGTCCTGTAAGTCTCTCCAGGTCTCTCTGAAGTCATACTGGTGATCATTTCTTTTTTTTTATTTTTTTATCATTTCTTATAGAACAATAGTATTCCATAGCATTCATAGTTTATTCAGTCATTCTCCAACTGATGAGCATCCACTCAGTCTGAAAGTACTTTTGAGAAATTCATGCGGTGTCAGAGCCAGGCCCAAGAAGCCCAAGACAGAAGCACATGCTGGATGGATCTTTTCTATCCCATATTTACTAATAGGACTTCTCAGAGGCAAGGGGAAGGAAGGGTATGAAAGTACCTCATGCTCCCAGCTCTGACATTCCCTGTTGTAAGATCCCCCCCCCAGCTCTGACAATCCCTGTTGTAAGGTTCATCCCAGTTTTGATATTCTGTTAGACTATTTTTGAAAGTGGTGTATACACAGGAGGCCTTACCTGCCATTTCTGCCTTTGTTTCTCATAAGCTTTCTAGATTTTCATCCAATTACTCAGCAATGATAGCAGTAATAAGAGTGAGAGGATTTTGCCAATATCATCTGCGTATCACTCCATGCCCAGGTCAGCAAAGGAGGGATGGAGGGAGGGTCATCCTGCTCCATAAAATTGAATAAATTCCTCTCTAAAGGGTCCTTACACTTTAAACCTTAATCCTTTAAGCCATGTGAGTGATTGTTACTTCTATAATTCTTTGGTTTTCTCACTCCATGTCATCCTTCAGTCCTTTATCTCTGTATATGATCACCTGAAGTGCTCCATAAATGCATACTGATTGACTGAATGAACCCAAGCTTTGTCACTGTTGTCACCTTTGCGAATTTGGCTAGTCATTTCCTTTTTGGACTTCAATTTTTTCATCTGTAAATTGAGAGGGTTGGTATAGTTGAACGTTAAGATTCCTTCAAGTTTCAACAGAGATATGATTGTATTACTTCACCTCCCTCTGACTGGCTTTCTTCACCTGTAATAAGAGGAGGTTGTGTTTGAAGTCTCAGATCTACTATTCTTTATGAGTCTGGAGAAAATCACAACTCCTCTCTGGGCCTCAGTTTCCTCATCTGTAAAATGAGGGGCTTAGACAAAATATCGAGGTTCTTTCCAGCTCAAGACTTGGGGATTCTGCCATGAGTTGCTATGGGCAGTACTTTGTCAATAAGTTTTGAAGAGCTGAGAGAAAGAAAGAAGGAGAGAGAGGGAGACAGAGAAAGAGAGACACAGAGATAGAGACAGAGAGAAGGGGGAAGGAAGGGGAGAGAGAGAGGGAGGAAAGAGAGGAAGGAAGGAGACAATGAGAGGGGGAGGGAGGGAGGAAGAGAGGAAGGAAAGAATGAAAAAAAATGAATGTAGGAAGGAAGAAAGGAGCACACAGTTTTAAGTTTAACCTGCATTTTAAACATTTTTTCCTTCACTTAAGAGTAAACAATCAACAAAATAAATCAAGCCCTGATTTTAAAAAATCTGCTGATTTCTCAGTAGTATATGTTCATAATGAAAAGTTTGTAATCAGCTCTTGTGAGCCACTTAGAGATAACTCCTGTACATCAGATCCACATCCATTCACAAACACAAAGTCATACACACAAATATATCCCACACATAATATGATAATAGCTTTGGAATGGGACATGTGCAGAAGACTACAACTCTACCAGCCAGTGCTTTTAGGAAGTACACAATCAATAATGATCTCATCTCTACTCCTCTAAGCATGCACACCAAATGTTTTAAATAAAGATACCCTTGCAAAAAATAACCCTTTCAGGGAAACAGTAATTGAGACTGATCGTTTGCATTGTAGCTTCTTTGACAAGGTAGAAGCAGATTTAATTGAACTTGGAGATGCATCTATAAAATGTTTATCGATCTGATTCATGAATGAATCATGTTCAACTCACATTTGCACTCTTGGAAATTCCCAGGGTTATCGTGACTTCAAGCTATGGCTTTAAATGTCAATGATCCCTTTAATCTGAAAAGAGGGAACCCAGAGGACTGGCTGGAAGGAAGACTGCCCTTTGGTTCTGAGAAATGGCTTCTAGTTCTTATCTCCTTTAAAAGGGTGATTCTTTGCAAATTGTTCCCCTCTTTGAACTTCAGTTTTCTTTTTTGTAAAATAGGTGCGAGACTTGTTACTCTACCAGTACCAGCAAAGACCTAGAGTGATGAGTAATCTTAAAAGTTGCCTGAAGACTTTAGTTCTTCTTGTTTAAAGTACCCCCTGTAGATCTGGCCTACCAACTCTGGAGGGAGTTTTCTGATTCTGTATATTTTCAGGAGTGTCACAAGAGCTAACTTGAGCTAGAAGGTACCTCAGATCCCATCTTGTTCAACTCTCTCATTTTACAAAGATCAGCACTGAGGCCAGGATTAAGTAACTAGTAAGTGTCCACATAACAGTCAACTAGATAAGAGTAAAGAACAGAATAGAAGGATTGTTATCAAGATGAATGGTATTTAACAATGATTTATATAGCTGTATTTGTTTATTCATTTCATATTTATACTGAATATAATTATCAGACTATATTGAATTAAATAAGACTAGAGTAGACTGAACTGAACTGGATTAAGCCATATTAAAATGGACTGGATTTAGCCAGAGTGCATTGGATTGGTTTGAGTTTAACTGGGCTGGATTAGACTGCACTACATTGGATTAAACAGGACTTGTTGGACTGCATTGCTTGAAGACTTCTCTGCCCACATAGTTTGGAGATTACATATGTCCATTTTGGCAACATGGGTTAAAATATTGCTCTTAAGTATTTAGGGTCCAATGTTATATCTGGGCCATTGAAGGACTTTTTTTTTCTTTTATGACACTCTAGCTGTAATACAATTCAGTCTCTGAATTCTCTGGGATGTTTTATATTTCTTGTAGAAGTTATCTGTCATCGGTTAGTTTGCAAAAGATAAACAGCGTTTACAGTATATTTATATTCATCTGACTATAATTATTAGGATTAACTTGATGTTCAGTCATTCCTCTTCATAATCCTATATGGTGTTTTCTTGGCAGACACTGGAGTGGTTCAACATTTTCTTCTCTAGCTCATTTTACAGATGAGAAAATCGAGGTAAACAGAGTTAAGTGATTTGCCCAGGGTCACACAGCTAGTAATTGTTTGAGGCTAGATTTGAAGTGAGGTCTTTCTGACTCCAGTCCCTGCACTCTAACTATTATTGCACCATCTTCCTGCCCTGATGAGATAAATTACATGATGATTTTTATAAATTATAAAGCTATCACACAATTTGTGCTTTTTCTTTGCAAAATAAGTAGCAAACCTAAGCCTTAAAGATAACTATGCTATAATTTCAGGTGTCAATAACATAATTACTAATAGTTATCATAAACCTCTCAGTTTCCTCAAGGAAATCCATATCATTTGCCATTCATTCAATATTTCTTGTTCAATATAATGTTAGTTGAGTTCATATGGATGTCAGCCACAAGAACCTCTGATATCTGAGCTTCTTCAGTAGCTCCATATGGAAGTAAATCAGTAATGATTAGATTTTGAAAATCCAATGATAAGCAGCCTTGTCAACCTTTCCTCTTGCTATGATCATTCCAGAAGCATTTCACATACTATTGAATATGTATAATAGGTATTATCTCATTTCAACCTCACAACCACCTGGGAGCTTAGTATTTTTATTATCCCCATTTTACAGAGGAGGAAACAGGTTGAGAAAAATTTAGTGATTTTCCAGGATCATATAGGTAGTAAGTAATCATGGCAGGATTTGAATGCACATCTTCCTGACTTTAAGCTCATCCCTCTCTCCCCCATGCCACCCAGCTGTCTATTCTCTTATTTTCAAAATTTTTTCAATGGTATTTTAGTATAACCAAGTCAAGAACAAGTCACTGTAGCTAGTGTTCTTTTATATTTAATATTTTATTTAACAGTGGATAAAATAGCTATTTCACTGTTGAATATATCACTTATTTTTTATTATTACTTCTTGAAGGAAATTTTTCTGCCTTTGAATATATTAACCCTTGATTTAAGGCCCACACCAGACACTCTGGCACAATGGAAGGTGCACATGTTTTGTACATGAGGCAGAGGTGATATAATTTTAAGACTTCATGAATGATTCTCCCAAAGAGTTATTTTTTCCTCTATATATTTTTGGCTAAAAACTTCATTTCTTTCTTTTATGGACCATTTTATATAATGCTGAAGGTTCTGAATCAATCAGTTGCAGATTTCTGAAAAATCCCACATGTGTCAAGTGCCCTGAAATTGGCAGAAATCTTTCTGTGGACAAGATCAGGAGATGGGAGTCAACTTCTTTCCCGAATGGTGTCTGAACAAATACTAAACTTTGGCCATCATCTTGACTGCTATCAAGGAAGGCCCTCTTTAGAGAACTAATCCAATCTGAGGAAGTAGTAAAGCCATTGTATAAAGCCCTGATGTGCCATCTTTCCTGATCATGGTGATGTCCCACTTTGGCAGATGTAATAGCACTTCCCATTGCAGTTGGCTCTCAATCATCCACCCTCTTATGTGGTTCCATTTTTTTAGTGTATGTGGAGGGCTTCTCTTCTCTCCTAGATGATAAATTCCCCTATTTGCCTTATAGTACTTCATCTGGACTGTTTTTGTTCTCTCTCTGTCTCTTTAGTGCTTAGCACAATGCTGGCCAGACAGTAAGAATTTAATAAATGACTGTTGATCTTTCTTATAGGAATATAGAATCAAAGGATTTGCAACTGGAAAAGACCTTAGAGATTATCTGGCCAAATGCTCTCATTTATCCAATAAGTAAGTCACCAAGTAGAAAGAAGTAAGGACCATTAGCCAAATATCCCAATGATCCCAGAATATAGCATGTTGATACAAGTAGGGAGTGGGAGCATTGGCTGGAGGTCCAGGGAGACAGGCAGACTTTGTCCAGAAGATCAAATAATTCTGACAAGAGCAGTGGAAGGGGAAAATTATGCTAGGGGGTGGGAATCAGTTTTCATAAGGAAAGAAAGCAATGTATTTGCTGAGAACTTAAGGAAACTGGTAGACTTTAGAGTTGTTGGTGAATTAAAGGGATAAATACCCATGCACATAGAGACCACTCCTAGTAAAATGGTTGGGTGAGAATAATTTGTTTCAACATCCATGAAGGTGGCTGAAACAGGTGCTGTGGAGCATTGACTAGACACTGAAGACACCAAGGTCACCCACTACATTCTGGGCCATTGCTGGCCATCTTGATTTTTGTTTTGCCACTAGACTACAATAACTCTGAAAGACAGAGTAAAGTTGATGACTTTGTGCAATTCTGTCTTGCTTAAATCCAAGTCACAAGTCAAGATATTAACTTGTGGTGTCAATGGTTCTCTTCAAAAACAAAGAATGAGCAAAAAGGAATTAAATGTAAAGGGGTTGGGAAGGAAGCAAGACCATGGGAGCTCCTCAGAATCAGGGTAGACTGAAAGAGACCTTATAGAGTTCTTATATCAACCCATATCTGAGCAAAGATGGCCTCTGTTCCTGGTCTAAATCAGGTGACTCTAGACCCTTACAATCCCCAACAATTAAACAGCCTCTGATTCATTTCATTCAATGAATGGGAAAAACCTATCTCCTGAGGCAGCTCCTTTAATTTGGGAGCAACTCTAATTGAAGAGATTTCTTTTTTCTTTATATCAAATCTAAATCTAAATTAATCTTTCTGGAACTCCCACCTATCCCTACTCATTCTACCCATTGGGCAAAACACTTCTACACCTAGAATACTTTGCTTCTTACACCCCGACTTCTTTCCACAAGGCTTACAGCTCGCTTTCTACCTTGAGCTTCATCCCACCCTTCTCTTATTCTTAGTTGCATCAGTTGTAGTCCTACATGGTATGGTCTCAGGAGTTTTCATTTACTGGATACAGTCTCCCCAAGAAACTTCAGTTTATCAGTTGTTGTAGCTATATACATACATGTGATTCTTCCATGTTGATAATTCCCAGTGAAGTCTCCTTTCACTGTTGCAGATCAGAAGCCTCTACAACTTGTACTATTGCTTGGTAATGATGAGAAGTGAAATAGTCAGCCTGAGATCCTATAGCCAGGACTAATTCCAAGACTAGCTCTCTTTCCCTTGAGTGAGAGCTAGAATTGAATATATAATTAAACATGGGGCTCATCTAGGATAGAGGACAATGAAAGGCTAGTACCTCTATCATTTTCACCACTGAATTGGGACACCAAATAACTTGTAGAATCACAGCATCTCAGAAGTGCTATTCAGTCCATCCCTAGTCCTAACAGTCTGCCTGGAGTCAGGACTCATCCCCAAGCCTGGAGTTGGATAACCTTTCCAATGGGTCCATCTGCTAAGATTCAAGCCAGTCTGGGGAACCTTGCAGGATGGTGAAGCAGATAGTTTTCAAAACACAAAATACAGGACAAGTGACTTGGATTTCAAACCAAAGATCATCCCAGCAGTGCTTTTTCTTCAGAAACTTCCAAACAATTCCATCTTCCCACCTTCAGAACTGGGCAAGGACCATTTGGAAAAAATGTGTGGATATGGAGAGAAGTGAAGAGGGAGACCCAGTTGTCACTCTGCCATCGCAAGAAACAATCTCTCTCTCTTTTTGTTTTTCTTTTTTCATGAATCAAGCCTGGCTTCCACAGGTTAGCATTTTATATGGCTAAGTCAGCAGCTGACCGGCTAAATTTTTGATGAATCAAACAGTAAAATATTCACAACCTGGAAATCCATAATATGCTTTATATTTTTACCATTTTTTCCTATTTGGCACGATGAATGTGACAATAAAAATTAAGCAGGGGAGGCCGGCAGGCAGACAGGAAAGCCAGAAATGTAGACTCCAAGCTCGTCCAGAGTAGATTAAATTTTCTTGCAAATACCAGGTGATTCTACAAAGCCCAATGTTTAATTTGAAAACTAGTCCTGCTACGTAAAAGGCCAAGGGCAGTGGCTATTCAGTGACCCTTCTGGCTCCCTAGTACCACTCACATAAAAGTTTGGGGGCAGGAACCTTGAGGTTCCTCACCCCTGCCTCCTTGGGCCCCCACTCAGCTCAGCTGCCCACTCTCCTTCGCCTCTGAATAGGGAGCCTCCCAAATGAACTTCAAGAGCCAAGCGAAGTCACAAACAGGCATCATAATTCATGCTGCCAAGCGGCTGAGAAACAGCCCTTTTAATGGCAAGAAGCAGAAATAGATGATTACTTTTGTGATTGATGAGCTACAATGCCCAGCTCAGCTACAAAGGGGGAGGAACCAAATCCACTGGGATCGCCTCACTCTGGGATAATTCAATTACAAACACTTCAATTAACGGGACTCTCAGGCTGCCCCCACTCCTGGCCTGATGGCTCAAGCATCAGCTGGGGGAGGGAGGTCCAACTTTGTTGAAGAACTTTATTGACCTAGGAGGGAAGAGCTGAGAAGAATATGGGAGTTGAGTCTTGGGAGGAGCCTTAGAACAGGGATGCCAGTGCTGAGGGGGGACTGAGAACTAGGAATGGCAGAGCTAAAAGGATCTTTAGAAAAGGGAATGGCAAAGGTGGGAAGGGCCTTAAAACAGGGATGTCAGGGCTAGAAGGGACCTTAGAACAGGAATTTGATTGATTGATAACTAATATAAGAAGCACAAGCAAAAAATACATAGAATAGAAACATAAAAATATAAACCTCAAAATGAAAACAAAAATCAAATTAATATTTCTGAAAAACAATTGGTATTTGTGGCAGGAAATCATGAGGCAAGATAGCAAAATTTCCAGGCTGCTGCTAAAACAGTTCTCAAGAAAAGTCTCTCTGTCATCTGAAAAGATCTCTTAAGAAATTAGAAAAGGAGAGGCTAATTAAATGAATATGCAATAAAATACACACAAAAAAGAAATCTTGAAAATTAGGGGAAATACAGATTAGATGAGGAACAAAAAATATAGAAATACTAAATAAAAAGAAAGTTTAATTTTTTAAAAAGACTAATAAAATTGATGTCTTTATTATGATTTTTTTTACATGAGAGGAAAATGAATTACCCATCTTAAAGTGAATGAGAAAAACTATATAAAAACACATAAAACAAATATCAAAGTCTACTTTATATCAATGTATGCTATAAAAATTGATATTTGAAATGAAACATGTAACCTAAAATAGAAAATATCAAAATTAACAGAATATGAAAGAAATCCTAAGCAATCTAATTTCAAAAATATGAAACTGCAAATATATATAAATGATGAACCAGGAATTTCACTGTATGCAATTACCATGCAATTAACATTTTGGAGAGTCACAACTCTAAAGGTAATTTTCTTTTAAAATACAATATTTTAATGAAAAATTTTATTCATCTGTGCAGAGCTCTGCCAACCAGAATAGATAATTGAGAAAAAAGGAAAGAAAATCACTGGGACACTGATTTGGTTGGACAACTTTTAGAATATCAACTTTCTGAAAGAACAGACTAAAAAGAAAGAGAATTAGAATGAGCAAGAAATTAAGAGAGGGAGAGAGAAAATGGGGAGATATGATGGAGAATTAGGAAGAGAAACAAGATGATGAATATGAAGGGATAAGAGAAAGGAGAGAAGAAGGAGAAGTAAGAAAGGGAAGAGATGCAAGAGGGAAGGGGTTGGGGAGAGGGAAGGAGGAAAGGAAAAGGGAAAATAGGGGAAGGGAATGTGTGGGAAAATAGAAGGGGGGATGGACAGAGAGAAAGGGAGAAGAGAAGGAGGGAAAGACTTCACTTATGTTCATATTCAACCAAAAAAAATCTTTCCTGGGCCTTACTGTATAAAAGAACTCTGCAAAGGGCATGTCTTCCCCTCCCCAAACTGGGGCTCAGTAATTGCTGTCTGAGCCTCAAAGACTAAAAATCGGTTTTCCTCTCATGCATGAAGAATTTCTATCTGATTGATGACAGCCCAGACCCTTCTCTTAGCCACGTAGCCGCACTAATTTGCGAGCTAAAACAATATTAGCAAATCGTTAATGATCCATGAAACTGCTTCACCAGCAGCCATCTCAGCTTCTAGAATGTGCAAGGGGCTCCTATGAGCTTCCTCCCTCTGGACAGTGGGGCCCATTATGGGAAGCCTCCTCAAAAGGGCAGTAGTGGAGCTTCTGACTTGGACCCACAATCTGACTACTTAGTTGGAATTAGTATGGCATTCAGGTGAGCAAACACAAGAAAGCTTCCAACGGAAATAGGGTAGTAGTCATTTGAAATGAATTTTCACATAGCCTCAAAACAGGCCCAGCTCTGTACTCCCAGCTAATTACTACAATTACCCTTCAGGTCTTAAGTTATATGTTCTAGTTAGATAATGAACTCCCCAAATCACAGAATTCATCTCAGAGAAGGAAATAATTTCAGAAGGCAGCTAAGCCATCCTATATGTGAACAAGTTCCTACTCTGTAACATCATTCACAAGCCATTATCCCATCCAGGTCTCTCCTTGGTGACTGCCTACTACAGGGAGCTCCTTACCTCCTCAGTTAGCCCATTCCACTTGACAGAAGTTCTGATGGTTAGGGGGTACTTCAGCCTAAATCTGCTCTGTAGCTTCTGCAATTTAATATTCTGACATTATCATTTTCCCACTTTGTATCTGCTTAATTAAAAGTTTGAATCCAAACACAATTTTTTACATTTGTTGTTGTTATTGAGTTGTTCAGCCATGTACAACTCTTCATGACTCCATGGACCAACTACTCATAGTTTTCTTGGAAAAGGCACTGGAGTGGTTTACTATTTTTTTCTCCACTTTTATTCAGGGGTTAAATTTAAATTAATTTAAATTAGACTTGACCTGATTTTCCAACCTAAAAAGGAAGATAGAGTTCTAAAATCTAAAAATTCTAAAATCGCCCTGCCATTCCTTACCATCTGGGGGAGTGGGAAGAGGAAGGGAAGGACCATTGACATGGTGCTCTGACTTTTCATGTTTCCTTGTATCCTCCCAATAGTCATGTAGGAAAAAGAAAAAGAATCAAGGATTATCATTCATATTTTAAAGATGAGGGCAATAAACTTCAGTAAGGGGAAATGACCTGCTCTCAGTTTCTCAACTAGTAAGTGTCTTCTCAGGGCACTTGACTTCTATTTCTCCCTGAGACTAGGCAGACTGTCCACTGTTTCTAACAAGCCAAAGCTATTTGTGGTCACTTCTGACAGCTTCAGGATTCATCTGAAAGACCGAAGGATAGCTGAATAGAGAGACCTTCTAAATACCTAATTTAGTCTAGGATCAAATAGGAATTTCCTTTACTTAAATAGTTGTGACCCTGCAGTCCAGGGGACTGTGGACAGCTTCCAGGACACCCACTGGTTTGGATGGGACAAAGGGAATTACATCTTTATCTTCACCAACCTCTGACTAATTGTTACCATTTTCTTCAGTTATTTAATAACAAAGTTCTATGAAGACTTGGTCTTTGGGCTTACTAGGCTAGCAAAAGAGTCCCCTAACATATAAGATAGTAAGAATTTATCCTTGCTACCAGTCCCCCCATGAAGTTACTCCTTACTCCAAAATACCCAGCTTTGGGGATTTACAACAATGAAGATAGTTCTCATTTTGGAAGGTCTACAAAGTACCTCTCTTAAAATATCCCCATGACATAGGAAATCATCAGAGGGATTAAGCTGCTTTAAGACTAGTGAGCTCCCTAACTCTGGAAGTCAAGTGGAAACTCACCCATGATGCCAGGAATGTTCAAAATCAAGGTGGACTAGGCTTCTGAGATCCTTTCCATCTCCCAAAGTTTAGAATCTCACATCCAGAAAAACCTGAGTGGTTTATGAGAATCCCTTTCACTGGGAAAGGACGTCCAAATCTTTAGTCCAATGAAAGGAGATGCAGTAGGCTTTCAATAACTGACTTACTATTATTGTTCAGGCATTTTTCAGTCATGTCCAGCTCTCCATAGCTTCATTTGAGGTTTTCTTGGCAAAGATACTGGAGGGGTTTGTCATTTCTTTCTTCAGCTCATTTGACAGATGAGGAAACTGAGGCAAAAAGTATAAAGTAACTTGCCCAGGATCACACTGCTAATAAGCACCTGAGGTCAGATTTGAACTCAGAAGGATGTCTTTCTGACTCCAGGCCCAACATTTTATCCATTGAGCCATCCAGCTGTTATTACTGTTTTTGTTGTTGTTTTCACAGTCTTTCAAAACATCTTTCAAAATATTCATTCTAAACCAAAAAAAAACCTGATAGATGGGCATTTCTCAGGTGAAATGTTCAGGAAATCCCTGGTCAGGTTGGACTAGCTACTTTAAAGATCCCCTTCAACTCAGAGACTTGGTGCCATTTCTCTAGAAACAATGGAATGAATGGTGTTTGATTCCTTGCCAGCCCATATTGCAGCCTGTTTCACCCACCATATAGCCGGAATGCCATTTATTGGCAATGAAAAAATGGTAAAAAACATGGCAGTGCCTTAATATAATTAGTTAAACAAGAACACACGGGATAAAAACGAGTAAGAGAGAGAGAGAGAGCCTTAGTTGCAGTGAATTCTGAATGTGATGCTTGAGGTAATCAAGTTTAATTAACAGAAGATGGTACTAGAGACTTTTGTGCAGATTTTCAAAGAATTGAATTGCATTTTCAAGGTCTTTAAAGGTTGATCACAATGATGGAATGTTTTATTTTGTTTTGTTGGTTTGGACTTTTTTCATGGCTAGCTTCCTCTTTCATAGCTTCCCCTTTCCTTGTTACAGGTGGGCTATTAGTAGACAAGTGATCCTCATCAGCCATGATCAGGGTCATTTTTTATTTTAATTCACAAATTAAGGGGGAGGTAGAGAGAATGAGAGAGCAAGAGAAAAAAGAGACAAAGAGAGAATGAGTGAGGAAGATAAAGTGAGAGAGACAGAGACAGAGAAAAAGAATGAGAGAGGGGGATAGCAGAGGAAGAGAGAAAGAAGGAAGGAAAGAAAAAAGGAAGGAAAGAAAGAGAGAGAGAAAGAAAGAAAGGAGGAGGAAAAAATGAGAAGAGGAGGAGGAAGAGGAAAAAGAGGCAGTGGAAGAGGAGGAAGAAAAGGAGGAGAGAGAATGAGAGAGGAAGAGAAAATGAGAGAGACAGAGAGAGAGAAAAAGAATGGGAGAGGAAGAAAGAAAAAAGGAAAGAAAGAGAGAGAGAGAGAAAAGAAAAAGAAAGAAAGAAGAGGAAGAGGAAGATGAGGAAGAGGAGGAGGAAGAGGAAAAGGAGGAGGAAAAGGAAGGGAGGGAGGAAGAGAAAGAGACACAGAAAGACAGACAGAAAATGAGGGGGGATAGCAGAAGGAAAGAGAGAGAGACAAAGTGAGAATGAAAGAGGGACAGAGAGAGGGGGGGGGAGAGGAAAGAGAGAGAAAAACAGGGAGAGAAAGAAAGAGACAGAATAAGAGAGAGGGGGGAGGGAGAGGGAGAGGGAGAATAAGGGAGAGATGAAGGGAGAGAGCTTGTCTCACTGGCAAATCAAACTCAAAGTATTTGAAGGTGTAATTATCTACACCTTCAGATACACCTTATCTACACCTGTTGTTTTTTTCACAGTGCCCTAATTTGTGTTGCTCTGCCAGATTTTCCCATTGTACCTTTATGGATGCTATAGTACCCAGTTCTTCCTTTCCATGTACATTTTCTAAGCCCTCATTCAGGCTCTCAATATGTCTCCCCTAAGTAGTAATTAGAAGCTCCCCTTCTTCATTTTTCCCTATTTCCAACTCAATTTCACAGAACTGCCAAAATAATCTTCCTACTGTTATGATCTTCCCATGTCATGCCCCAGATGAGAAATCTTCCACAGACTCTGACTACTTTCTTCTAGGACAAAATCCAAATACCTCACCCTGGCATTTAAAGTTCTCCAAAATTTGGCTCCCACTTACTTTTCAAGGCTTCCTTTAGGTTCTTTCTTTCACCTGTTTCACTTAACCTGGATACTTGTTATTCTTATTCCCAATGTTTACCCCTCCCTCCTCCATCCATTAGCTCAGACTTACACTAGAAACACCCCCCACCCATTAATTCATTTGTGGTAGCCCTTCTCTTTCACAGGGCAGATATCACTTCTTCCATGAAGTCTTTCTTGATTGTTTTCTCTTTATTCAAATTTTCTTAGAGGACTTTGCTTATAACCCTCCTTTATCCTAGACTTTGTGTAATTTTTTTTTGCAATATGACTTCCCCCTCATTTGGTTTTGGGCCCAGAAATACAGATAGGAACACTTTACTCCATTTCTCTCCTAGTGGCTAGCACTGTGTCATATATAATATTAAATTGAAGACATCAAAATACACATGTGAAGTGTTAGGTTAGATAACTTCAAAAAATATAGTCCAAACCTCAAGAGATAAATACAAACCACCTGTATATATCAAAACCAGAACAATAGCCTGAAAATAAAAATTTAAAGCATGATTGGGATTCATTCCAGCTTCTATAGAGAGCTGAAAAGCACATTCTCCATTTCCATGCATCGGTGCTCATCTCGAGATATCACTATCAAAAGTCATGTGACTACTTTATAAATGAACCAGAACTTATACATGTAAATGATTTTTATTACCATCAAAAATATCCCTTGTGGAGACTACTCAGCCATCTGAGGGAAACAGTGTTGAAAATATCCCTGGAAAATATGTATCCATATATTCGAATTGTCAAGTATTTTAATATAATTAACATGTAGTGGACTTCCTGCCATCTAGGGGAGAGGAGGGGACTAGGGGGGAAAATCTGTAATGGAAAGCTTTGTAAGGATCAATGGTGAAGAACTACCCATACATGTGTTATGCAAATAAAAAGCTTTAAAGAAAAAAGAAAATATCCCTGGATCCCCCTTTGAGGATTTGCCTTCAAAAAAATTCTGTGCTTGCTACCAAAGTGCAGAGTCCTTCTATAATGATGTCTGTTGAAAGAACAGAGAAGCTGTTGAGCTGTGTGGACAGGGAGGCAGCAGTCTCTTGCTCCCTTAAGGGGAGAGTGGGGTATTTGTGGTTGTTGTTTGAATCTCTCTGTTCTCAGTATTAAGCACAACATTGTTGTGAATCAATTTGAATTTGAATTGTGCATACTACAGTCTATGTTTGGCTTTCTCCACATGCTTAGTTTCTCTTCTGTGATCTGTGTGCCCTTGGGGCCATTTTGTGCATCGGGCTGTGCTATGAGCTGCCAATAGTCTTCAGTGCTAAGTAACGTGGTGTTTTGTCATTCAGTCATTTTTCAGCTGGATCTGACACTTTGTGACCCCATTTGGGGTTTTCTTGGCAGAAACACTGGAGTGGTTCATCATTTTCTTCTCCAGCTCATTTTACAGATGATGAAAACGAAGGAAATATATTTACGTGATCTCAATAACATTGATGACTTAAGTAATAATAATTAAGACATCAGCAATAGCTGTGTTTTTTTTTTTTCAGAATACATTGATCTCCTTTCTGTATTACCCCAACTGGCTAAAGCTTCTTGAAATGCTTGTAGTCAGAGGCCAAAGGGGCCTTGCCATTGGTCAGTATTTATTTTGAAGGTGTCGTGAATTGTAGAAATTATCAAAAGATAGTCAGAGTCATTTTAGAGAATCAAGGTGGGAGATGAACCAATGATGCTGTTTGTCATGATCATGGAAATATTCCTAGGATCAATAGGAGAATTCTAGGTCAAGAATCAGAGAGACCTTAGAAACCCTTGAGTCCTACGTCTGCATTTTACAGATGAGAAAACTGAAGTGTCATTGGCAAAATGGGTGGATTTGAGTCCAGTGTCTAGGGTTCCAATGCAAGCTTTGTGACCTAGGTGAACAAGGGGAGGTCTTCCCTGCTCCTTTTTTTTGGACCTCAGTTTACTCCTTTGTGAAATGAAATAGCCTGGATAAACTTTTTTTTTTATTTTATTTTTATTTTATTTTTTTTATTTTTTTTAATAAAGCTTTTTATTTGCAAAACATATGAGTGACTTTTCAACATTTACCTTTGCAAAAAAAAAAACTTTTTTTTCCAAAGCGTTTTTTTTTTTTTTTTTTTTTTTTTTTTTTTTTTTTACAGGCAATCTAATACATGCTAGATAGGATAAATTAT
This sequence comes from Myrmecobius fasciatus, assembly GCA_023553655.1. Taxonomy (NCBI): domain Eukaryota; kingdom Metazoa; phylum Chordata; class Mammalia; order Dasyuromorphia; family Myrmecobiidae; genus Myrmecobius; species Myrmecobius fasciatus. The sequence continues at coordinate 151,117 of JAJPUD010002248.1, forward strand.
ATGACAAATACAATACATGTATACATATCTATACAGTTATCTTACTGCACAAGAAACATCAGATCTAGAAAGAGAAGAAGAAAAAAAACAACCTAAGAAGGAAAACAGAATGCATGGAAATATTCACAGAAAGCGTTAAAATGCTGTGTTGTGGTTCACTCTCAGTTCCCACAGGCCTCTCTCTGGATGTATATGACTATCTTCATCGCAGTACAACTGGTTTGAATCACATCATTGTTGAAGAGAACCATGTCCATCAAAATTGATCATCGTATAGTCTTGTTGCTGTGTATAATGTTCTCCTGGTTCTGCTGATTTCACTCAGCATCAGTTCATGCAAGTCTCTCCAATCCTCTCTGAAATCCTCCTGTTGGTCATTTCTTACAGAACAATAATATTCCATAACATTCATATACCATAATTTATTCAGCCATTCTCCAATTGATGGGCATCTTTTCAATTTCCAGTTTCTTGCCACTACAAAAAGGGCTGCCACAAACATTTTTGCACATGTGGGTCCCTTTCCCTCCTTAAAAATCTCTTTGGGATATAGGCCCAGTAGAAACACTGCTGGGTCAAAGGGTATGCACTGTTTGATAACTCTTTGAGCATAGCTCCAAATTGCTCTCCAGAATGGTTGGATCCGTTCACAGTTCCACCAACAATGTATCAGTGTCCCAGTTTTCCCACATCCCCTCCAACAGCTATCATTATCATTTCCTGTCATTTTAGCCAATCTGACAGGTGTGTAGTGGTATCTCAGAGTTGTCTTAATTTGCATTTCTCTGATCAATAGTGACTTGGAGCACCTTTTCATGTGACCGGAAATAGTTTCAATTTCTTCGTCTGAAAATTGTCTGTTCATATCTTTTGACCATTTGTCAATTGGAGAATGGATCTGTTAGACTATTTTTGAAAGTGGTGTATACACAGGAGGCCTTACC
>JAJPUD010002248.1:152460-173347 GCA_023553655.1 Myrmecobius fasciatus
AGTTTCGATTTCTTCGTCTGAAAATTGTCTGTTCATATCTTTTGACCATTTGTCAATTGGAGAATTAGCCTGGATAAACTTCAAAGTCTTTTCCTGCCCAATGGATTGCCATAATTTCATTAAAACATTTTTCCTTTCTTTCTTTTTTTCTTTTTCTTTCTTACTTTATCTTTCTTTCCTTTTCTTCCTTTCTCTTTCTTCCTTCCTTCCTTTCTTTCTTTCTTTCTTTCTTTCTTTCTTTCTTTCCTCTTTCCTTCTTCCTTCCTTCCTTTTTCTTTTTCTTTCTTTCTCTTTCTCTTCCTTCCTTCCTTCCTTCCTGTTCTTTCTTTCTTTCTATTTTTGGACTAGAGTTGTGATTTTCATGGCATAATGAATCCATAATGAGTAAACAATCTTTCCCCTCTCCCAATATAGAGCTATATCCCCACTGCAATTTGTTCTGAGGGAATGTTATGTTAATTGCCCAAGATCACAAAACCAGTATGTGTCAGAGATGGTACTTAAACTTCTAGCTCCCAGCCCTACTCTCTCTTCCCTCTGCCGTGTTGTCCCTCATTTTAGGGTGTATACTTTTGGGGGTTTTATATAGCAAGGAAATGGTATCAAGCCTCGAATTTGAACTTGAACAAATGAAACCAGATTCTCTGTTTTTTGTCTCTGACTACACAGCTGGCTTTCACAGCTTGGGGTTCAGTACAAGGAGAATTTTGCAAAAACCACACCAAAGATAGAGAGAGAAGCGGGTGTAGAATAAATCGGCTCTCATCATAAACATGTTTGTCAAAAATGATATTCCCCTATTATGTTCATTTTTAAGCTATGTCTTAAACCTGGTAAGATTTCCTCTCACCTTGAAATCTCCTCATCTACATCAGGGCTAGAAGTGAGACTTAAAGTATTATGTTCAGTGAATTTTCTTGTCACTTAGAACAGGACTGAGAATGAGAAGTAGAATCCTGTAGAAAGAAAATTTACACATATCATAGAATCATAACCGTGTGCTATAAAATCAGCAACACACACCTTTTTTGGCTTCTCTTTAAAAAAAAGTGGGGGTGGGAGAGGTAGCTATATTCTGATGCTCTCTTCTAGCATACTGAATTACCAGTGCTAGTCTCAAGATTAATGGGCCTAGAAATCTATATGTACATCTAAAGTAGAGATCCATTAAAGCAGGCTCCACTCATTAGGCATGTGTGATATTTCTTAAAATGCCTGGACTAGTTTGGCTTTTTTTGCTTAGGAAATACTTCTATTTATTTATTTATTTTTATAAAAAGTGGGAAATAAAAATGCAGTTGGGGGAATTGCTAATATATTCAACAGCTAATTTTCTAAACACCCTCATGCATTTTGGATTGCATCTTTTTCTAAAGACAATGGAAATATATGCTATGAATTTCTTATCTATTCATTATAGCAGGTCCCTTAAAATTTATATTAGAAATAATATTACTCTAGTTTGATTTATGGAGGTGGAAAAAAATCAAAGCAGTCTTTTGAAACTATTCTTAAAATAAGATGCTTTTTTTTCTTTATTTTGAGCAATATTTCCAGTAATTAGTATAAATATGTGTGTTTGTAATCCCTTGTTTTAGAGATGGGGAAACTGAGGCTAAGAGAAGGTAAGTGGCTTGCTTAAGGCGATATAGGTTGTAAATATCAGAGTAACAGTTGAACTGGTTGGCCTCTGGGATACCTTATACCGCTAACTTGATAAATCTTATGATCCTCTGAATGTTGATGCTACTGAGTATCATTGAGATAAAAAAATCAAGGCACCCAAGGGAGAATGAATGATGTTGCTTATATTTTTTGCATTCCTCAGCTGGAATGTCTTTTAGTGATGAACATAAAGATAGTTGCTTTGTTTTCATCCTGACACCAGTCAGCATTATTCACATCAAGGGAGAGGAAAGAGGGGATAGGGAGGTTGGAAAAGAGAAGAAGGAAGGAAAGGAGAAAAACAGAGAGAAAGATAAAAAGACAGAGACACAGACAAAGACAAACAGAAAGACAGAGAGACGCAGAGAAAGAAAGAGAGAGAGAGAAAGGAAGGGAGGAAGGGAAGAACAGGAGGATCAAGAAGAGGAAGAGGAGAAGAAAGAGAAGAAGGAGGAGAAGGAGAAGAAGAAAATAAGAACAAGAAAGGAGAAGAAGAAGTAAAAGAACAAGAAGAATAAGAAAAAAGGAGAAGAAGAAGGAGGAGGAAAAGAACAAAAAGGAGAAGAAAAGAAAAAGAAGGAAAGAAAGAAGAAAAGAAAGGAAGAAAGAAAGAAAGGAAGGAAGAAAGAAAAAGAAATGAAGAGGGGAAGGGAAGGGAAGGAGGAAAAAGGAGAGTAATGGAGGAGAGGGAAGAAGAGGGAAGAGAGGGAGTAAGAGAGAAGTTAAAGAATCACTTTCTTGTCTGGGATTTGGGTTCATCCTTTGTAAAAATGTGTTTGGAACAACCAAGTGCTAAGGCTCCATTCACTTTACATGGTATGATTCTAAGAGTTTGTAATTGTTAGACTTAGTGTTCTCCCAATGCTTACAAAAATAATTTGATCTGTTTAATTCCCCCCTGATTACCCCCTCCAAAAAAGCCCCCCACATCTGCGGTATGTCCAGGTTACTAAAGCCTTCATTTAAAAGAGAATTCAAGTAGTAGAAACACTTCAGGAAAATAAGAAGCAGCTAAAAATGTGTGCAAAGAAAATGATATTGGAATAATTACAGTGGTGGATCCTGAAGCAACTTAAGCTTTTACAGATCATTTCCACAATATGCCAATTAAACAGAAACATAACCTCAGTTATCTATCTTTACTATAAGGAAGGTGGCATGGGAGTGATTAGAAAGGTGAATGTAATTCTTGTAAATGAGAGGAAGTGAATTTCAACATCTTCTAATATGAGGGTAAGAACACAAGAAAATGTTTAGACCTGGAAGGAGCCTTAGAGATTATGTAGTCCTGGGTAGCTCTTAAGCTGGGGTCTGTGTATGTCTATATATACACATACACACATATATCAATACATAGATATGTATCCCATATGGATATATGTGTCTATATACATACATGTACATGCATATGTGCCTACTTATATATTCATAAGTAGGTGTACATGCTTAGAAAGAAAGATAGACAGACAGTAGACAAACAGATCATAGATGAAAGCATTTCCATAAAGTCAGTTTCCTTTGTAATCCTCTATTTTTTATTTTACATCTTTTACAAATTATTCTGGGCTTTGACTAGACTATCCATAAAATAACAAGCTTAATTCCTCATTTATTCTTATATTTCTTACAGTTGTGGAAATTGAGGCAAAGAGAAAGGAAAAACGAGTAATATATTCATAAAATCATAGCCCTTAGTTAACAAATCAATTCAACAAACATTTATTAAGTTCTTCTTATGTGTCAGACACCCTGCTAAGAGCTGGGAGGATAAATTAGAACAGAAACAGACACATTCCCTGCCCTCAAGGAGTTTGCCTTCAAAAGGAAAAAGATAAACAAAGCAAGTTGGAAAAAATGGCTGGGATGACAAGAAGGTATCCCCAGAATATGGTGACATGGGAGGCCAGGAGAAATCAGTGGGGGGGGCTGCTGAGGAATGAAGGACTGGATATGGAGATCCCTGGCTCTTTCAATCAATCATCTAATCCATGACCCCCTTTTGGATAGCTGAGGAAACTGAGACCCACAAAACAGAGGCTCCTTATCTGGCATTCATTCCGTAGCCAGTCTGGGAAAGCCCCTAAGAGGCATGTTACCTCTGAGGCTTTCAGAAGAACCAATTTCCTAGCTCAGAGCGGGGTCTGCCTTATTTCTCCCATAGCTCTTAGTGGAAAGTATAAAGCCAGGCCAAACATCTTTTTTTTTTTTCCTTTTTATCCCTTTCTGGGAAAGCATTTTGAAAAAGGAAAAAAATCTCAAACTCATTTTCTCTCTGGTGTTCTCTTTGGATGTATAAAACTCTTCAAGCATGAACAGTCTAGGGAACCCTGTGTAAGCAAATGTCTCTGAAAACCAAGAAGCAGTTTTACAGTAAGCAGCCACCCGCTATTTTCGTTTGAAGATATCTGTCTTCTCTGTCTTGTGAGTGTCCATTTTGCTTTTCATCCACTAAACTGCCGCCTGGTTATGTGCCAAAGGAAATGATATAATGTGGTCTGTGCAGAGAGACCCTAAGAGGGAGTCAGAACACTTTCTTCAACCTTTAGCTCTGAAATTTCATTATATGACCACAGGTCTATTACTTCTCTTGGCCGAGTCTCAGTTTTTCCTCCTCTGTCAAATGGGTATGATTATCCTTGTCCATCCTGCCTCAGTCATAGGAACATGGTGAGGAAAGTACTTTTTGGTCTTTAAATTCCATGGACATATGAATTTCTAGACTCATATAGCCTCAGGTCTTCACAGATAGGAGCAGATGCCCCAACTTCTCATCCCAAATAAATTTTTGGCCTTGTCATTCAATTCATCCTCTAGCTGACCAGCTGGAGGTCTCCCTCTGGTTGAGTTAGTCACTCAACTAGCACTTAGTAAGCCCCTGCCATGTGTCAGACATTTTGATAAGTGCTGGAAAGATAAAGTAAGGAAATGAGAGGATCTATTTGATCCTCAAAGTGATGAGAAGTCACTGGAGTTTATTGAATGGCGGGGGGAAGGGGAAGGGACAAGATCAGACTTCATCCCCTTACCTACCTTCTTTGTTTTTCAAGGATCTCTCACTATAGTCAATGATCATCTTCCCCTTTGAGAAAGTCCAACAGACTTTCTAGGATACAAGAAATAAAGGTGTAGACAAATGTGAACAAAGTACTTTAGAAAGGTCTGAGGGATGGAGAAAGTAAGGAAAGACCTAAGGTGAAGAGACCAACTTGGAGGCCATTGCAAGAATGAGGCAACACTCCCTTAACTTCCCCTGCACAGGTACAGCACCTAGCCTGCCATCCCAGCTTGATTTCTTCCCCTCATTATAGTCCCTGCCCACTTCTTTCTCCAATTTCTAGCACATGAGTGGTGGCTGTTGCCAACATCCATCAGGCTGCTTAATTTATGTTGAATCTATTGACATGAAATTTTCCATGGTCTTTTAAATCACGTGGACATGGGGAGGCAGTGCAGGGGATGGGAGGGATCACCAGCTGCAGAGCTCACAGAGACTTGGGGTTCAGTCACTGTCTGCATACAATAGGTATACTAGCCAATATAGAGCATGACTCTGAAAGAGAGATCATCAGCATCTTCCAAGAAGATTATGAGAGAAGAAAAGGACAGTAGAAATGGGGGAAGACCATTCATCCCCCTTCCCTCTTTTCTTCTGGACTTTGTTTTTCAAGGATCTCTCACTATAGGCAATGATTATCTTCCCCTTTGAGAAAGTCCATCAGACTTTCTAGGACACAAGAAATAAAGATGTAGACAAATGTGAACCAAGAGGGCATGAACCCTCTGCCCAGGACTCAATATCATTTGGCTTTTACCCAAGGCACAGAGCCCTGAGGAGGGTTCTAAGATTCTTGACTGCATTCCACTCTATTGGCCATGTGGATTATATCTATTTGAATTATATATATATATATGTATATATACATATATATGTATATATATGTATATATACACATATATATACATATAGAAAGAGGGTGGGGGGTAGTAAGTAGAGAGGAGCATACTCTGGTACTTCCTATCTAAGGACTGAGCTTTCCATATACCTCTTATCCCTGGGAAAAGAGACAAGGAATAAAAAGCTAGATTTTTTTTGCTAGAGTTTTTGCCTTTGAGAGATCCTGGGTCTGAGAAGAAAATGGAAAATGCCGTCTATATTTATGTTATGTGCCAGTAATTCTTCTGTTTTTATTCATTGTTATTGACTCTGATTAAATGATTATACATTATTAGCTTAAGAGAGTTGAATCAATGAAGCAAATAGTGGGGACACAATAAAGGGCAAGAGTGGCTTGGCTGGGATGGGAGCAGAGTCATTGTCCTGATTAGTGGAATTTATTGCCATAGGCCTAAATGAATGAAGGATCCAATGATATCCCTCACACATAGGAAGGGAGGATGAAAAGGGGAGCAGAGAGAGGCAAAGGAATTTGGTGGACACCCCCAAATTGTCTCTGGTCAAGTTTGAGAAGCACGAATGACTGCTGGACCTGAGCACGTGATCAAAAGCTACTTCAGATTACCATAGCAACAGTCTTGGATCATAATACCTCACAGAGTGCCCAACCCTTATGACCTATCCAGAGACTAAAATCCTTCCTCTGTAAGATCAGACTTGTCCACCTGCCACACATGGTTGTTGTAAGGAAGGAGCTTTGTTATCTTTCAAGTATTATAGAGAATAGGAGAGCCATATTCCAAATCTGAGACCTGAGAAGAAAAGATGGACTGAGTTGAATGATTCCCTAAAGAAGTTACTTCACAGTCCAAGGAAGTCTCAGAAATAGTAATCTGATTCAGAACATGAGTTTCTACTAGAATACATGAGTGATTTTCTACTTTCCAGCATATCAATGTCATGAATGGATATTCAACTATCCTGGGAAAGGGGTCTGGGATTTTTCATAGGTCTATTTCTGAATATATCAGTCCCTTCTGCTCCTCTGGACAAAAAAGCCAGCCCCATGTAAACTCAGTAATGAGCACCATGAAACATGGTTCCAGCTAAAACTTTAATATTTATTAATGGTATAGTATGTTTTCCTGGTCCATTAAAAATGCCTTCAAGGAAAGGGCCCCACATGTGCAAGAAGGTTGGTGGCAGCCCTTTTTGTAGTGGCTAGAAACTGGAAACTGAATGGATGCCCATCAATTGGAGAGTGGCTGAATAAATTATGGTACATGAACGTTATGGAATATTATTGTTCCTTATGAAATGATTGGAAACATGATTTTAGGGTTGGAGAGATTTATATAAACTGATGCTGAGTGAAATGAGCAGAACCAGGAGATCATTATACATGGCAACAACAATACTATATGACGATCAATTCTGATGGACATGGCTCTCTTCAACAGTGAAATGTTTCAAACCACTTCCAATTGTTCACTGAAGAAAGCCATATACACCCAGAGAGAGGGATATGAAATGTGGACCACAACATAACATTCTCATGCTCTCTATTGATGTTTGCTTACATTGTGTTTCCTTTATCTGATATTTCTTTCTTGTAGATATGTTTTTTCTTGCACAACAATGATAAGTGTGGAAATATGTATACATATATTCAATTTGTCAAGTATTTTATCATAATTATCATGTAGTGGATATCCTGCCATCTAGGGGAGGAGTGGGGAGTAGGAGGGGAAAATTTGTAACAGAAAGCTTTGTAAGGGTTAATGTTGAAGAATTACCCATACATATGTTTTGCAAATAAAAATAAAATTAAATTAAAAAAAATTAAAATGCCTTCAGGAATTGATCATCCAATTTCTTTCTGAATTCTCCCAAATTAATTCTCCTTACCATAGAGCTCACATTTCTTCCCTTTACCTCTAAGAAGAGTACAGAAGACCCTGTTAAATGTTTTGTGAAACCTAAGTAGGCTTCTCCTATAACATCCTATTCCTACCAACAATTACCTTATCACAAAAGAGAAATGTGGTTTATCTGGCACGAACTCTTCCAAACAAAGCCATCCTGTTTTTTCATCATCATTGTTTCCATTTCTAAGCACTCCCAAGCCATTCCCTTAATAATGTGTTCCAGGATTTTGCCAACCAAATGAAGCTCTCTGTTCTAAAATTTATGGATTTCATTCTTTTTTCCATTTTTTGAAATTGGAGCAACATTTTCCTTGCTCCTGTGCTCTGCCACCACTCCAATTCTCCATGGTCTTCCAAAAAACATAGTAAGTGGCTCTGCCTTATGGTTGGCAGCTCTTGCCATCCCAAGACAGAGCACTAACTAGGTAATGGCAACATATTCAAAGTAGCTAAATGCCACCAGCTATATCAATCAATTAATCTGTCAACAGACATTTATTACGCGCCTGCTAGGTGCCTAGGTGGCAGACATTATGGTAGATGCTGCAAATTCAAAGCCAAAAATGAAAGTCTCTGTCTTCGGGAAGCTTATATTCTACTGGACAACCTGTGTATTTATAAGCAGATACATAACTTCTATAAAACAATTTCAACATGACCCCACCAGTGAGTAAAATAATAATAATAACAGCAATAGCTAACATGTATATTACCTATATATCAGGCACTCTACTAATACAATTATCATCTCATTTGATCCTCACAACAAGCCTGGGAGGTACATGGAATATAAGCCTTCCAAACCTGGAAAGCATAAGGAGGGATGCACGGTGGGCTCAGGAGTGGGGGAAGCAAGTCAGATGGGAGCTGGTCCCTGTGATATAAGAGAAAGATAGCTCAGTAATTATATATAAGATTAAGGGACAATTGTGAACAATAGAAGGGCAATGCCAGAGGGCACAATGGAAGGAACAGGCAGAGAAGGATTGAGAGATGGGTGAGGTAGGGCGGGAGCCAATGAACATGGCAGAATGGAAAGTGGGTCTCTTTATTTCCCATGGGCTTTCACTACTTAAGCATTTTTGTTCTCTCCCTCCTGGTGCAAAGCTCATTCTTCTTGAAAGAGCAAAGAAAAGAGAAATAAGACTTGAGGAGTTCAGCTTTCTGAACATTGTCCATTTATATTATTCAATCTGCATCAAGCAGCAGTCTCATCACCTCTATGATGCTGCGCTGAGCTTTTAAGTATGACTTTTTCTGAACCGACACAGCACTCCTGGGGCATCTTAATGGTCCATGCTATCCTTTTGCCTTTGTCCTCAGTCACTTGCCTTTGCTTCTGTTTTCTGGAGACTTTTTTCAAAGCAACTTGTCAATCATTTGCCTGTGCATTAGACGGTTCTCATTTAGGGGGTCAGAGCTTTGAGTGGGATCCGGGCTCACCAGGCACTGAAACGCTTCCAATTCCAACTAATTCAGTGCTCTCGACCAGGACCCAGAAGGCACAGCAAAATCCCTCAACCAATTACAACAGACTTATTCTGGAATCATTTCACTTCCTCCAATGATTTTCAAAGGCTTTTCCCACTTGGAGTAAAACCTATGATTGAGACTGATTGGTTGAGGGTCTCCTCATTTATTTTTAGTGGGATGGGCTGGTTTGATTTCTTTATTTAATCACCACACCCTAAGGACAAGCTTCTTTTCTGTTTTTCATGGAAGCTTGTTGACTTATATGGCAGACCCCTAAAATTCTCCTGGCTTTTTCTTTTCCACCCACAGAATCTGTCGCCTACCCAGACCATTCTCGGGCTATATTTAGGAAGTTGAATGGGAAACCTAAGTATAAGATTTTACACATGATCCTATACAAGTTCATTTTATTTCATTCAGCCCATTATTCTAGTTTGTCAAGATATAGTTTGTATATTTGTGTGTATATATATGCATTCATGTGGAATCTTAAATTTGATCTCTAACATATCAACAAAGGGCTGGATTGGTAGGCTCATTTAGTTACCTTGTAAGAATTATTAGGAAAGGGGAAGAGAACAATTATTAAGTGCCTATTTTGTGTGAGGCACTAAGCTAAGCATTTAACAAATATTATCTTACAGTAATCCCAAAAAGTAGATGCTATTATTATCCCTGTTTTGTAATTGAGGAAACTGAGGCAGAGAAAAGTTATAAACTTTGCTCAGAATTACAGATCCAGGAAGTGTCTAAATCTGAATTTGAACTCATTACTCCAGGCCCGGTAATCAATCTACTATACCATCTCACTGTTAGCTTAATATATTGACTTTCCACCTAACAATTAACTGAGTGTACAACCACCTTTGAAATTTGGAACTTAAGAAATAAGATGTGAGAGAGAATTCTCCTAGAAGGAGATAACTCATTGTTAGAAGGGAAAGATGACCAATCTGGCAGCCTGGAAGCATGGTGGTAGCCTTGATAAAAACAGAAAACTTAGGAGGAGGGAGCATGTTTATTGAGAAAGTTAATGATACCTATCAAATTTATCTATTAAAAGTGAGGCACTATTTTCCTGAAGAAATTTGTTGTCCAAATAGGACAATACATTATCAAATGTGATTTTTTTTCAATAAACAAGGGAATTGAAATATTCAACTTTCAGGTCTCTGATAATTATGGTTCCCATCCTAATTCTTTTATAGATAGAATTTGAGAAATGATATACTCAAAGATGCATGACTTCTTGGGTTGTAATTGAGAAGAATCCCTTATACCAGGTAGACAGCCTCTTATTTGTCCACCATGTGATTGATCAGTTAGGTTCCTAAGCCACATGTTTGGGGCCTCTGAGTATCAGCAAATGAAAAATTAATCTGAAATCTGTAACCATGAAATGCAATTAAGCTGGGAAGGCAGCCTATTGATGACCTCCAGGTAATAAGTATCCCTGTAGGGTCTTCTTGGTAGGTCCTGCCAAGAACAGAAGTCAAATATTCCATATCAGACTGGGGTTTTCCTCAGCCAATTTGGCATGGTACAAATTGATATCATGAGAGAAGGGCCAAACTAGAAATCAAGGGACCTTGAGGCCAGATGTGGCCTCTTAGTACTCATATGATCTTGGCCAAGTCATTTAATTCCTTTGGAATTCAGTTTCCTCATTTGTGATATGAGGAAGTTGGACTATATGAGATCTTCAAGAATATACAACCCAATGATTATCTCTAAGTCTATAGGATGTGCTCTGGGGAGACAAAAGAAGTATTTAAAAATAGCCCCTTCCTTCAAGAGACTTGCCCTCCTTTTGGGAACACGAGACAAATAAGTAGGGAATAATACAGCATACACTTGGAATTCTAGAAGTGGAAAGCTGAAGAGATCTTTGTCTCAGTGTCCTCCCATTTGGGAAGTAAAGTATTTGTAGAAGATGAAAATGAGACCTTGAAAACCTAAGAAACGAAAGATTCATCCAAAGTCACATTGAGTGGTGTAAAGGGTTGGGGGAGGGAGCCCTAGTCCCCAGGCTTCCTTCTGGTTCTAGTATATTGCTCTTACCTCTTAAGTGCTAATTACAAGGCATAAGCGTGGAATGCTCACCACAGGATCACTCAGAGGGGGGGGGGGGGATAAGTGTTTACCCATCTCCCCAGGAAGTAGGGGCTTTATGACCCAATGGGATGCACAGCATGAGAGGGAAGGAGAGAAAGAGGTGATGAATCAGAACTCCGGCTTGGTAGTCTACTCTAAAGATGAATGTTCTTCTTCAAGAGGACTCCCTGCCTTGGAGATCTTCAACCATACTGGACAATCTCTCATCATACATCTTATAGTATGGGCTGCAGTAGATAATGAATGACAGTCAAATTCTATGCTTCCCTCTGACCCAGTGTCTATTGTCACTCAAAACTCATACAAAGATCTTTGCAGTTTTACAAATATTTGCTTGAAGCTTTACAACAAACCATGGGAGAGAGATGCTGTTTAGAAATATGGTTATCTTCATTTGATTGATGAGGAAACTGAGGCTCCAAGAGGTTAAGCAGTTTCATCATGGTTATACACAGATAGGAAGGGCCAGGGTAGCATCTGAAGCAAAGTCAATTCATCTCTATAATCAGCACTCTAGCATCCTGATCAAAAAATTTCCCTCTAATTCACTTGACAGAATTGTATCTCAGCAACTTCCCTCTAGAACAATAGATTTGAGGGTCAGGAATATTTTAATTCAAATCCTGCCTCTACAAGTGAGGAGCAGTAGCAGAGGGTAGCTAGATGGCATAGTGGAGAGTGGATTCCTAACTCCACTAGCCCTGGAGTTAGGAATACTCAAGTTCAAACCCAATCTCAGATATTAAACAAACACTTTTTAGCTGTGTGATCCTAAGCAAGTCTCTAACCCCAATGGTGAAATAAAGAAGGAAAATAGCTTCTGACTCATGGTAATACACTTAATCTTTATATATCTCTGTTTCTTCATAAAAAGAGAAGACTCAACTAGTTGTCACTAAGGTCCCTTATAACTCCAAATCTAGGAACCTAGACATTTCAAGATCTCTCTCAACCTTGAGTTTCTATGATTCTAGGATGCTAGGAATGTGTCCATGTTGGCAGGACTCTGGTCAGCTCCAATGACCAGCAATGACCTTCCAACCTTTTCTTCTATACCAACATGAAATCTTCTCTGCATCTTCACAAGACAGACAGAAGGAGAGCTTCCAAAGGAGCACATTTTAAATGAGGGCATTTATCAAAGGGGAAAAAAGGAAACTAATTATATTCCATGAAAGATGTTCTCTTAACCGATTCCTAGACAGAGTGTTTGCTCTGAGCAGCTGCTAAGTAAAAACTTTCATCTTGTTTATTGTAGGTGACAACGGGATGTATGGAGATAATTTGTACATAAAAACCAAAGTGACAACTTGCTGTTTTGCTACTTTTGCAACCTGAAGGAAATATATATTTTTTTCAAAAACATGTTTTCTTTAAAACAGTTGGTTAATTTAGAGACAAAGAAAAATGAGCTAACTTAAAGGCAAATATGGCAGCTGTGTGTGCTGATGAGATCATCAAGACAGCCAAGAAATGGGCTCCTGTATAGACATGGGTGGAGAGGTGGCAGGACACACAAGGATTTAGAGAGAGTCCCAGTGGGACCGCATCAATAGGATGTGTGTGAGGGGACAATGAAGATAAAACAAAATTGCTGGTGTTTTCAGGATGGTCTCCCAAATGTGCAAAGGGAATAAATGAAGGAATGGGAAGGGTGCTCAGCACAATGATGACCAGAGTCTAAAATATGTTCAGTTCTAGGTATCATACTTTAGTAGAATATTGATAATCTAGGGAGCATTTGCAAGATAGAAATCTGGATGGTAAAGAAACTTAATCTACTCTTTGATGAGAGTTGAAAGACCTAGGAAGGCTTTTGCATTGTCGGTGGGAGGATAGGATCACCATTTCTAAAGATTGGAAGGTTGGCCATATGGCCACTTGTTATATATGTTATTAGGAGACTTTTTTCATGGATAGAGTAGATTAAAGGGATGCTGAATTCCCTTCCATCTCTCACATGCTATGAATCTGTTCATCTTTGCCAATCAATTGATAGAGCATAAATCTGATGGCTTTCCAAATTAATCAATTTTCCACATCTGTCTTTCAATTACCAAATGCTTATTAAACATCTATTAGGTACCAAGCACTGTGCTAAGCATTGAACCAAAGAACTCCTTTCCTGGAAAGCTCGAATCTGAACAGGACAATTCTATATAAACAAGGTGGGTTTATTTCCACTGGGTGCTTAAGATCAACTCCCTCCCAATTTGTAGTCAATAATAGTATGGCCCAGCATGATGATGAGTTCACTCTCCAGCTGGAGCACCTCTTCCAGGGGGGCCAACTTTTGAGATGTTCTGCTTTCTGGGTTAAATGCATATTCATACTTTCAAAGAGGTATTATTTACACAATAAAGGGAAGTGGCTCATTGGGAGCCACTCCTGAGGAGCTGGTAATTGCACATTAGAATAAATGTTACACATAAAAAATACTTAGGATAATTCACTGGGAAAAATTACCCTGAAGAGGGGTAAGCTAAGTGCTATAGATTTGTAGTTGACTTTTTGATTCCAACTTCTTTTCTTTAATTTCAGCAACATATTTGTTAGAGCTTGAGAAATAGAAAAGTGGCTCCATTCCTTGGCTCAGGCTTCTGCTCAGAGCAGAGGGTGAGTTGAATTGAATTCTATCCTGGTAAATTACTAAAACTACTTCTTACTGTCTTTTAAAATGACATTTATCATATATTGGATTTAACATATATTTTAACATATTTAACATGTATTGGACTACCTGCCATCTAGGTAAGGAGGAGGTAGGGGAAAAGAGGGGGAAATCTGGAACAGAAGGTTTTGCAAGAGTCAATGTTGAAAAATTACCCATGCATATGTTTTGTGAATAAAAAGCTTTAATAAAAAATTAAAAAAAGAATGACATTTGTTAAATCCAGCCATGTTCCCAGTGAATATATACCTTTGCCTTCTCAGGAGAGATCTCTGACTTCTTGTTTTGCTTCCCGACTCCCTCTCCAGGGATGTATCCCTCATTATCTCTCCCTGTTGATATTTTTGTGACTGTTCAGTCACTTTTAGTCATATTTGAGCCTTCATGACTCCATTTGGGGTTTTCTTGGCAAAGAACTTGTAGTGCTTTGCCATTTCCTTTTCCAGCTCATTTTACAGATGAGGAAACTAAGGTAAACAGAATTAAATGACTTAGCTATGGTCACACAACTAGTTAGTGTCTGGAGCCATATTTGAAGGCAGATCTTCCTGACTACAGGAAGTTCTCTATCTCCTGGCCCAGCCAGCTGCCCACTGAGATTTTAGACCAATCTTAAGACCCAACTCTAAATCTGTGACCTTGTGATTTCTTAAGGCATCCATTGTACTTTAAAACAATGTCTTTACATTCAATGTTTTCCATTCCTTAGACTGAGTCTGTAATACAGAATACATCTAATACTTCAGAGGTCTGCCTTGCAATCATCCTGGGATAATGATAATGCAATCATGATGTTTCAGAGATGGGGAAACAATGCCCGATAGGCCCATGGCTGGCTCAGAGTCACTGGGCTAGCCCAATATGGCGCTTTTCCCACTTTGCCATGCTGAACCTAAGCAGCTGACTTGAATTCTCTCAAGAGCATAAACCAGGGGCTTCAGAGGAATATTAAAACCTACTCAAAATATAGCTGAAACATAGGGATAACTGTACAGGAGATGCAGCTGTTTCCTTCAGTCTATGTCCTAAATCATACCTTTAATGAGCCCTGTTTTGCTAATTCATGCAAATTATGAGTATTAGTATTGGGAACAAATGAGCCAGCAGCCTTCCCTCCTATCCATCCTTGTAGATCCTGCATGTGCCTCCCAGACCCCTGGCTGCCACAGGCAGCTTCACTGGTGAGCTCCAGGTGGTTCCAAGATACTGAATTCCCCCACTCACCCATCCCACATGCCAAATGGACCTGACACAGTCTCTCTGACCTGCTGTGAGGAACAAAGCAGATGGTGTCAGAAAAGCAGACCATCGATCAGCTCTCGGGGAGGTGGCTACATGCTGGAGAGAGAGCCCCTGATGCAGAGACAGGAGAACTAGGTGCAGTCACCAGCTCCAACACAGCTGAGTGACTTTGAATAAGACAGCTGACCTCCAAAACTTTGGTGTTCAGTTGGTACAAGGGACTAGCATTGTCTACACTGCCTACTTCACAGAGTTGAAGTGAGGAAAGTACTTTCTACACCAAAAACTACCTGAGAAAGGGGGCTAAGACCACAGTGATCCAAAGTTGGGTTCATGTGAAACTTGGGAGAAGGAATGGGAAGAGAACAAGGATTGATTGATTGATTTATTAAGGGCTTACTATGTGCTGGAAATATTATCTCATTTGAGCCTTTTCTCTGATGACCCAGAAAATTGTGATTCTAAAAGGTGAGGCAGTGGAGAAAGGGGAAGGGAGAAAAGATGTCTATTATGTATCTGGGTTGGGCAGTGACTATAGCACTCAGAAAAGTTTAAGTTCAAATCATACTTCAGGTGCTTTCTAGCTGTGTAATGCTGAGCAAATGACTGGATCTCTCTCAGCCTCAGTTTCCTTATTGGAAAAATAGAAATATAATAGTACCTATCTCATGGAGCCATTGTGAGGGCTAAATGAGATAATAGATATACTTTTCAAATCTTGACTCTCTTTATGTATGCTATTTATTATTATTATTGTTATTATTGCTTTTCCAGCTTTACAGATGAGGCGACTAAGACCCATGACATTGTGACCTACTGCATTCAACAGGGTCTGTGTGGGAGCTTGGACTAATACCAGTTATGTGGTCTTTTGGTTCATTGTTCTCCTCATGATAGAATAGTGTTTGTTTGTCTTTTTTTAACCACTGTTGTATTCCTAGTGTTTAGCATAGTGTCTGGCACATAGTTGGTACATAAAAATGGCTGTTGACTTGACTTAGAAATGACCTAGTTCTGGAGGAAAGACAGCTGGGCAATGGGACCTCTCAGGTACTGCTCAAATCCAACTTGTCTTGTGATTGTCTGGTCCCTTTGACCCCATATCCCAGACCCATCCACCATTCCCCAGTCAATGAACCACTCCCCAGAAATATTCCGTCCTTCCAGGTGCTCCATCATTTAGGATCTGTCATCTCTTTCCTGAATGCTCATCCATCATCCCCAGTATTGCCACAAATGGGCCAATGCTACCTTGGGCCTTCCTCTCTAGAAACATACACGTTTTTCTAGCTAAAGATTTAGGGAACCCAAATAAAACTGACAATGGCAGCCATGCTGAGGGGCAGTGGGGTAGAAAGAGCCTTGACTTTGTGTATCAGGAAACCTAGGTCGGTGTTGATGCTACTGCTAGGCTGCTAGGCTTCAGTGACTGTATTTTTAAAATAAGAAGTTTGGGCTCAGTGATCTTCCAGGGACTTTCTAAACTGCAAGCTCTTCAATGTCAGTGATGTGCTCATAAAAATGACACATCCCATGGGCTTCCTCTCTGCAAAGCCACATGCATCATTCCAGAGCTCTGCTGGAGTCGGCGTCTGCAATTGTGTTATCTAAACCGGGGGTGACAAACTCAATTCCAAATGGGGCCCATTCATCTACACTTAAGGATGCCTGCCAGCCCCATATTAATTTGTTTTTTTAATGTAATATCATGTCTGTTTTATTATATTTTTATTTGAATGTTTTTAAATTGTTAAATATACTGATCATTTATTGTTAAATTATTTGTTGAATAATTTATTGTTAAATATTTCTCAATTATATTTTAAGCTCGTTTGGGCTAGTTACTATTATTATTACCTTTCCCACTTTATACATGAGGAAACTGATATCCAGTAACATCATGACCTGTTTTTTGATGGGAGAATGGAACTATGTTAGAAGGCAGCTATGTATGCTCACTACTATAACCCTAATGCATCAGTTGGAGAATGATTAAACAAATGGTGTTTGTGCTATTAGAAATGATGAGCACAATGATCTTAGAGAAAAAAAAAGAAAAGACTTGCACAAAATAATGAAGAGTGAAATGAGCAGAACCAAGAGAACACTGTATACAGTAATGGCAATATTCTTTTAAGACTGATTTTGAGCAAAGAAGTCATTTTGACTATTAGAAAAAAAGCCAATTTAATGATAAAAGACGTATCAAGAAAGATGCTTTATACATCTAGAGAAAGAACTGATAAACAGAAGCATATATAAAATAATTTTACATAATATACATTTATATATAATTCTGCATTTTATGAATTCAAATCCAACCTCACATACTTACCAGTTATTAACTGTATGACTCTGAGCAAGTGGTCTAATGATAAGCCATCTTAGGGAGGAGAGGGAAAAAGAAATTTATTTTATCTGTATGGAATAGCAAATTGTATAAGATAGGTTTTCTGTTTCATATGAAATCATTTTTATTATACTATATTATGGAGATGTTTGTTTTAGCCACAAATTAAAAATAAAATCAATTAAAAAAAATCTATGTTGAAAGGAGCTTCAGAGGTAATCTGGTCAAATCAGATGTAGATATTGAGGGTCAAAGAAAATAAGTGACTTGCCCAGAGGGGTTAAGATCACATAGATAAGTAAGTATGACAGGTGAAATGTAAGGCAATAGCCAAGTCCTTCCTAGGTGAAGTGTCCTAGGAATTCTCTGTAGATGGAATAATCAATCAATAAAATAGGTGCTCTGAGATTTGCGGTAAGGAGAAGGCATGGCATATGGGACCCATCAGATTCAGAATTGGACATCAGAGAGGGACAATTCCATGTGAGGTTTGGGAATGAGAAGGCAGAGAAATAGAGTCAAGGAAGGCTTGCGAAAGGAGAGGATTTGGGGAGAGATTCAGTAAGTGCAGGCAAAGAGGGAGTTCATTACTGGGCAAAGATCCCTACTCGCCAACCACCCTCCCTGGAGAAGTGTGTCCCAGCCTTTTATTCACTAAAAACCAAAGCAAGGTCTCTAAGATGGGACTTCCAGTCAGTCACACAATAGACTCCAGATGCTTCCATTACATCATCTCTTAGTTCATCCCAATCTCCCAGACCATCCACTGTCCTTCAAGTAAGTGAGATAGGTGTGATATGATTTAGACCCAGTAATTTATTATTATGCATCAGAAAAGCATATTTTATAAGCATAATATAAATGCAAATTGAATTATAAAGGGAGGGACAAGTGGACCGCTCCTTTCCAAAGCCAGGCACCCATTCAGCCCTCTCCCCTGGGCACCTCCAGAGCTTATCTCTGAGACTGGTTATGAGTTCTATGGATGTCCCCAAAGATGGATGACTCTTCCTTCTACATGAGACTAATGGCATTGCCTTATCGGTCAACAAAAAGGCATTTGTGCCTTTTGGCAACAATTAGGCCGGCTGTTTGATCCACACTTCACTTTAATTACTAATAGATTAATCCAGGCCTGGAGACCATGTGTAATTAGCATTCTGGTGATTGATTTGTTACAAAGAAATGACCCTGATTATGTTCTTAGTAATCAGTTTATTGCTAATTGGCTTTCTTTCATTAAAATAGAAAGATCTCAACCTAGAAAAGGGGCCCAGGTATGGAACTATTGTAAATCTGGACAAAGGCAGGCCTTTTGTCAGCCCTGTCCAGTTGGAGTTGGATGGAAATCTCATTAATGGGTGGAATGGAGGGATGTGACCTCTGGCCCAATGTCTCTGCCAGCTGTACTGCTGGGGATTGATGGTCCAAGAAGGAAGGCCAAGGTTGCTAGAATGCTGAGCCTCAGAAAGCATTGTTTGCAGGGCACAGCCTGAAGGTTGATTTATTTTTGACAAGGCTGAGCTGGAAGACTGTAATTAAAGATGTTCCCCCAACCCCAAAAAGACAAAATAGTCAGAGCTTGCAATTAAATCCTTGGCAATGAAAATGTCTAATTAGTTATAATTGTTCTTGCCTGGATTAAAAAAAAAAACAGGAAAATAATTCCTACAGAAACAGATACCGAAAGAAAAGTCCCCATTGGGCTCAAACGTTAGCCATTAGTTGGGAAAGTCACCTAGTTTCTCCATCTGTTTGGCTACTATGAAAGCCCCAAGTTGAAAACTAACCCTGTAATTATCACATACAGACTCAAAATTCACCAGTGCTAAATTGGGGATAGTAGGAGCACAGGTGTGCTTTTTGGGAGATGTTCAAAGCCCAATATGATCTGCTCCCTGATAGGGGGAAGGGTGGAGGAGGGCACTACCACAGGGGAAAGGGAGTGGAGCTTGACTTCTGGTGCCATGGCTCAGAGGACAGGTGGGCACTTCATAATCTTCCCATACCTTTCATTATGGGCCCAGTCTTTTAATATCAGGGTTTATTACCCAGTCTTTGGCTGAGTTATTCCATGTCCCTGCTCTGGTTCTGAGAACTTATTTCTTTTTTAATACATGAAGCTACCCTCAAGGAAAATCAGCTAATGGAAACCATCTTATTTGTATTCTCAGATCCCTCTCTGATACAAGGTTATTAGGTTCACACCACCTCTGCTGGGTCTGTGCCCCTGGTGGGATGTGAGGGGCACCAGATCTCCTCACCCCCCCCCCAAAGAGCTTCCTGAAATGCTCTCAATGGTGCCTTGAATTATATCCGGAAACAGCCATTATTCTCGTAAAGCTAGAATGCCATTTTTCTTATTGGTCCTTTTATGTTCATTAAATGTTTGAATGAGAAATCCAGGTTGCAGTCAATGAATTGGATCCAGGATTGAGAGAAGAAAGGAGCAAATGAACTTTCAGGGACTCCCAAGCTGGTCCACATGGCACAAGATATCATCTCTTGAACAGCAATGTTTTGGTTAGGTTCCATAACTGGGAACGTGGAAACCCAAGCTCCCTGAACAATTTCAATGTCAGGATATCCAAAAAGAAATGGGAACATGCATATTGGGTGGGAATAGGCTGAAGCCACCAAGAAGTCCCCTCCTATTTATTCTGAATATGTATATCTATGTCCTTGTCTCTCTATTACAATGTAAGCTTTTTCTGAGTAGAGGCTGCTTCATTCTTTGGATTTAAATCCCCTCCATCTAACACAACATTTAATAATTACTTGATAATTTATTGGTAAATCGATTAAAAGACATCTTTAAGGAAATGTATCATCAGCAAAGGAGGTGGTCTTCCTTCAGATGAAAAGCAAAGAGGAACAAATGGAGATAAAAGTCTCATTTCTCAAATATATAGAAAACTAAGTCAAATTGATAAGAGTACAAGCATTCTCCAGTTGATGAATGGTCAGAGGATATGAATAGGCAGTTTTCATATAAAAAAATTAAAGGTATCTATACTCATATAAAAATGCTTTAAATCATTATTGATTAGAAAAATTCAAATTAAACAACTCTCAGGTACCATATCATACTGGCTTATATGAAATAAAAGGAAAATGATAAATGTTAGAGGGGATATAGCAAAATTGGGAACTAATGCACTGTTAGTGAAGTTGTGAACTAATTCAACCATTTGGGAGTGGAATTAGGAATTATGCTTAAACTGTGCATACCCTTTGATCTAGCATTACCACTACTAGGTCTGCATCTTCAGAGAGATTTTTTTTTAAAGACCCTATTAGTGTACAAATATTTTAGCACTCATTTTTGTGGTGGCAAAGAATAGGAAATCAAGGGGATGCCCTCCAATTGGGGAATGGACAAACAATTTGTGATATGAATGAAATGGAATGCTTTTGTGCTAAATTGAGCAAGGTGATTTCAGGAAAACCTGAAAAGACTTACATGAGCTGATGCTGAATGAAGTAAGTAGAACCAGAACATTGTACATAGTAACAACAATATTATACAATAACCATCTGTGAAAGAC
>JAJPUD010002248.1:173357-226725 GCA_023553655.1 Myrmecobius fasciatus
TTATACAATAACCATCTGTGAAAGACTTAGATATTCTGATAAGTAGAACCACAACATTGTACATAGTAACAACAATATTACACAATAACCATCTGTGAAAGACTTAGGTATTCTGATCAGTAGAACCACAACATTGTATATAGTAACAACAATATTATACAATAACCATCTGTGAAAGACTTAGGTATTCTGATCAATACAACTATCTAAGACAATTCTAAAGGCCTCATGATTTAAAAAAATACTATTCACACCCAGAGAAAGAACTGATAAAGTCTGAATGCACATCAAAGCATATTATTTTTCACTTTATTTTTTTTTTTTGTGGTAGGGGGAAGTGGCTTTTGGTCTGCCTTCTTTCACAACATAACAAATATGGAAATATGTTTCACATAATTGTACTTGTGTAACCTACTTCAAATTGTTTACTGTTTCAGGGAAGAGGGGAGGAAGGAGAAAGAGAATTTGGACCTCAAAAATTGTTAAGAAATTAATATTGATTGCTTTTATATGTAATTAGGAAAAAAAATTAGTAACAGAGAGACTGACTGATGAGCGCCTGTTCTATTGTTATACATAATTTTTAAAAGTCATTTAATGCACCAATTGAATCATCACATTAATCAATAAACAGTGATTCTGTTTAAAGCACTGGGAATACAAAGCCAAAAGTGAGATGGTTCTTGTTCTCAAGGGTATTATGTCCTGCTGTATTCAAAGGAACATGGTGAGATTTCACAACACATCGATGAATGATTTCTGAAAGATGTCAATATCAGCTGAGACTTAGAGAAAGCTAGGTGTTCTAAGAGACAGAACTGTACTCAAGAGCTTGTCAGGCATGGAGACCAGCCTGGGCAAAGGTACACAGGAAGGAGATGGAATATGAAATAGGAGGAATGAACAGCTGAGACTCAGAGAGAGCTAGGTGTTCTAAGAGACAGAACTGTATATAGGAGCTTGTCAAGCATCTGACCAGGCTGGGCAAAGGTACAGAGGAAGGAGGTGGAATATGAAATAGAAGGAGTGAACAGGCTGGTTTATCAGAGACTCAGGGAATCTAAAGAAGATGAATATATGGAGAAGTTATTGAAAGATATGAGCTGGAAATTCATGGAAGGAAAAAGCTTAGGGAGGCGTGAATCTGCAGTAATGTTTTAGGGCCTGCATTGACAGGACCACAAATCAGTCATTCAGCAAGAATCTATTAAGTGCTTCCTGTATGCCAGGCACTGGGAACATATAGACAAAAACAAAAGGGTCCTTGCTCTCAGTGGATTTATTCGAGTTGGTAGTAGAGGACGATGACCTTCTCAAATCCTATTTTTTTTCCCTTCCCCTCCTAGAGGCCATCATAACATGGCCTGAGGTCAAACAGAGAATGACTCTCTAACAAGCCTGGAGACAGGTCATTGCACACTGATCCTTAACAACTGCCTTGTAGCAGCCCCAAATCCAGCCCATGTTTGAAGCCTTCCCAAGCAGGGAGGCTCTGGGGAGCACAACCTCAGAACCTGGGATCAATTCTCCACTTTGATGAAAACTGGGAAGAAGATTCTGGCTGAGAATATTCAGCACAATCAAGAATTTCTGAGGGAGCCAGTGAAATCACGTCCACTGAGCTGGAGGGGTAACCATTGCATCTACATGAAACGTGGGTCCATCAACATCACTATGCTCATTGCACATGGAAATTAGCTAAGTCTAGCTGGTAAAGAAAAACCCTAAGTGAAATCCTCACCCAGGCACAGTGGATGGAGCACTGAATTTGAAGTCAGGAAAACCTGAGTTGAAATCTCATCTTGGATCATAGCTTTGTGACCCTGTCTGCCTCTGTTCCCTTATATGGAGTAATAACAGCAGCTCCTTCCAAGAATTGTTGCGAGGATCAAACATTTGTAAAGCACTTTCCAAACCTTAAAATGCTATAGAAAGTTAGCTATGGTTATTATGCAAGGTAAGAATGCTGGTTCTAGAAGTGAAGGCAATTCATGCTTCAGATGGACATCCCAGTCGACCCCACATATATTGTTTCACCTAGAGTCACCTAAAAATGGAACCTCTTAATGCCATGGCATTTTGCTGGAGTGTAAGCTCCATGAAGATAGGGGCTAGATCTTATCTTAATAGCCTATCTCTCCCAGAATCTAATCCCTGTACTCTGTTCTAAGTAGTCATTTCCAAAGTGCTTGGTGAATAAGTAGAAAAAGCATTAGCAAGTGACAGATCTTTGTCTCATTATTCCCTACTAGAGCAAATGTCCCAGATCAGTGAGATGACCCCAACATAATGACTGATGACTTGGTACATTCATGGAAGCTTCTCCAGAGCCTAGAATTTGTTCTGGCTCCAAAACTCTTTCTTCAAGTTTCCAAACACCATCTTTTTCCTGGAATATTTCCTGACACCTGCCTAAACTCTCAAGCTGGGATTTATTAAGGTCTTCCAAAGTGTCAAGCCATGAAATGGAAAGGCCATGAAAAAAGCATTCTCCATCCTTAAGAAGTACACATTCAGATATGAAAGAGAATTTGAATGTGTCCAGAGACATAAATATATATATATATATGTAAATGTATGTTCAAATAGACATAAAATGACCATATAAGATATTTGATCTTATCAAGCATATGAGAAGCAGCTGTGGCGTAGTGGGGTCCCGTTTGGCCTCCTGACACATTCAGGCTGTATGACCCTAAGCTAATCATTCAATATTCCTGTGATCTAGCCAAGACTCTCAGACTACAAATGCCCCAGAATGTGCCGACCTACATCCACAGAGGGATTTGTCACATACAAGAATTCCCTTGATCAGTGAAATCACAGTCCAGGTCTTTTCCCTCAACCTACCAGAGCACACATATATCCAATCACCCTAACTGAAGGAGGGGTGGAAAGGACAATGCATTTAGAACCTGAGGACCTGGCTGCCAATCTCAGCTCTGGCCCTGGGGCTCCAAGGGCTCTGATATTTTTAAACCCCTTCCTCAATCTCTTTTCTGCAGCCATTACAACCTAGTCTACACTGTAATTAGGGAGTCAACTTTGAGAGTGAGGGCATCTTCTGTATACGGTCCAGGGCACTACACAAAAAGATGTGGATCTACTGAATAACTTTTGAGGCCATCCAGTTCACTTCCTTCTCTTTACAGATGAGGAAACTGAGGTCTAGAGATATTAAATAACTTACCCAGGATCACAATATAGTAGGGCTATTCGAGGACTAGAATTTGAACTGATATTATAGTCATTCCATTGATTCTCTCTCAATGCACTGATAAGGTAGATGGATGCAGGATTATCATCTCATTTTACATGAGATAAACTGAGTCTCAGACAGTGAAACAGACTAAGGTGAAACAGACAATAGCAGGATTGAAATTTCGCTTAGGATTCCAATTTCAACTGACTTATTACTCAATCATGTGTCCTGAAGGAAATACTGAACAGTGTTTGCTGAATGAATTCACAACCTCTCAGTCCTACTTCTTCCAGTGCAAGAGTATTTATATACTGAATCACTGCTGCTCCTCCAGCTCCTACAAGTCCCAGTAAACTGGCCACTGCCACTTCCAAGAGTCTAGGAACCCAGAGCAAGATTCATGTGCTTAGGAATGAGATCAGAAGATTTCTCTCTGGGCAGAGTTAGCCAACAGAGGTCTGGCTGGTGGAGTGTCTCATCCTAATAAGTGCTATCAGTCTTTCCCTTTCCTGAGAACTGCATCCCTCCATGGGACGTGCTCAGTGAGTTCCATAAATCTAATCAGGTAGAAGCCGAGTAGTATTTTACGGCTGTAATCAGCACTCACTCCAGTTGTATCAGAGAGTTAGGGAGGCAAGCCTGCTCTAGGAATCTAAATGAACTGGTGAGATGGGAGGGCAGCCATGGGGGCTGCTCTCTGATTGCAGCTAGGAAGCTAAAACTCAAGCTATTGGTGCTTGACTTTGCCATCAGCCCATTTAGGGTCATTTAGACTCCAGATACTAGCTATGACCAACAACTAGAGGACCACATCCCTATCCAATAAATGTCTTCTCCTCTACTTTCTAAGTCCACTTCAAGGGGCTCCCTTAGCCATGAAGTTTTCCATGATTCTTCCCCACTGAAAGTCACCTTGATCTCATCCAATGTGCTCAGTACCATTGATTTCTAGTTCATCTCTGTCATTAATTCAGTATATTATCATGGGTGAGTGAGTTCCCCTCTGAGGTCTCAGTTCTTTCTTCTGTAAGAGTCCATAGTGAATAATATCCCAGCATTCAATTCATAAGATCTCCCAGTAGATACATTAGCAGGCCCTACAAGACCCCTTTTCTCCTAGTTGTTTGTGCCATTCTCTCCAACATTACCCTGTCTTGACTGCCTTATTATAATAATAATAGTACAGCTAACATCTATATACTGCTTACTACATGCCAGGCACTATGTTAAGAGCTTTACAAATATTATCTTATTTGATCCTTACAACAACCCTGGGAGATGAGGGCAGTTATTAGCCCCCTTTTACAGATGAGAAAACTAAAACAATGAGAAGTGAAGAGATTTGTTCAAGTCACACAGTAAGTATCTGAGGCTAGATTTGAACTCGGTTACTCTTGACTGCAGGCCCTGTGCATTATCCATTGAGCCACCTAGCTCTATGTACCTTATACATAACTATATAAATGCATTAGAATGTGAGCTTCTGAGCTTATTTGCCCATCATTTTTTATCCCTTATCTTTTACTGAACGTTGCATCTCTAGCATGGCGCATCAGGCAATAATATATTTTGTTAAATTCATGGGATTGATTTGCTCCATACCTTCAAGGAACGTCCCCCTTCTGAAGGGGACAGAGTATTCAGGAAAGGAGAATTATGTATGAGCCCTAATGGGCTATAATTGTGTCAGCAGCAGAAACAGGGTCATGGATCCTGGATAGCAGAAGAGATCTGAACCTGAGCCTGACTGAGCTCAATATTGATGAAAAAAAAAAGAAGAACACATATAGTGATTGTCCAGGCAGGGGTGCCTCTTGTCAGAAGTCTTCAGTAAATATCCTAAAGCAAGCCATGGATAAGATGTGATCTTCTTGACCTCAGAAAGTATATGTAGCATGTAAGGTGGTTAGAAGGCAGTTCTTAGAAACATCAGTTGGTCAGCAAATATATAAACCCTTCTATGGGAGAATCAGCCCATACTCTTTTGGGGGGCAAGATAAGGTGAGAGCTCATCTAACTGAACTTGGGGTACAGAGGTGGAATCCAGTGTTAGAGAGAGGATAGGGATGAGGTCTAAGGCTTGAGGAGAAAGGTAAAAAGAGGGAGAGATGGTCAACTCCTATATTTTTAGAGCATGAGCCTTAAAAATCCGAGAGAATAAATGACTTGTCAAATGTTACATTGGTACTAAGTAGCATAGTTAGGTGTAGAAGCTAAGTCTTAAAAGTCTAAATCTTAGGCTCCTTTCACTATATAAAACTGGCCTCCTTCATCATAAGAGTCTTTGCCTTTCCTTGAGATTCTATGATTCTAAGTTATAATGGTCATGGGCATTACCAGTTAAATGGGCTTTGTCTTCAAAACCAGCCCTCCACACCCATTTCTATGTCTAAAATCATGCTGATCTCAGTGAACTGGAGAAATTTGGAGTTAGGATGTCAAGGGTCATCTGGGCCAAATTCTTAAATTGTAAGAACTTTAACAAAGTCTCTAACAAAGGGTCATCCAACTCCTGATGAGGCACTTTCAGGGATGGGACGCTCACTACCTTGCCAACCAGCCCATTTCATTTGAGGATCTTTCTAATTATCAGAAATTTTCCTGAAATCAAATATCACTTGACTCTCTTTCCTCTTCTTCCCCCACACTCTGCCCTCCCTCAGAATCTAGTAATGATCTCTGTGACCAAGCAGAGTATGAACCAAACCCTTGGCTTCTCAATGGTCTTTATATATTTAAATTCAGCAATCATTTCTCCCTAGACTCTGGGCAATATTGACAGGAGCCAGCTTCTTCAAAAAAAATCACCCACAAACTACCCAGCAATATGTGCAGAATACAAACGGCGAAAGAGAAAATTGGGGAAAACAGGCCGTGCCTGCGTTTATGGCACAGAAAATTGTTTTAGCAACGCTGCATTTATATGCAGATAATATGGAACCCAAAGAGCTGAGCTACTAAAGACTCCGTATTAACTCCACCACAGTCTTCTTTTGTCAGATCGAGGATATATGACCCCATAGTCTGAGACAGATAACACAGATAGTGATTGTCTTTGAAATATTTATATTTTAACTTTGCAGCCAAAGTCCTTTTTAATGAAATCTTTTTTAGTTATTACCATCTGTCAAAGGTTCGGAAGCACACTCTGTTCCCAATGGTAAATGGAGGGAAGATGCTGGTGTGCTTAATTTGAGGATTAGGATAGCAGGGAAGGGAACTGTACCCTCTCTCAGAACTCTCCACCTTTCTTGAGACAGGGAGCGTTTTTCTTTACTCAGATGATCAGACCAGGCTGATGGGTCAGGGTAATGGTTAATCTCAGTCCCCTCCCTGAACACATCTGTAGGATGGTGTTCACTTTAAGGTATGATGTTTTAAGTTGGTAAGATGGAGAGAGTCCAGATAAGGGTAAGAAGCATGATGAAGGAACTGAACCATAGTATACAAGCAGTGTTTGGAAGAAATAGCCTGGAGAAGACTTAAGAGAAACATGTTAATTATCAACAAGTATTTAAAAGAGCTGCTATATGGAAAGGAAATTTATTATGCTTAGTTCCAGAGAGCAGACTGTGAGATGGATGGCCCTGAAGTGGCTGGAGGCCTGAGATGAGCAAGATGAGACAAAAGCCACTAGGACCTCAGCAATGGAGGCCAAGATTTGAATTTGTTATTTGGGGATACCGAAATCAAGATGGTAGCTGGAATCCTAGGAGATCCACTGTCACAAGCAAAGTTACAGCTTCACTTTCTCCTCCCAAGTTATCTGGGTCCAGTGGCAAGATACAGATCAGGATGATTAAAGATGCGAACTCCTTGAGGACTTAACTGATATACCTATTTGTTGGCATTTTTAAGCAATTAGCTAAATTAGAAATTAGCAATGTTTTTATTAATACGTGTATTTGTATGTTCTTTTTATTTACTTGCTGACATATAAGTTGTGTCTCATTAGAATGCAGAGAGCAAGAACTATTTCACATGTTTCCATTCATTCACAAGGCTTTTCACATAGAAGGCACTGGGTTAATTGATGAATATGAAATGGTTTCTGCCATTTGTTTTCTTACTTTATTGTTCTTGTGTGTGTGTGTTCTTTTACAACATGACTAATAGAGGTTTATATTTTGTGTGACCACATATTTAATCAAAGCCATATTGCTTGTCTTCTCAGGAGGCTGGGGAAGGGTGAGAGAGAGGAAGGGAAGGAGAGAATTTGGAACTCAATACTTTAAAAATGGATGCTTTAAAAAATTATACATATAATTAGGAAACATTTTATGAAATAAATAAAAACTATATTAACAATAAAAATACATTTTTACAGAAATGGTTCATAAGCTTCACTAGACTACATAAGTACCATGACAACAAAAAATGTTAAAAAAAAATGCGATCTAGTCACATCAAAATGAATTTGGCTTCCATTTTGTCATTCATTGTACATCTTAAAAGAACTATAAAATGATTCATTGTTACTTAGTTATTGTAATTATTATTATTATTACTACTACTATTACTACTTACTGCTACTACCACTACTATTACTATTTCTGCTGCTGCTGTGGCTTTGACATTATGTAATATGATTCACAAAACAACTTGCAAATAATATCTCATTTTATCCTCATAACAACTCTAGCAAGTAGATGCTATTATTAATACCTATTTTATAGATGAAAAAAATTAAACAGAAATTAAATGGCTTGCCCAGAGTTACACAATTAGTGTCTTAGCTGGATCTGAACTGGGCCTGCCTCCAGGTCCAATATTCTCTTCATGGTACCACCTCATTATTCACCATGTTAGGGATGTAATGGAGCCGATATCTACAATAGGCAAAAGGTTGGAAGAGATGGTCTCTGACCTCCCTCACAATTCTCCATTTCAGTGAATCCATATGTGTTTAGGGAAGGATAGGAGAGTCACCTCTACAGGATCTCCCCAAGCTCTGGTTCTTGGAGTCTCAGGGAGACTGAAGATGTGACTGTACAAGTGCATTATCCTTAGAAATCAAGTATTGCTATTGGGTCTATATCCCAAAGAAATCATAAAGGAAGGAAAGGGCCCCACATGTGCAAGAATGTTTGTGGCAGCCCTTTCTGTAGTGGCTAGAAACTGGAAACTGAATGGATGCCCATCAATTGGAGAATGGCTGAATAAATTATGGTATGTGAATGTTATGGAATATTATTGTTCTGTAAGAAACGACCAGCAGGACGATTTCAGAGAGGCCTGGAGAGACTTATATGAATTGATGCTGAGTGACATGAGCAGAACTAGGAGATCATTATACACAGAAACAAAATACTATATGACAATCAATTCTGATGGACATAGCTCTCTTCAACAATGAAATGTTTCAAACCAGTTCCAATTGTTCACTGAAGAAAGCCATATACACCCCGAGAGAGGGATGTGAAATGTGGGCCACAACATAACATTTTCATGCTCTCGATTGATGTTTGCCTGCATTGTTTCCTTTATCTGGTTTTTCTTTCTTATAGATATGATTTTTCTTGCACAACAATGATGTGTGGAAATATTTATACATATATTTGATTTGTCAAGTATTTTAACATAATTAACATGTAGTGGATATCCTGCCATCTAGGGGAGGGGTGGGGACTAGGGAGGAAAAATTTGTAACAGAAAGCTTTGTAAGGGTTAATGTTGAAGAATTACCCATACATATGTTTTGCAAATTAAAAAAAAAAAGAAATCAAGTATTGCTAATGACCAATCAGGTTTCCCGATGCAGTGAAAAATAATTCAAAGCTATTGTTCTATTCATTTACTTTGATATAGGCAAAAAAAGCAAAGATCTCTTATCTAGATGGGAGGAATATTTCATTTCTATTGGAAAGATATTAGAGAAATTGGGACCATTGAAAGTGTTTTTATCTAAAACATTTTCTTTGACAAGGAGTTTATGTATTTAAGGTGCTTCCTGCTGCCCAATGGTAATATTCCAGATATGTCACTCTTCACTCTTAACTTCACTCTTAAAGAACTTATAAAATACTTATTGCATTTAGCTTAAACAGTATAGTTTATCCCATGTGCCAACTTGGGGATTGGGGTACTTCTCTCTAAAAGAGGGGCATGCTTCCCCCTATACACTGCTCCCAATATCATCTTTCTAGCTGTTCATTTCTCTAGCCCCAGCCTTTGGTCTTCTCCCCCT
Source organism: Myrmecobius fasciatus (assembly GCA_023553655.1). NCBI lineage: Eukaryota > Metazoa > Chordata > Mammalia > Dasyuromorphia > Myrmecobiidae > Myrmecobius > Myrmecobius fasciatus. The sequence goes on from JAJPUD010002248.1 coordinate 182,747, forward strand.
TCAGCAATCCTGAAGGGCAAGAGTAAGGGTAAGAATGTACCCCTCTCTGTCCCAAATAGGTGACTTGGGGAGCCACAGGGTCAGTGTGGATTCAGCTAGTAGAATTAGCTTTGTAAGTAGATTCCCAGTGATCATTACTGCACCATCCCCAACAGAAAGGATTCTGCATGTGTGTGTGTGCGTGCGTGTGTGTGTGTGTGTGTGTGTGTGTGTGTGTGTGTGTTATGGACTCCTTTGGCAGTCTGGTAAAACCTAAAGATCTCCATAGAACCAAGATAGAATTAAAAATTCCCCCTTTTCCATTTTCCCTTTCCTTTTTTCCTTCCCTTTCCTTCCCTTCTCTTCTTGCAAGGTAGATAAACTGAGATACTTGCACTGCTCTATCATCCCAGAGTTCACCTTCCTCCATCATCTGTTGCTCAGAGAATCCTGATTTCTCCTAAAACTTACCATCAAAAGGCTCCTGTAAATCTTGGTATATATATTGGGTCATTTTCTCTTTCTTTCATCTCTTTTGGGTATAGGTGTAGCCTTGGTATATCTGGGTCAAAGGAAACATTTTGTTTTCCAGAATGGTTGTACTCATTCACAGATCCATTAACAGTGCATCAATGCCCCGCCCTAGTTCCTTCCAGCATTTATTATTTACCATATTTATCATCTTTATCACTCTGATGCATATAAGATTAAATCTCAAAATTCCTTTCATTTGCATTTCTCTAATCAATAATGACTTGGAACATTTTTTTTTCCTATAGCCAGAGATAACCTGGATTTCTTCCTTTGAGAACTAACTGCTCATATCTTTAAACTATTTAACAATTCTGGAGTAACTTTATATATATATATATAAATATAAATCAGTCCCTTGTATATTTTGCAATTAGACCATTATAAAAGAAACTTGGTTCAAAGATTTTTCCCCAGAGAAGTGTTTCCTTTTAATCTTAACTTTGTTAGATTTGTTTGTGCAAAACTTTCTAAAATTTTATGTAAATCAGAATTAAAATGGATCTTCTGTGAGCAGCTTATTCTTTGCTTCATCCAGAATGTTGGGTTCAGTTCAGAATGCCACATTTTGGCAAGGCCATTGACAAACTTAAAGTAAGTCCAATGTTGAGAACCACTAATCCAAGACTCTTGGAGACCCTAATAAATAGAAATCAAGTGAGAACATTGTAAGGAGAAGAAAAGATTTTACCTTGAAGAAGAAAAGATTTTGAAGAATCAAGTTGCCTCTCCTTCAGTGATACCATGGAGAAAAGGGGACTAATCTTGATTAGCTTGGCCTAGCAGGTACAGAGTTTTTAAACTGTTTTTTTAGGGGGGTTGTTTGTTTTTTGCCAACACCAAATTATGGAAGGCACAGAGAGCCAGATTTTTGTCAGTGCAAAAACAAATTTCCTGACAACAAGAACTGTCCAAAAATGGGATGGGCGCATATGAGTTACCCATCCCTGGAATTCTTCAAGAAGAGGCAGGATGAGCATTTATGGTCTGCTCAAGTACTGAGTAGAATATATAACATTCAGGGTACCTCTGAGATCCTATAGTTTTGTTATTCAGTAGTCAGGCTTATGGGGAAGTGAAGGGATATATCTGGATTCTCATGAGAACTTTCTAACCCATTCTGCTTCCAGGGATACTAATGGACCTGTGGGGCAGAGGAGACTGACTTCCTTCTTACACACCCCATGGCCCTCAATCACATCTAGTCTTTTCTTTTGTCAAATGATAGGAAGACCATTGGACAGAGGTAAGTGGTGACTGAACAGTTTAAAGATTGCTCTGGATTCTTTGTTACCAAGGCAACCACTGGCTTCCTTCTGATTTCTTCAGAATAGCCCTGTGCCAGCTGAGGGCTGACTAGCCTGATTCAGTAAACTAGCTCACACTGCAGCTCCCAAGGAGGGTAGCTCACCTTGCAGATCCTAAACAAATAAAAAGGCCCCAAATGCTAAAGGATTACACATTCAATATTTTCCCAACAGGGCTTTGTTCCACATGTTCCCTTCTTCCCCCTCCAGAGAGTGAACAGAGTAATTAGGCACCTTGAAAAAGAAAGGTCTGCAAGGAAAGTCTCTGACAATCTCAGACAGAACTAGCACCAATGGAAAGTGCAGGGTGTGAAAGGAGAATGGATCCTCTTGTGTGTACAAGGTGCCATCAGCATCCCTTGGGATGGGCTTGGATTCTTCCTCATTTCCTAAGTCTAATCATTTAATTAAGCACTCTTATCAATTCTGCATCTGAGCCATCTCTCACACTTAGAGCTTTCTCTCCACTCACATGTGCAGGATCTCACCGGGCTTTGCCCTAACTGTTGCAATAGCCTTCTCAATATTTGCCCTACCTCTAGTCTACTTCCTTTCCAGTTTTTCCTCTGCCAAACTGCCAAAAGAATCTTCCTAAAGATCATCGGTGATCATGACATTCTTCTGTTAAGCATTTTTGTTGTTGTTGTTGGGGCAATTGAGATTAAATGACTTGCCCAGGGTCACACAGCTAGAGAATGTTAAGTGTCTGACACCAAATTTGAACTCAGGTCTTCCTGACTTCAGGGCTGGTGCTCTATCCACTGTGCCACCTAGCTGCCCCTGTTAAGCCTTTTTTAGCTGAAGAGTTTGTTATCAATGTGGAAGCTGACTTTGATGTCTTCATTGAAGACTTTTGACAACATGGCTGAAAACATCATGCTAAAACGCATGGGAGCAAATACACAGTGTTGTTTCACTCCATTGGTGGCTAGGAAAGCAAGAGAGCATTGTCCATCATCTAGAACCTGGGCAGGCATGCTATAGTGAAATTGATGTACAGCACTGATTAACTTTTCCAGGCAACCAAATTATGATATAATTTCCATAAGTTCTCACAATTGACAACATCAAAGACCTCGATCAGATTTACGGACATTGTATACAGATTTCTGTTGTGCTCCTGGCTTTTTTCCTAGACTTGTCAGGCAGCAGACACCATATCCACTATTCCTTGATCCTTTTTGAACTCACATGGGTTCTCAGGAACATGATTGCTTTCCAAGTGAAATATCAGTCTATTAAGGAGGATTTTGGTAAGAATCTTGCATGCAATAACTAAGAGAGAAAGTCTCTGTGACCGTCACAGGACAATCAATTCCTTTTACCTTTATAGATATGGACAATGGAATTGTCTTTGAACTCCTGAAAGATAACTTCCTTTTGTCATGTTACCTGGATAATTTCAGTCAGCTTTTGTAGGGGCACTTGTAGATCTCAGCTGGAAGAGCTGATAGAATCAGTACCAGGTGCTGTGCCACATCAAAGAAGCTTAATGGCATTGAAAACTTTTTCATTTGGAACTTCAGCTAAAAGGGTTTGACTTCAATTTGAGGTAACCAGTGAATGGCTTCTATATTGATTGATGATGATCTAAATAACATTATGGAAGCATTCGGCCCATCTCTATAGGATCATGTCCTTATCACTAATCAATATGGCTTCCTCCGCACTGAGTGGTTGATTTGTACCATAAGTCTTTCACCCATAAATCATAAAAGTAATTCAGATTGCTATCATCAGCAGAAAACTGAATTCCCACTGTGCTAAGTATCCTGCATCTCTCTAAGCTTTATTTATACTTTATTCTTGAAGCAATTAAATGCTGCCTTCTTAAAGATAAATGAACTGCTCTGCTGGTATACCTGTGGAGTTCTCATTTTTCATTTAGAAGCTTCTGAATTTCCCCATCATTTTCATCAAACTACTTTTGATGTTTGCAAATGTTCTGACCCAGCTGAACAAATTCTGTATATACCAAATCTCTGAAAGCTTCCCACTTCTTTTCTGCTTCACTGTTGCCACCTGTATGTAGGCTCAACTTTCCCTCCAAGTTGGCAACAAACTGTTCCTTCTCAGAGAATCCCTCTAACATAGTGACATTTATTCTTCTGGTAGTCATTGGGGACATCACTTTTATTGAATGAGAATATTTAGCACGAAGAGGATAAGTCTATGATCAGTCCAGCATTCTGTGCCAACATTGCCTCTCTCACTCTCTCATATAGCCTGTCTCTTAGGTGGTCTATCACATGGTCCATTAAATGCCAATGGATTCTATGAGGGTGTGTTTATGAAGTTTTATTGCATGTGGGTAAATGGAAGATAGTGTTTGTGATGAGAAGGCCATGAGATGCACAATTCTGCAGTAGTAAGTGACCATTGCTGTTGCTATTTCTGACTCTATTCCTCCCAAGGATTCCATCCTAAATCTGATAGTCTGAGCCTACTCTAGCATTAAAGTCACCCAGAATTATAAGCTTGTTCTCCTTTGTCATATTAATGACAAAGGTCTCTAGACCTTCATAAAAGTTTTTTATGACCTCATCAGAGTTTATCATGGTGAGATCATAGGCAGTAAAGATGGTAGAGTGGCATTTTCCTACAAGTGGCAATTACATTGTCATGAGTCCATCATTCACTCTTTTCAGTAAGCACACAAGTTCATTAACTAGATTAGTTTTGACTGCAAAACCTACACCAACTTCACAATGTCCCCCCTCACTGTGACCACTCCAAAAAAACTGTGTATCAAAAAAATGTGTATCCATCTCCAACTTCAATAAACTGGCCTTTATTTGTCAGCCTTGTTTCACTCAGGGATGCAATATCTGCTGAGTTCTCTTGCAACCAGAGCTATTTGTCTATCAGGTCTATTGGATTTTGTATTGTTTATAAGTGTATATACATTCTATTATACTGATGGTGAGTGGAATCACCTTTGCCAAAGTTTTTGTACTTTTTTGCATGTATTTTCATCCCGCAGGACTGGATTCCTAACTGTCACAGTAGTCAGGCCAGGATTGGGTATATATTATATATATATATATATATATATATATATATATATATATATATATGTATTTTATTTCATTTTTTTATATTATATATAATATGTATGTATAAAATAAAAATTATTTTATATATATTGTGTATATGAAATAATTTTTAGGGCACCTTTTCTAGTCCCTTCCTCATCCTAGGAAGAGAGCAGTGCAACCCTTAAAAGGCTGCCAGATACCCAGAGGCTATTGAATCTCTCTTCTGCTTCCAGTGAGAAGACAATCCAATGGCTACAGCTCTCAGTGTATCCACATCTGCTACTTCATTACTTGCCTGTTTTGCCACAAAATCTACCTATTTGAAATAGGTAGAAATGTCCAAATGATATGGGCAATTTCTTTTGATTCATGCATAAATTGGATTTAAGTGAGGCAGAATAAAATGAAGTTGTCATCCTCACTATCCCAGAATCCTCACAGTTCACAGGCAGGACAGAGTCAAAATGACATGATGACTTGAGATGCAGTAAATGACCTTGGTATCTTTGATGTCTAACCAAGATCTGAGCTCTTCACAAGCTCCTGCTTCAGCTGCCTTAATGACTATTGGAACAAATTGTTCTCATTCACTTGGGAAAATCTTCACATTTTGCTTGATGTAGACCCCTCAGCTACTCTTAAGCTGCTTTAGCTCATCTGGTGAAAATTTAGCCACTGGGCATGCTACAATTTCTTCGAGCCACAAGTGAGAGTTAAGTAGAATAGGTAAACACCAAAAATAGAAAAAGACTCAGCCAACTTCATATTAAAGGTACCAGTCTTCCCTGAACATACTCCAGACCCTGTCTGTCTTTCTATCATATAGCATCTATCATCCTAGTGAGCTAGCTAAAACTCCCAGTATAAACAAACAAACAAACAAAAACAAGCAAAAAAAATCTTCTATCCATACAGATAAGCAATTTATCTGTCTTTTCTAGTCTTAGTTACCTGAAGCCCACCAAATTACTTATCTAAGTTCACACAGTCAGTTTGTATCAGACTAGGACTTGAAACCAGATTTTTCTGACTCACTGGTTGCCATTTCATACTGCCTTCATTGTCCCCTTCTTCCCCCTCATCAATTTGCCTTGTTTGGTGGCTATTGTGTCATTCTGATATTTGTACTATACTGATGGGATATTTGGCCAAAAAAATCCAATCTCATGGGAAAAAACAATAAAAAAGGAAGTATATGAACTTTTATACACTTCTAGATTGTTTCTGGTCATAGACCTCTTGGAGCAAACTAGCTCTATCTCTTTTTTTTACTATCCCGCTCCTGAAAAAAACAAACAAACAAACAAACAAACAAAGAGGTTCTTGGCATTTGATAACAGAAGAAATAGCCTCAACCACTTGGCATCTGCTTGGTGAAGGGTGAGGATGCTATCCTGAGAAACAGGGTACTCTTCTTCCCCTTCTGGGGCTGTAACAAATATTTTTCATGCTGGGAACAGCACTAATGGAGTTGATGGGGCCATTAGCTGTCTCCCCATGGACATCCCGCTAAAATGACTCCTATTTTTCGACTGGAGGCTGAACATAACCTAGAAAGTCACTGAGATGTCTTTTGCTTTTCTAAATTAGAGGTTTAGAAATAGGTTTCAGAGCTGGAAAGGATGAGTGGGGATTTGGGATAATTTGACTTTAGAAAGACGTCAGTTCTTGTGGCCCAGATACCATGAAGGGATGATTCAGACAATCTTTCCCATCTTAAATCACAGAACTTCAATGTCAGATGGAACTCTTCTGTTTCTGAGTTGGAATTTGTTCTACAATAAGCCTTGCCAGTGATCAAGCAGTCCTATTCCACCATTCCTTTGATTGCCTCCACTAATGGGAGCCAACTCTTTCTCAGGTTGAATTCTGCCTTCATTGCCTCACACACACCCATTAATATAGAATTTACCTTTCTATAAATCCCACCCTTTCTTCCTGTTTTAGTCTCCTAGCATCAAAAATGATAAGCCTAATCACTCTGCTCTATGACAGTCCTTTGGTACTTAAAGACAGCTATTGTGACCTATCCCTCACACTCTGTACCAAAAAAATAAATAAATAAATAAATTTTAAAAATCCCATATTTCTTATGGCTTAACATATAAATTCCTTCAAATAACCTGTGACCTGACTTCTGTCTCCATGACACTATAGTTTGTCTAAATCCTTTAGATGTGATATTCAGACTAGGACCCAGCACTTCAGATTGGATATGAGCAAAGCATGATACAAAAGGACTCTCCCCTCTGTTGCTAGATTTCATGCTTTTGGCAAGGTAGTAAAATATGTGACCTTGTTGAGTTGACACCATCATTGCCAAGAAAGGAAGACACAAAACAGTCCTTTTCTCAGTAGGCAGTGCAGGAATTCATATCCCCATTTTAAAGTGAAGAAAAAGATTAAAGAATTAAAGACTTGTCTATCAAAAAATTCTTATCCATGCTGGATTGTATCTAGGAATCATGACTTCCAATCTGTACCTGTTGTTGTTGTTGTTGTTGTTGTTGTTGTTGTTGTTGCTTTTCATTATAGTATAATCAATTAAACAGTCAAGGATGGCACCCCTACTCCTGAGTTTTGGCAAAAATCTACTTTGCCTCATAGTCTAAACATGGTGAGACATCAGAGGCTATCTAGTCCAACCTCATCACAGACTAGGAATTTGAGCTCCAGAGGAGGATATAGGATTTAGGATTTACTTAAGGTCATTCAGGTAGCCTGCATCAAAAGTGGTATCTCAATCCAGTTCCTAGAACTCAAGAGCTTTATCCTCCTTTTCCCACCTTCTTTTTGAACATATGCTCAGTAGAGTGGATGGAGGCTCAGGCTCACAGGATGGGGAGAAAGGGATCAGGGATCAAGAGGATATAGAAGAACTGACCACTGTCAATGAAGTAGACGCCATTAGCCTCTTCTTTATATTTTCTGTCCCAAGTTTCTTCTCACCTGTGAAGTGTCTAAAACTCACAGTGCTTGTCATTGTCCCCTTCTTCCTCCCATCAACCTGCCTTGTTTGGTGCCTATTGTGCCATTCTGATATTTTTACTACACTGATGGGTTATTTAGCCCCCCAAAAAATCAACTCAAAACAAAACCCTGAAATTATATCCTTTTCCTCCAATAAATGGAATTAGGGGCATCAGCCAGTGGAAAGCACAGAATATTCAATGAAAAGAAGAGTTGCATTCTTTGGAATCATGAGTTTTAAAAAAGGAAGATGCATCTCTAGTTCAGGAAGAACAATTATCTCATTCTAAAGATAAAGAAGCTCAGAGTAGTCAAGTGATCCACTTGTGGGCACCCAGGAAATTCTTATCTGTTTTGAGATCCCTGGACAAACAAATGTCCAGATTCCAAATTCAAAGCTTTTCACAATATCAGACTTCCCAGCCATCTTAAAATCTCCACTTTCCATTTGGACCTTATCCAAATGAATAGCTGGAGAAAAAGATGCAGAGGCAATATAAGCTGCAGGCTTTAGTTCATTGTCTTCAATAGCCTTTTCAAATGTAGTTAAGTTAATAAAAACCTGAAATCTTCAGCAAAGGATCGGGTGCTTTGCACTGGAAAACTCTTCACCTTTCCATTTCTTTGCATCAATATCTGTCTCTTTCTGGCCTTCATCTTTGAAGAACTACACACTTCTCCTTATACCCAGAAACTGCAATAAGTACCAGTGAAAGAAGAGCCCTCATCCAAATTAATAATGTTAAGATGTGGTTCTGTGGGATTAATCTGGCCTCTCTGAGAGCGCCACCTGATAGAAGATGAAGGTAACTGGCTTCTTAACCATTGCTCTTATATGCTTCCTCTTGGTTCACCACTAATCTCTCCGTCAAATCTAAAACTGTCATATTTAGACAAAAATCCTCTTTACCCTTTTCATACTCCATTTGCAGTCCCTGCCCGTTTTTTGAAGGAAATTTATATCTTCTCTCTCATCCCTTTCTTTTTTCTTTCTAGCATATCCCAGTTTTGTCTGGCTTCTTTCTGTCTCATTTTCTCACTTTCTTCAATTACTTTCTGTTCTCTCTCTGACATTCTGTTTTTTCATTAACTCGATTTTGTCTCAGTATCAATCTCTGTGTGTCTTTGTGTGTGTGTGTGTGTGTGTTTCTCTCTCATTATCACTGTTTCTGTCTCACTGTCTCTGTCTCTGTCTTTGTCTTTCTGTCTGTCTCTCTCTGTATCTCTATCTGTATCTGTCTCTGTCTCTCTGTCTCTGTCTCTGTCTCTGTCTCTCTCTCTGTCTCTGTCTCTCTGTCTCTGTCTCTGTCTCTGTCTCTCTCTCTGTCTCTATCTCTCTCTCTCTGTCTCTCTCTGTCTCTCTCTCTCTCTTTCTCCCCCTTACTTTTTTCCCTCCCTGTCTCTCCACTTCATCCCTCCCTCCCTTCACTTCTGAATTAAAAAAAAAGTAACCCTGATTATGGCTAATGGGGATCACTTGTCTACTAATGACCTACCTGTATCAAAGAGAAGAGAAGATATGAAAGAGGAAGCTAGAGTAGACATGAGGGGGAAAAAAAACACCATTATGATCAACCTTTAAAGACCTTGAAAATGCAATGCAATCCTTTCAAAATCTGCACAAAAGTCTCTAGTCCCATCTTCCCCTAATTAAGCCTGATTTCCCTCAAGCATCACATTCAGAATTCACTGCAACTAAGGCTCTCTCGTATTCATTTTTGTCCCTTGTGTTCCTGTTTAAGTACTTACATTAAGGCACTGCCATGGTCTACCATTTTTTTCATTGCAAATAAATGGCATTCCAGCTATATGGTTGGTGAAACAGACTGCAATATGGGCTGGCAAGGAATCAAACCCGACTTATTAGACTGTTTCTAGGGAAATAGGACCAAAACTCCAAACTGAAAGGGGTCTCAGAAGTATCTAATCCAACCTGGCCTGGGATCTCTTCAATATTTGACCTGATAAGTGCCCATCTAACTTCTGGATAAAGGCAATTAGTTATGGGGAACTCACTCCCTCCTAAGAGAGTCCATGTCACTTTCAGGGAGTTTTCATTGATAAGAAGATATCCCCAGCCTATATTAAATTTTTTACATGTTCTATCTATGTCTCTTGTTGCTGCCCTGTGGGGTCAATAAAATAAAATATTGTGGGATTTATTTTCCTGTAACTATCCTTCAAACATTGGACTACAGAGATATCACACCCATACACAAACACAGATGCATGTACACACAAACACATACATACACACACACATCAATCTCCTTTTCTAAGTCCCCTATTTTTAATATGAGAAGATGCCAAAGCCCAGAGAAGTAGGTCACAAAGGTAGCAGAGAATTTTGGGAAATTTGTTTCTCTGGCTACAAATTGACCTTTTTAGTATACTGTTTCCTCAATTCAGATATGAACTGTACCAGGTGAGCACACAGATCGCTTCCAATTCTGGGATTCTATCATTTGCCTTTTCTTTCATAAAATCACAGTTTAGGGTTGGAAAGGACCTCCATTGCCCTTACAATTCCAAACTCTGAGTGTGTGGGGATAAGAGGAAGAGAGACAGACATACAAGAGACAGACAGAGAGGAAGAGGGAGACAGTGAGGTAGAGAGAGAGATAGAGAGGAAGAAAGACAGACAGACACACACATAGAGAGAAAGAGACAGAAACACACACATGCAGAGAGAGAGACAGAGAGACAGAGAGACAGAGAGACAGAGAGAGAGACAGAGCTCATTTAATGTTTCAAATAACTCTAGGAAGTAGGTAGGGCAATTGTTATTTCTCATTTTACACATCAGGAAACTAAGGCTTTTCAGAGAAAGTGAATTGCCCCTTATATGTCCTCTAATAATTAAAACATCTAGACATGAGACTAGGTCTTATGATTCTATGTCTAAAATATTTTCCCCTGTACTATGGTCTCTTTGGAAATTGAAGATTTTCCTGTAATTTCTTTTAGTTTCTTAAAAGTTTAGGACATAAATATGCTCCTTGCTTATATTACATAGTTTCTTCCTTCAGAGAGGTCAACCATACATTGTGATCTACCTACTTTCAAACCTACATCTTCCCTTTGTTTTCCACTGATACTTTACTTCTCTTTCAACTTCCGCAGAGTGCTCCTGAGGGTCATTCCTTAGCTCCATCATGTCTTTCTGTGTTCCCATTCATGACTGTCTTTTCCATTCTCCTTTTTCATTCACCAACCCCCTCTATGCAGATGACCTCTAGATCTATATCTTTTCCTCTCTGATGAGCTCAGGACCCATATTTCCTTGTATCTACTGGACAACCTTTGGATGTCCCATAAGGACATCAAACTAAACATAAATGGATTTTGCTCTCTTTTCTCTAAAACTTCTCATTCTGATTTTACTATTTCAATTTCTATTCTATTTCAATTTCTATTCAATTACTATTATAATACCACTTGCACTTACAAATGAACAATTATCATTCAGTTTTTCCTGCCCCTCATTTCTCAAATTTAATCAGTTACTAAGTCCTATTTATTTCATCTCTATGACATTTCTGCTATGTCTCTGCCCCATTAGCACTACTCCTTGGCTGCCACTAGAATATAGCTCCTCTTTACTGCAGGCTTGGATTCCAGCAATAGGTTCTTTATAACTTCCCAATTTCCTCTCTTCCCCCAAAACTTCTGCTACAATAGTCTTTCTTATATGCTTTCTTATGCCATCCCTCTGCTCAGAATTACCAACAAGATTTCAGGCCCCTTTTCAGACTTTTGAAGATCTCAATCAGCTTCAGGTCTATCTCTCCATGACTCCCCTATCCAGACAAATGGGGCACTTTCTAATCCAAAACACATCTTCCATTCCTTTCCCTTGCCTTTATACTGTTAGCTAGGCTTGGGGTACCTTGTCTGTCCTCTTTCATCTGTTGAATTTCTGAATTTCTATTCATGTTTTTTTTAAAAACACAATGCAAAAGACTACCTCGTCCAAGAATCTTTCTTTAATCCCTCTAGTTAATGTTTAGTTTACACTTCCCTAATACATTTGTATATGATACCATAAATGTCATTATCCCTGTTAGGTTATCTCTGTTAGGTTAGGTAAACCCTGTTAGGTTTACACTTCCCTATTACATTTGTATGTGATACCATAAATGTCATTATCCCTGTTAGGTTATCTCTGTTAGATCTTAACTGCAATTATCATGATAGAGAAAGAGTAGCCTATTTAATCCAGGTACATCCTGAAGACTCTCGTCTGGGTTCTCTATATGCTTGGTTCTAAATAATAATTTCTTTTTTCTTTCTTTTTTTCAACTATATGTAAAAAATTAACATTAACTTTTACAATTTTGAGTTCCAAATTCTCTCCCTTCCTCCATTTTCTCCTTTCTCCTTGAGAAGACAAGTGAATTGATATAGAATACACGCATGCAGTCATGCAAAAAATTTCTATATTAGCCACGTTTAAAAAAAAAAACACAAAAGCAAAAGGAAGTTTAAAAAAAAGAATCTGCTTTGATCTTCCTTCAGATTCCATCAGTTCTTTCTCCAGAGATGAATAACATTTTTGATCATAAGCCTTTCAGAATTGTCTTGGACCATTGTATTGCTGAGAACTGCTAAGTGATTCACAATTGGTCATTGTGCACTATTGCTGTTATTGTGTACAATTTGAGAACAGTTTCTTAAACAAAAAGAGAGTGAATCACCCTCATTAGAAGAGTCTTTTAGGCCCTCTCCTAATTGGCCCAGATTTCCTATCTTAATGTATTCTGATACCTTATTCAGATCTGGGAGTAACTGTGAGCAGTTAGAGATTATATAGAGTGAAGGGAAACTCTACAGGGCAATCAGGGAAGGATTCAGGGAGGGATAATGTGTTTTTTGTCCAAGGACCCATAAATTCAGCAAGATTTTCTGAAGTGATTCAATCCTTCACTATGACCACTTTTAAAAGCAGTCAGTAACTAAGTTACTGAGGGATTTCAAGCTGCAGTAATAATAGGCCTACCCTAGAAATTAAATGAGAAACCTGGAGCTATGTCATTTTTGCAACAAGGGATCATTTGTCTTTCTCTTCTCTTCCTTTTAAATGAAGTAAGGAGTGTTTTGGAGATAATAACACATTTTAGTTTAGAATACTCTCTCCTATTGGTTGGGCAACTTTTCACTGAGTTAGCCTTCATGCACTAGTCAAATCTTCCCTTTATAATTTCTGAATTGAAATCAGTGAATGTTGGAAGTTGGGTGAATTGAAAGTTTCTTTGGATTCTCTTTGACTTTAATGCCTTCTTTTTTGAGTCTGGAGGTATGTCTGTCTGTCTCTCTCTCTATGTATCTCTCTATCTCTGACTCTGTCTCTGAATCTGTGTCTGTGTCTGTCTTCATCTCTCCATCTCTGTCTCTTTCTCTCTTTCTCTCTCTCGTTTCCTCACCCCCTCCCAGCTTAGCTGGAATATCACACATCCTGCCACTCATAAGGGAAAACAGAGCATCTGCCAAATTTGCTCCTTTCTGTTTCCATTACTCCATCTAATTACTGAGGCAATGGACTGCTAAATGCAGCCTGGTAAATTGGAGGAAGGTATGGCCAGGGAACAAGCTGAGAGAGGATTGGGTGTGACAAGAACTTGGAAGAGGGGCTAAGGACCAAGGAGAGCTTCCTCCATTCTTTCTGACAGATGAATGAGGATATTTCAGTTAACTTGTCTATGACTTGTTCCCTCCAAATCACCTCCACTTTCCCAAAAAAGGGAAGCACCTAAGCCTGCCAGATGAAATCAATTATCTAATTGCTACAGTCAGTTAAAAGAGAAATTAAATGGATTGTGAACATTAATAACAGGCTGTAATAAGACAAACTACCTCTTAATGATGCATAGAACCCCGATGAAAATAAATTTCCTTTTGTGGTGTGTGTGTGTGTGTGTGTGTGTGTGTGTGTGTGTGTGTGTGTGTGTGGTGAAAGGAGGGGGAGATGGGAACCCAGAAGGGAATTTTTTTTCTAGTGAATTAAAATGAATATTGATTGCATGGCTGATAATTAATGATAGCAATTTTTGATTAAAAATGAGTTCATTTAGCAAACAAGTGGAGTGTGGTAAGTATTAAAGCTATAAATAGGTCTAGGAAGAATGGGCCCTAGTTGTAAATACAGTAGCAGCAGGGAACATTCTTATAAGAAAAAGGCAACTCCTCCAGACTAGAAATGAATCACATTCTATGGTCTAGAGTAGTCTTTCCTGAGGGGAAATGTCCCTGGCCACCAAATGGTAGAATAGAGATGAGGAAGGTCCCAAGAATAACCAGTCAGATTATTCAGGAATGAATGAAGAAGTCATATAGACAGATGGAGAAACTGGGGATGCTTCTATTTGGCCCCAAAGGGAAGAATTAGGGAATGGATGAAAGTTGCAGAAGGATGGGTTTAGGATCGATGCCAGGAGACAAAAAGAGAATTTTTAAAATAGACTTTTAATAATAAAAAATGTCCAAAAGTGGAAAGAGCTGCCTCAAGAGAAGTATGTTCCCCATTACTAATGTGCTTTAAGAAATGGCTACATGAACACTCATCTTGTAGGTTATTATTAGAACTACCTGGTCTAATATCGGTTCAAGGAAACATTCTTTAGGGACCCTTATAACTCTGAAATTCTGTCATCAATGGAGAAACAAAACTGGGATGGGATATTATTAGCATTTATGTCAATATCTATTAAACAGATCTGGGTACGGGGGAGAGTCGTGACATGGACTGGTTCACCAAAACCTACCATTTCTGAATTACGAAACTACCTGGGAGTTTAAGAGACATAAGGTTGGATTTTTTTTAAGAAGACAAAGAAAACTCCTTTATGGTCCTTATAAAGTCTTTTTAAAAACCTGAAGAAAGATTTTTAAGACATACAACTCAACCCCAGGGTAGCCAATGCCCTACAGTGTTTATGGTTTCTGTTTGGAAATTGTAGCATATCCCTCACCTGCCAATTTTCTGTCTGAGAAATCACTATAATGCAAGGTCAAGTATTTGGGTGTCTGGGACATGGTGTCAATCCCTCAAGTAATGGCTTCTGGGGGTGTAACTTGAGAGGAATAAGGACCACTGAATCCAAGATTGACTCAAGTTCTTGGTGTATGGAAGGAAGGTATGACAGGTTCTGATGACTTCTGACTTGGATTGGGAATTGAACCCCCTCAATTTTTTATTGCTCATTCTTAAATACAGACTCTGTTGCAAAAGGCATTTCCCTACAATATACACTTTTGACAAGGGAGAGAAGTCTGTTAAAATATCATTGATCAGCATGGAATAGGTGGAGTTGTGATTTCCTAAGTATGTTTTCTGGGTTTAGGTAGCTTCTGCCCTATCCTGACTGTTCCTATGTACCTTCATGCATCTACAAAGCAATTATTATGTGCTAGACACTGTTCTAAATGCTGTGGATAAGCAAAAAGGCACAGCACTGTTCTTCTTCTCAAGGAACTTACAGTCTAATGGGGAAATGCAAAGAAATACATAAGTACAGGATTGGTATAAATATAGACATAGAGATAGAGATAAATGGTAAAATGAACATAATCTTAGAGGGAAGCTACTAGCATTGAGGAGAAGCAGAAAAAAAAATCTTGCAGAAGGAGAGCTGTAAGTTTTAAAAGAAACCATAGACTTCAAGAGGCAGAGAGAATTCCAGATATAGGAGAAGGGAGAGTCTGATGGGAGGAGGAACAGCAAGAAGACCAGTATCATTGGATCAGAGAATATGAAGAAGGGAATAAAGTACAGTCAGACTAAATATTCAGGCAGGAGTTAAGTTTGAAGGATTTTCAAAACTAAGACAAAGCTGAGATTCCAGTTCTAGCCTCTACCTCTAAATCCAGTATTTCTCTTACATCTGACCACACCTATGGAAAACTTTCTTCAAAACAATTCTGTGACATAGCATTTGTCATTATTAATTATTAGTAATTATTAATCCTATTTAATAGATGGGAAATCTTGAACCATCACAAATTCTAAAGAATCAAAATTGTTGATGAGCAAAAGGGCCAAGACCCTGGTGAGAAATCCCAGTTGCTACCTCCTGACTGAAAGATGAGACTCACTCTACAAAATAAGGCATATGGCTCTGGACAAAGATAATGTGGGAGGTTGTTCATTGCAAGGCTTTGGTAGACTTCAGCAAACTGTCCCCTTCTTATCCTTCTTATTCTGATATTTTTACTATCCTCTCCCTCCTTCACAATCTAATTAGACTAGCTGTCTGTCTCTAATCTATTGTATGATATTCTGTTTCCTACCTCTGAATCTTGGCTATATTTTACTTCAACTTCTCCTCTTGGTTTTGTAAGCTTTCTTCAACACAGTTCAAATCCAACCTTTTGCATGAGACCTTTGTCGCCTGTTCTCTGCTTTGTTTAGACTTTTCCTCTAAGCTTACC
Organism: Myrmecobius fasciatus; assembly: GCA_023553655.1. Lineage (NCBI taxonomy): Eukaryota > Metazoa > Chordata > Mammalia > Dasyuromorphia > Myrmecobiidae > Myrmecobius > Myrmecobius fasciatus. The sequence goes on from JAJPUD010002248.1 coordinate 198,999, forward strand.
ATCCAAAAATACTAAAAATAGTTTTACTTTCTTTCTTTGTTTCTCTTTTGGCCAGAAACCCTGGAAACTTCCCCTCCCAGGTTTATATAGATAAATACATATACATATGTGTATATTCCAATTAGTTTAAAAATACCATTCTCTGCCTCATTTCTCACCTAGCTTTAGCCTTAATCACTGATTAAGTGTTGCCTCAGTCAAACTGAGACCTATTAAAGAACTTAACAAGGTCTCCCACTGTAACCAGCCACCTCTAGTCATCCTAATCTATGGACTCAGATGGCTCTAAACGAGGAAGACTAATGACTGCACAACACTAACTCACTTAAATCCAATTTACCTGCATGTCATGGCATCACCTAGCTGATGTCAGATAGAAAGAAAAAACAACCACCATCCAAAGATGCTAAACATAATTTCTCTTCCTTTCCTTCCTTTCCTTCTTTCCTTCCTCTTCCTTCCCCTTCCTTCCTTCCTTCCCTCTCTCTTCTCCCTTTGTCCACATGAGGAATTATACCCTTACATGTGGGTGCTCTCTCCAAAGGAATATAAATTTTGATCACTTAGACTTCACAAGTTATCTTGGGATTGGGAGCTAATTTTTTTCCTTCCCTACTTATTCTGTTGTGACTTTTTTCTTTAAAAAATTTTGGGACAATTAAACCTTATATCTCCCATAGTTTTAGGTTTATAATTTCTTGAAATGTAGCTCTGAAAAACCAGGCTTTGATAAAGTCCATTGGGATTCAAATGCACTTACTAGAATGTGCCTTTACACCCAAATCACTCTGACTTTCACTGATTAGGCAATAATAGGTCACAGCCCAAGCCTCACTTGTAATTTGTTTGAATTTTGATATAAGTGCAACTGTCTCTGTTCTGGCCATAAACCTTGAGGGGCTTCTCCTCCCAAACTTGTTCTTCTGTGAAGGCACATTAGGTCATTTTTTGCCTCAATTGATTGTATTTAACTACTGAATGAGATTGCCTCAGACAAACTGAGAGTGGGGGAAGATCTTAGCTTTAAAAGGCCAAGGTCAAGGAGATCATTGTACACAGCAACAGCAAGATTATATGGTGATCAATTTTGATGGATGGCTCTTTTTAACATCGAGGTGATTTAGGCCAGTTCCAAACGTCTTGGGATAGACAGAACCATCTGAAACCCAGAGAGAGAGGGCTGTAGGAACTGAATGTGGATAGTATTTTCACCTTTTTTGTTGTTGTTTGCTTGGTTTTTGTTTTCTTTCTCATTCTTTTCATTTTTGATCTGATTGTGTGTGTGTGTGTGTGTGTGTGTGTGTGTGTGTGTACATGATGATTGTGGAAATATGTATAGAAGAATTGCACATGTTTAACCCCATATTGGAATACTTGCCATCTCAGGGAGAGAGTGGGTGGAGGGGGGGATTGGAACACAGGGTTTTACAAGAGTGAATGTTAAAAATTATCTGTGCATATGTTTTGAAAATAAAAAATTTTATGTATTTATTTTTTTTTAAAGCCAAGGTCAGTTGTCCTGACCTATATCTTACCAATGAACTCAAATGACTCAGGAAGAGAAAATGAAGCTGATATCTTTGCACACACGAGCCTTACTTGAACTGGATTCACTTATAAATCAAGACATCATTCTAATATCTTTGGTCCTTTCCAAGAAGGAAATGTGAACAACAAAGCAATAGCTTGTATTTGCCTAATTAAGTACATGTTCTCTCCCCCACTAGAATGTAAACTTCCTGAAGTCAGGGACTTGTATTTTTGTTACCTTTCCTGATGGCCCTAGGGCTAGAATGTAGCACTTATTTAATGGATGTTTGTTGACTGATTAACCCTAGGAAAGAAGTCATTAACAGATTTTATTATTTATACAGAGCACTACATAAACTCCAGTCTTCTTCAAGGGGAATATTAGATTTGCTACACAAAATTCAGAGATGTGAATGTGAATGTGTGAAACAGTATGAAAAAAAAAAGTTTATTTCCCATCATTTCTTGGGATATTTTAATGATGCATGTATTACCTATGACACATAATTATTGCTCATTTTCCATAGTTCATTCTAGTCATAAAGTTCTTCCTATCCATGATTAAATTCTATCCTCCCAACAGCCCTAAAAGGATGAATTGTAATTTCCATTTTATTAACAAAAGTTTAGAAACCCAGAGAAGCTAATGATCTGTCTAGGACTAGAACCCAAGTCTCATAATAGTAAACTAAAAGTTTTACTACAGCTGATTACATGGCATGATTGTGAAACATCAACTAGATTAAAAGCTCCTTGGGCACATGACCCTTAATTTCAACTTCATTGTATCTTCAATGTAGATTCATAAGTCTCTGATTCTGTTTTCCTTGCTTTCTGGTGGGCTGCCTTTAAGAAACTGATGATGATAGTGATAATGATGATGATGAGATTATTTTTGTAGTTGATTCTGGAGGTGATAAGAAACTATTAGAGTTTATTGAATATGGAGGTGACTTGGTCAGACTTGAAATTTAGAAAAATCTCTTTGGTGGCTGAATGGAGGATGGACTGATGTAGGAATATGGCAATAAAAACAGATGTTTGCATTCTGCCAAATAGAGAAGGTAGTACAAGGACTTTTGTTGTCCTTAGTAGAATCCTTACTAGTGTCCTTTTTTATTGTTGTTGTTGATAAGGAAATCAAAAAGGGTCAAGGAGTGGCCCAATGTCTTACATTTAATATTAGAGAACAAATGTTATCCCATTTCTTCTCACATCTAGGCAACTATTCCTGGTACCTCCCATTTCTTAAGCATTTGCCAATGGCTGCTTGCTGAAGCCTTTAAGATACATCCTGACAGCTGTGAACAGTTGTAACCCTCTGGGGGAAAGGATGGCACCAATATCTTTCCAGGCAGATCCAAAGCCCCATAAAGCCAAGGCTTTTGGAGTTGGGGAAGATAGTTCTAAGATCAAACTGCACTAATTACCCTGTAGAAGCTCATGTCCTTTTTGGAGCCAGGGAGGTTGCTTATGTCTTAGTGAAATCCATGTACTTCCTGGCATTTTCTCCACAAAGCTGATATTAGATCTAGATCCAAATCTTATCTGCCAGGCCTGGAAATAAAGAACCGCTGTGTTTCTGATGAGTAGCTCCTGGGAATAACATTTCCCAAACTCATTTAGGCACAAGACATTTTGGAGCCTTGAAATACATGAACATAATCTGGAAGTGCTAGTCCATGGGGCCTGAGAGTAAGAAATTCCCAAGAAAATGGAGTGATTTGCAGGATAATTTTGTATCAAAATAAGACAACTCATTTGTCTTAATACCCACCCTGAAATGACTTGGGTAGTAAGTGTGTGTGTGTGTGTGTGTGTGTGTGTGTATGCATGTATAATCTTATATGGGAGGATAAGTTGTCATTGATATCAAAATCTCTTTATGGAACTGTTATTTGTATTGCATGGAACATTAGGGTTGTTGGAAGAAGGAGTGAATATGTTCTGTTTAGTCCCAGAGGACAGAACTCAGAGCATAGGGCAGAAGTTATAAATAGGCACATTTTTCCTAGATATTAAAAAAAGCTTTTTTCTTAAAATTAGAATTATTCCAAAGTGAAATCAACACCCTCAAAAATAAATGCCCCCTCTTGTACTGGAAATTTACCAGCAAAGGTCATATGATTGCTTATTGATCATAAACCCCCATATTTTAGAGAGGAAACCTATTTATGCATGAAGTGGGCTAAATTCTTCAAATGTTCCATCCTGACCCTGAAATTCTGCAATTTTTCTTTTTCTCTCCTACACTGTTGTTCCTATTTTTGTCTTCTGAGAACAAGCAAAAATATCTTTTTTTTTCTACTGAGGTATTATAAAAGTAGAGAATTTTTTCTCATAGACATCAAATGGAGGTTGGGAGATCCCTTTGGGGAGATGCTGTAACCTTAATTGACAAAGGTCATGATTTAGAAACAGGTTGACCAAGATAATGTCTGAAGTCCCTTCTATGGTTGTGATTCTGTGATTAGAAATCAGGTTTTATTTACCACTCCTCAACAAATAAATAAATAAATAAAAATAAATAGGGTCCAGTAAATGTCAGTTGTTTAACTGAGTAAAGCCTGTGGTTACTCTGGCCCCTCCCATCTTCTCAAGAACTAGAGATAATAAATAGGAAAGTGCTTTGAAGAATTGGAGATGTGAACCAAATGGGTGACATAGTCTCCTCTTGGAGAAGGGAGACCCAGAGATAGCTTTTTTATCAGAGCCTCAGGACTGAGGGCCAATAGACCAACATTATTCAATATTGTAGATGAAATAGTTCTGTTCAATACAAAGGTTTGCTTTTTAAGAAAAGGGGAAAATGAGAGGGAAGTGGATTTTTTGTTAATTGAAAACTATAATTAATTTTAAAAAGAAACTAAAAAAAGAGAAAAATTGGAGAAGAGCATGGTAACACTTAAAAATAATATCTGAAGGACTATTAAGGAAAAGGGGGCTAAGCTGGAATTCTGTCATGAATCACTATCAAGTTATCAATATAAATAAAGAAGGAAAATTTAGTTTCCTCCACTGGTTTTCAAAATCAGGGCATTTAAGCATCTTCAGTCATGTGGCATTTTACCTGCTTTCCATCTTTTTTTTTCATATAGCTCTTTTGATTAGATATATAGGTATATATTTGATTTTATATGACAAAAATCCTTCCCCTCCCCTTTTCCTAGCAAATATCCCCATGTATCAAGGATTAAGAAAGGAAAAATAAAAACAGATGAATAAAATAACCAATAAATCTGAAAGTGTATACCACATTCACCATTCCCAACCTCTGCAGTGGTGGAAGAGTGATGCATCTTTTGCATATTGTCCTTAGGATCAAACTTGGTCATTATAAATAACCAAAAGCAGTATCTTTTCCCTCTTTTTCCTGTTTGCATTGTTGCTTACTTCTCACTGTATCTTGAGTCCCTAAACATCTTCCCTTCTTTTTCTGAATTTTCATATTGCTTTAATTTTAAGCAGTGAAATAGTAGTCCATTACATTCATGCTTTATGACTTATATGCACATCTATTAGTTCTGTCTAGAATCCTGGAACATCATGGTCTCTGATGTAATAGACCTTAAGTCACTGAAAACAACTCAGGGCTCACTCACACCATCTTTATTTTTATTCACCATTTTTTTTTGTCCATTCCAAAGATTTTTCCCTTTGCTAGGTAAAAAAAAGAGATGTTGAATAACATTGCCAGAGTGTCATTTGTTACCTTCTATGTTTTTCATTGCTCTGGAGAAGCTTTAGCAAGAAATAAGGACCAAATCAGTGCTTTCTTTGGCAGAGGAAATGGGAGAGGTGAGGGAACCTCTTCTATCACTTTGTGTGCAACTCAGTTGCCTAAGAACCTAAGTGACTAGTCCAGAATCACTTGGCCTAGATGTATCACAAGTGGGTATTGAATAAAGATCTTTTTTGGTTTCAAAGCTAGCTCTCTGTCACTCTGCCACATTACCCCTTATGCCTTTAATGAAGTCCTTTGAATTGAGGTTGAACATTTGTATTTCAATGTTTGCTCACCTTGAACCTAGCCCTCAACACTTTTTTAGGTCTGTGGTACCCATTCCTCAGTAACAATTTCTCCATTCCATTCAATGCTCCTGCCTCTTCAGTTTCCATCTGCTGCTTCTTATCCTGCCTCCGGGGACAGGTAGAATAAATCTGATCAAGTGGGAGAAAAGAGGTATCCGTGAACAGACAGCCCAGTTCAAGGGACAAGGAACAATATACTGAGACTAGGGGAAAAGGCCAGCTATCAGGAGCCAAGGGAGGGACTGAATTCCTCATACAATTGGTAGCATTCAACTTCTTAGGTTTTAGATTGGATTTTGGTGAGGCAGCTCTGTGAATCAGAAGATTTCAAGATGAAAAGTTTGTTAAAGATCATTTAATCCAAGTGTTCCAAGTGAGAACTCAAGTCACACAGGTAGCAGATTGCTGAGTTGAACTCCAAATTCAAGTCTTCTGACATTTTTCATAAAATGACTGTGAACATCAATTGAACAAGCCAGACTCTGAATCCCTTTATACACACACACACACACACACACACATATTTTATATATATATATATTTATATTTATATTTATATATAATAATAAATATATATACATATTTATATATACATATATACACACATATATGTATATGTATATATATATATATTAATTTTTCTGCTTTATTCAAACTACCTGTGTTTCCATTTTTACTGGGTACCACTTAACCCCAAGACAGGAATAAAGACTTGCCCTAAGCTGGGAATGAGTGTGTTTGAGTGCCTTGCCTATTGTTCCCTAAGCAATGCAATTACCCTCAATGGGGAGGAAAGAAAAGATCTCCAAAGGCCTGTCATTAGTAATGCATAAAGGGGAAGGATAATGAGTATTGAGAAGGGAAACATACAAAAGTCCCAAGGTTCTCTGTACACGAGGGTCTGGGGAAGGGGCTGTTCCTAGGCTGGCAGCTTCTTTTATTATTATTATTTAATAAGGGGATAGGAACCAACTATTCAGTAGAAATTTAATAAATACTCAGACATTATTTCTCAACTAGTACATTCCCTGTTACTTGTAAGGTTGAACAGCTTGAGTTTTTGTGGGCAGAAACTGGGTTGACAAAATCAAGTGTACACAGACACACACACGTACACACGTATTATATACATACAATACACATATATGATCATGTGTGTATGTATATGCACATAGATGTGCATTTGTGTGTGTATAAATAATCTCAAAATCAAAGATTTTGAGTTGTAATGAATCCCAGAGGTAATTCATCTTGTCCCCATATTTTACAAAGGAGAATGAGACACAGAAATTAGGTGACTTGCCAAAGATAACTTGGATATGGGCCACAGAATCATCATTAGAACACATAACCTCAGACTCCAAGACCAGCACTCATTTTCCTGGATCGTGTAACCTCTTTAGTGGATGAGCTCTTCTTAGGAAGGTGCATCTATATATCCAATATATAGGCAATAATCAATAAACAATCTGCCATGTGCCAGGCGTTGTGCTGAATGCCAGGGATACAAAAACAGTCTCTGTCCTCCAAGAGCTTGTTGTCCAGTGGGGGAAGACTATACACAAAAGTAATCTGAAAGAGAGGGGCATCAGAGGCTGGGCAACGGAGGCATGATGCTGTAGAAATGGAACCAAGCAAAACAGCTGATGGAAAATGAATAGACAACAGTCTAGATATTAGACATTCTATCTTTACATGCATTTTTCCTGAGGGGATGGTGAGATCAAACTCTTTTAGATAATAATGGTTCGCTGTAAAGAGGATGTACGATGCTACAAAATTTGATGTAATTAGTATGGTATCATCTGTAAAAAAAAAAAAAAGTATCTAGAGGAGTTGACTTTCATATGGGAATCCATCTTTAACATGTACTCAAGAAATGGGGTGGAAGGATCCTTGAACTAGAAATCCTCCAAAAAGAGTTCAAATCCTGGCAGTTACTGTTGTGATCTTGCCCTAGTCACCAACATCTTTATATTATTGCTTGTTTTTATTATTGTTGTTATTATTATTATTATTGAAAAATAAGACAGTTGAGTCCCTTCAAAATCTAAATAGATTTTATTTACATGACATACTGTGGACTAACACTTATTGTTATTTATGAAAGCTAATCTGTACTCTTCAAAAACACTTCCAGAATAACCTAAATATATGTGCATGTTATTTTATCTTTTATTTATCTTTATTAAGCTATAGATGGGAAGGTTGGCATATTGGCTAGTAATTTAATTGCCAATGTTCTGTGAGTTCTTTCATGGCTGTAATAATGTCTGAGATGGTTTCTACCCCTTCAATATCATCACTAGCTTCAGGAATATTGTGAATCAAACTTTTAATATCCTCCCAACTCTCTGGCCTCCAGCATAGTCCTATCCATAGACTATTTAGTATAGTCCAGCTATTTTGCTCATATTTACTTTCTTCAGTTCCATCTCTGCCTCCTTTAAAATTACATCTGGCGCTGTTTTGTTAAAGTTCAAGCGTGCCATCTCTACTATCTTTCATTTTAAAAGTTTATTATATAGATGTTTGCAGAGTGTTAATCATTCACGTTTCCTTTCCAGTTGCATCCCTAACTATATTTATTTAAAGATAACTCGATTTGAGGGTTTGTGATAAAGATCGGAAACCCTTCTAAAACTCACTATATGAGCTTTGAGAATGGACAGAAAAATGTGATACTATCCAGTCAACATGGCAGTTTATCTCCTAAGACATAGGCTTGTTGTATGACAATAGATGCAATCACACTTCTGATAAACAAATTACCAACTCATCAAATTTCCAACTCATCAAAACCTTCTGGAGCCTCCAAATTGCTGGCATAGATTTTAAGAAGCCAAGATTATCAGCATAATGAGATGAGATATTGGAAGAGGACCTAGCATCCCAAACTAAGAGTTGAGTAAGATCTTAGAGAACATACATCACCCCTTCAATTTTATGAATTAAGAAACTGAGACCCAGAAAGATTTATTTTGTTATTGTCTTTGCTAGGCTCATAAAGCAATTAGTAGTACAGCAGATATTCAAATCTAGATCTTGATACATCAATGTTTTCTATATATCAAAATGCTTCTCTAACTTTTCTGGATTAGACCCTAATGACTCAAAGGGAATGTAAATAATAATTGTTTCTCTTTTGGCTAGAAATCCCGAGTATCTTCCCTACCCAAATTGATATATTTTTTAACTAGCTAAAAGAAATCATTTTCTGCCTTATTTCTTACCTAGCCTTAATTTGGCACTGCCTCAGTCAAATTAATAAGTATTAAAGACCCTAGTTTGAAAAGGCCAAGGTCTCCCAGGCATCCAAGGCCATCTCCAGATATCTTTCTTGATCTTTGTCTTGTTTCTAAGATGGCTCTGGAGGGGAAAGTGAGGCAAGTGACTTTACACAGCCTTCCTTCACTTAAATCCAACTCACTTGCATATCATGACATCATCTCCCTGATAACATGGTCTTCTTCAAGAATGAAGGACAAGCAACAGCAATGACTCCAAACCTCAGAGACATCATTTCCTCCCTCCTTTGTCTGTTTTCTCTCATCTACGCTCTTCTTTCTCCTTCACTGCCATCCTGCCATTGCATTCCCTCATTATCTTCCCAAATGCTGGCAGTGTCCATAATTGGTTTCCCTTCAACCAGTCTCCTTTTTATAGAACAATAATGTTCATCACAATGCTATACTACAACTTGTTCTCCATTCTCTAATCCTTCAATAGAGGCTTTTACAATTCTATGGCAGACAAATCTTCCTAAATTCCTGTTCAAATGGTGTCAAAATCCCACTCAAAATTTTCAGTAGCTTTCCACATCCTGCAGAATCATCAGAAACCTTTAATCTAGCATTCAAAGCTATCCATGACTAATCATTTTTTGTGGTGCATTTTATGCTAGTCCCTTTCACATCCTTTCTACATCAACCAATATAGATTACTAACTATAACTGTAGTGGTTGTGGGGGGATGAAATCCCTGGGTCTTCTTCCATCTTCTTTCTCTTCCTTTTCCCCCATTCTTCCAATTCCTTCCCTGTTGAATTTTTATCCACCATTCAAGAAACCTTCCCTCATCCCCTAGCAGTTTCATACAAGAATAATTATCTTCCTCAGACATAAAATAGGAGCTTATTTGCACCTCTCTAATGAAAACATAGCCAAATACTAAGTACAATGGATATCTGTATATGTGTTTGATCCTTCTAATATACAAAATGCTCCTTGAGAGGTAAGGCACTGAGTGGTAATTAAACTGGATATCTCCTTCAGTAGATACTTAATCTAGGTCTCTTGCTTGTTGATTAAATGTCTTACAATCTATTTCTTCAAAGCCTTTTCTTATACTCTTCTGTTCCTTCTTATTGCCCCCAATATTTGCAAATATATTTGGAGAAATGTCACCCACCTTCTCAGAACCAGAACAAATATGACTTCTATGAAGGCTTCATTATTGCTTCTAGTCAGAATTCAGCTTTTCTCCTCCTTATCAAAGAACCTGACATTTCTCCTATGCTTTTATAGTACCTGATACTGTATCATTAAATATCTGTACATTTTAGCTCTTTTACTAGTCACTAGCTTTTTAAAAGATAAGACCTTTGTCTTATTCTCTGCATTAATAGATTCTTGCTACACATGCATGCACACATACACACACACACACATGGGTGTATATACACATATATATTTATACACATATGTGTGTATGTGTATATACAAATATATCTATATCTATTGCTCTATCTATATTTCGTTTTTATTTCTCTATTTTCAAAAACATTGAGGAACAATGTGGTAAGCATTTCATGCACATCAGTAGGTTTCTGGACTCTGAATAATGTGGTAATAAAAGATCTGAACTTGAAGTAGGAAGACTAGAGTTCACATTGCAGCTTTTCCATTAATGAAGCATGCAATATTAGGCATCAAAGTATCAGTAGATAAAAAACTGGCTTCAAAACCAGAACGCTTGGTTTAATCCTGTCTCTTACACATACTGTGGATGGATGACTCTGGTCAAATTATTGAACTTCTCAGAGTCCCAGGGATTTCTCTTATGATTTTCCATAGTGGGTCACCCCTTCTTCATTTATGGATCTGTAAAATGGGAGAACTTAATCAAAAATTAAAAAAAATCAAAAAAGATGAATTCTAAGATGACCTCTGGATCTAAAACACTATAAGAGGAGAAATCTTCAGATGTCAACTTCAAGACTCTACATTAGTATTTAACATGGGGAAAATATCATCCTCTAAAGTGGGATGCAACTTCATTTAATCTCTCAACAGACGCTTGTTCTGCCCTACAAAATTATATTGAATTGATTATATCAATAATATTCCCTAAACTTTGGTGAATTGTTAATCATGAAAACAAATCCCCATTCTGAAACAGTTTTAGAAAGAAATTTGTTATTTGGTAGAGAAATAAAGCTGGAAGGAGGCTCCATCTCTATTCTTAGTGAGTTTAACATTATATTGAGCTTCTAGAAGAATATTAGCATATGAATTACACACAACATTTAAGCCATTTTGTATAGTGGGTGTTTCCTGGCAAGGTTCATTGAGATGTATATCAGTAAAGATAAGCATTAAATTCAGGTTGAGATGGAAGCATTAGTTATTTGTTTGGTTGGTTGAGGACCATTATGTCTTGTGAGTTTTCCATACAACAGTCTTTTAGACTGCAATCTCTGAAGAAAAGATGCAACAAACTTGGCATCAAACATTGGTATTCAAATCTGGAAAACCCAAAACAGTAATAGTGGATAATCTGAATGGGCTTCTTCTCTCTGGGGGCACCTCCAAAGTGAGCCTAACTGCTATAGTAAGCATCAATTTCTAGTCACATTAAAGTAAGTTCAAACAATTTTGATAGATTATAAATGTATTGTTCATAATATGTGTTTTTCCCCATTATTAGAATATGAGCTCTATGAAGATAACAACTGTTTCATTTTTGTCTCTGTATTTCCAAAGCCTATCAAAGTGCCAAGTATAGAGTAGTAACCTATTAAATGCATATGGATGGATTAATTGACTGAGTTAAGGTCATAACTTATACTTCATAATTGTTTAAATATTTCTTCTTTTTTCTCTTCCTCCTATTTTTCATCTTCTCCCCTTATCCTTCATAAGGACTTTAATTTTGAAATATTAATTCAATTCTGAATTTAGGACACCTCATGGTATGGGGAAATCATTAATGGTTTCACAAATCAATGGGGGAAATGGAGCACATTGAAAAGAATCATGTGTTCTTTTTAACTATCTCACTTTTCAGACCTTTCTTTAAAGTATTGCTGTCCCCGGTATTTTTTCCTGACATTCAACACTGATATTTCAGCACAGGAATGACATTTCATTTCTGGGTTTTTGTTTAACAATAGTTTGTTTTTTAAGTTTTTTAAGGGACATGTTTTCTTTAGCTTCTAGACTCTGATGAACAGAAGCAATTGCATCATGGCTAACCCTCCATTTCTACCATGATTAGGTGAGCTGGGGTCAAGAAATTTGATTCAATTCAACAAACATTTACTCAGTGCCTACTATGTGCGGGATTCTGTATTGACCCCTGAGGAGACAGAAAGATGAATTTCTGTTCCCTGCCCTCAAAGAGATCATGGTCTTATAAAATCACTGACAGACAAGTTATTGCATTAGTTCTCATGGAAAAGGAGAGAGTTATGGAAACATTATTAGATTAAGATTTCTCTTAGCTACCCACAGTTTTTATACACTATGGTTAGACCCTTTGCTGGTGAGAAACATGTCTCATCTCTCCTAGGACTCATTCTCTTCAGCTATTCTCATGGTGGGATCTCTCTGGTGATTTGACTCCTTTATTAATGATATCCAGTGAGAACTTATACTTCTACAGAAGAGGTTTTGTACTCTTTCCTTACAAGGAGGTTTACAAAATGAGTCTCAATTTCTTTTTCTCACTTGCTGTTTCTTCTTTCATTACAGCTGAAGATGATTAATCTGGAGGCTCTGACCTGGTAAGTTTTTCAAGGCTCAAGAATCAAAATTTCAGGAAAGTGGGAATAAAGAAAGCAGAGACCATTCTGGATTAATCTATTCACTGAGAAGCAAGGAGTGAACTTCAGGACCAAAATGAGATATGAATTTAGCTGCCAATTAAGTAGCATCTGGACCTGAAATTTGGTGGGAGCAATACCATGTCAAAAATATGCTATGTCTGAGTCTTGATATAAAAATAAAGGTATTATGGTGAGAGTGTGTGACCAAATAGATAGGGGTAAATTATTGTACTTTTGAAGTAAATTTCCCTTTGTAAAAGCTTAAAAATGTCTCATCTAGATTCTCTAATTCCATTTGATTCATTCATTTACTACACTATGTGGAGAGTCCTGTGTTGGAAATAAGGAAGCATGTCCAGATAGCTTAAAAAAAAGATCTGGCCCCTGTCTTTATGGATTATACAACACAGATAGTCTAATGTACAATAAGCATAAATGCAGTACCCAGGTGCAAATAAATCTGAGCTCAAGGGATTTCAATCATGCCCCTTCCTCCCTCCAACTCTCTTACTTAATTTTCAAAATCATTTTTGAACTCTCTCATGCCCTGACACCAATTCACATTTTTCTTGGAGATTTTGGGTGACCATATGTCATATCACCTTGGAAGAACTGAAAACTTACAGATACCTAGAAGTATCTCTGAAAACAGATGCAAAGAAATACCTGAAACTTGGATCAGAGCACCCTCTGTCATAGAAACAGAGCCAAGAAATAAATAAATGAGAAGAAGAATGCCATAAAAAGTAAAACTGACCAAATGGAGAGCGGCACAAAAATTCACTGCAGAATAAAGCTTTTTTAAAAATATCTCAATGGAACAGCAACTTACTTGGAAAATAGATCCAAGAGAGATAATTTAAAAATTATTAAACTCCCTGGAATCCATGATTAAAAAAGAGCTTACACATCAATATTAGGAATTTAAGGTAATTTTGAAGTCATTCCAAAAAGTACTCACTCTATTCAAAACACTGAATTAACCAATGGAAATACAAAGAAAGGTCACATGCTTTCAAGGAGTTCATGCTCTAATGGAGAAAAATACATGTGAATAACTATGTTCAAATGAGACATGTAAAGGATAATTTGGAGATAATCTTCAGAGGGAAGGCATTATCATTAATGCAGATTAGGAAAGGTTCTATTAGAAAGGAGGGTTTTTCGCTGGAACTTGAAGGAAGCATGGGAAGAGGTTGTGATTGTTGCTGTTCAGTCATTTTTATCATGTCTGGCTTTTCAGGACCTCAATTGGGATTTTTTCTTGGCAAAGGTCCTGAAGTGGTTTGCCACTGATAGTGAAGAGGAATAAAATTCCAATCACATGAAAAATGGATGGAGTTAAGGAATGGATTATCTTGTATGAGGAATACAAAAGAGGTCAATATCTTGGGATCACAGAATATATGGGATGAGAAAGATGTAAGAACCCTGGAAAGATAAATGAGAGACAGGTTATTAAGAGTTTTGAAATTCAAACAGATTTTACATTTGACCCTTGAGAAAATTGGGAACCACTGAAGCAACCTGAATAAGGTGGGGGTAGAGTGACTTGTTCAGAAATAAACTTCAATATATTTTTTTTTGTTTATTTGAAAGTAATAGAAAATTGTGCATAGTATAACTGTCGTTTCATGGACAATCATCTTTTTTATTGGACTGTTATGGAAATGCTTGTACTATTCCATAAATTAAAAATAAAAGATCAATTTGACAGCTGAGTGTAGGTTGAACTGGAATGGAAAGAGACTTAAAGGCAAGGTAATCAAGCAATGGTTATTGCAATAGTCCAGGTATAAAAAGATGAGGGTCTACACCAGGGTGACAGCCATGTCAGAAGAGAGAAGGGGACATTTGTAAGAGGTAATATAGAAAGATAGAAACAACCTAATTTGGCAATTGATTGGATACTGGTATTAAGATGGATTGGAGAGTCAAGGACATAGTCAAGGATGTGTGCCTGAGAGATTGAAAAGGTGATGGTACCCTTGACAATAAAAGGAAAGTTTGAAGGAGGTAAGGGTTGGAAAAATAATGAGGTCACTTTGGATTATGTTAAGTTTAAGATAACTATGGGTCATCCAGTTTGAGATGTCTGATAGACAGTTAATGATCCAAGTCTGGCCATTAAGAAAGAGATCAGGGCTGGGTATGCAATTTGTGAATCATCATTGTAGAGATGATAATTGAAAGCATAGGAGCTGATGAGATAAACAAGTGAAATAGTATGGTGAAAGAGAAAAGAGTTGTGGGAGAGACCTATGGTTAATGTATTTGACGTGAAGAAAAATCCACCAAAGGAGATTGAGAAAGACCAGCCAGAGAGGTAGGAGGAGAACTAGATAGACTAGAGTCACAGAAACCCACAAAGAAGGGAACATCAAGAAGAAAAAGTGATTGATAACATCCAAAGATGCAGAGGACCCCCTAGCCTGATCTTTTTTTTTTTTTTTTTGCATAGGAAATTTGGGTCCCTCAGATTTTGTTATCTCTGCCAAGGAAGTAAGTGCCAGAGTGAAAATTCTAATCCAGAAAAAAAATGGATTTTCTTTTCAATCTACTAATTTTGCTTATATTGAAGTAAAATCAAGCTTACTGTAACTTTTGATTTTCCTAACTTACTTTGACTTCTAACTTTTGAATTTGACTCAACGTAAGGAAGAAGCAATATTAGAAGTCTTTTTAATGCTAGATTGCTCTGATTATATCACTACTGTTATCAAAACCCTTCATAGTTCCACCTGATCTATTAGATAAAGTATAAAGTGCTGATCTTGGCAATCAAAGCTACTTTTAGTCTCATTCCAACCCACCATTCTAAGGTTAATCAATATGTCTCCCCTTTCCAGCCAAACTAGGCTGCTTTCTATGCCCTCTCTATTTCACATAGCAACCACTGGGCCAGAAATGTACACCCACCACCATTAGTTTTTTATATTATTTTTCCTTTAAAACAGCTAAAGAGCCATGTCTTCCTCAAATCTCCCCCTGGCCACACTCACCTGCAGGTAAATTTCTCTCTCAAAATCCTGAGTGCCTTGCCTGAACCTCTTCTCCACAAATGTCACATTCAGTCTAAGAATCAAGTTATTTCTTCCTATATTTTATTAGTTCTTCTATATTACAAACAACTTGAGGGCAACAACAATATTTTATTTCATGTGGATAGCCCCAGCAGCTAAAAATAATAATTGGATATATGTAGTAATTGATGTTCTGCAATTCTTGATATATACATTGTATGTATGTGTATATGTATACTCATAAGAATTCTGTGAGGTTAACACTTTGACTATTTTTCTGTTTTGACATATGAAGAAACCAAGACTCAAGGAGAGTGACTAACCCATGGTCACATGATTCTCTAATTACTATAGGCTAAATTCACCAAAACTCTCTTTTAACACCTCTTCACACCGTGTTTCAAAATCCAATACAGAATTTTGCACACAGTAGGTGCTTGGCGCATGTTGAAAGTCAAAGAAATAATTAAGTTGTCGGTTCTTCAGCAGAGCTGCATTAAGAATGGTCACTTGGGAAAATAGCATAGAGGTCTATAAGGTAGGGAACTGGACTGAATGACTTTAGGTTCATTCCAATATTAGTATTCCATGACTTTTAGGTTTAGGTGCAGTCCTGATGCTCTACAAAATTTTTTTGTTTTAATTTTTTTTTTCCTTAGGCCACCTGTCCTAGAGAGAAAGACAGCAAGGGGAAATTGCCAGAAGAAAATCCAAAACAAAATATTTATCTCTATGGTACAGCAAAATAAATTGATCCAAAAATAAGGTAAAACTACTTAACCATCAGAGCTACCCAAAACACAAATGGCTGCTGCTGAATGCATTAGGTTCTTCATTGGTGGAGATGTTTAAGCAAATGATGGAAAACCATTTGTTGAGCATAATGTAGAAGAGATCCTGCTCAATCAAAGCTGGACTTAGTGACACTTTCAACTCTGATATGTGAGAATTCTGAGAACTGTTCCTAGAATCCATTCACCTGGCTGGAGATCTCAACACCATCACAATAGGGATTGATGGAAACTAGGAAAAGAAAATGTTTGAACACTTTTGAGTATCTACCATTAGTTTGATGTGGCTACTCTTTCCATTGATGGAGATTGCAGTTAGCCTACGACTCAACAAATAATTTTTGACAGCTGTTGTGCACATTCATTCATTACCCCCTGGCCAACCTCCTGATGTGCCTCTCTAAAATTAGTTAGACTGTCTCTTGAATGACAGAGAGGCAATCCATTTGCCATGGTTTGTGGAATATGGAAGGACAAAATGGAATTTTTTTTCGATGTAAAACATTAATGAATGAAATGAAGGCATTCTAATCAAAGCCTCTTATATTTATTTATAAGTGATTAAACCATGTTTGAAATACTTAAATGGTTCTTGTTGATAAGAAGAGGAAGAGAAAGAAGGAGATAATAAGGGAAGTTACACATTTCTTATTATTGAATGTCTTCAAGGCCATTCTTCAAGGGCAAACATTGAATGTCTTCAAGGGATGTCTGTTTCCATTGTTGTAGAATGGATTCCTCCGCAGGTACAATTTGGCTCTAAGAATCCTTTCAAAGCTAAAGCCCTGTAATTCCATAAGAAAGGGACAGAGTGAAGGAGGGAGGGAGAAAAAAGGAAAAGAGAGAGACAGAGAAAGAGAGAAAGAGAAAGAGAGAGAGATGGAGAGAATATAGATACAGAGACATGTAGAGATATACTATGTGATGCATTCTTAATGAAGTGGTTAGAAAAGGTTCCACCCAAATAATAAAAATGTGCTGCAGAAAGAGAACTGTTACTCTCTTTCATGTGACTCCCCTAGGGCCTACGTTCCCTGAATCCACATGTTCACAACAGCTGTTTCAATGAGAGGCCAACTCTCAATAGAGCCAATCAGATGGTGCAAGCTGAGGAAAAAGAAAACTGAGATGGGAAAATTTTCAGGCTGGACTTTACATTTTAAATGTGTGCTTGAAACACTGTTGGAGGCAATAGCTAAATGGTCAAAGGACATGAACAGGTGGTTTTGAAATGAAGAAATGCAAGTTATTGCCCAAGCTCTCATACTTAAAAAATAATTTAATACAAAACCAGAGAAATGAAAATTACAGGAACTTTGCCATTCTGCCTTACATCTATCAGTCTGACAAAAATGGCAAATGTTGGAGGGGCAGTGGGTAAACAGACATACTGTTGGTGAAATTCTGAATTGATCCAACCATTCTGGAAAGTGATTTGAAACTATGACTCCAAAGTTACTAAAATGAGCATATCCTTTGACCTAGCAATAAAATTATTAGGCCATTGACCAGAAGGTACTGGGGAATGTTTAACAACCAGCTTTCTGAAAAATAATGCATATATCATACACTGAAAAGCTTAATGTTCATTTTTCACATTTTCTCCAACAATTTCCTAAATCTAGACAATCAAGAAAACAATAAATCAAGCCATGATTTGCATAAGTTGATGATTCTTAAAGTGTTAATGCTCACACTGAAAATTTAATAAATAGTTCTCCCAAGAAGATACACACTAGCTCCAGCAAACCCCTGCCTATTACTCTTTCTTCAAAGAAATCAAAGGAAAAGGAGTTTTGTGTACAAAAATATCAGTATATACCTGTATATTTTTCAGAATGCATTTTTTTTTAAATTAAGGGGCTGTCCTACTATTGAGAAATTGCTAAACAAAAAATGATACATGAAAATGATGGAATATGATTGTATCAAAAGAAAAGATGAACTGAACAGTTTCAGAGGAAAGTGAGATCTTTATGAATTGACAGAATGAAACGAGCAGGTTAAGGGAGACAATTCCTACATTGACAATAATATTGTAAGGAGAAATAAATTGTTAAGACTTCAGAATTCCAATCAACCCAATAACAAATTATGTGTCCAAAAGAATGAAGATGAAAGATGTCATTCACCTCCTGCGACAACGGGGAAGAACTTAAAATGCAGAAAGAGATATATTTGTTTTGATAATGACTACAGCTGGAATTTCCTGTGCTGGATAATTTAGATATACTGTGAGGAATTTTTTTTCTAGGATTTTTAAATTTACTCAATAATAGCATAGTGGAAGAGGCAGAGTAATAAAAATATTTATTACTTGAGATTTTAAATTACTTATTCCTTAAAAGGAAAGACTGAATGGAATCAGGAAACATATCTCTGTTATTTATTATCTATGGATCTTTGGATCAGTCATTGAATCTCTCTAAACCTCAGTTTCCTCCTGTTAGAAAATCATGGATTTGGACATGATGACTTGTAAAGTCTTTTTCTAGTTTGAATCTATGATTCTCTTGTGATTTTAAAGATGGCTGCTTTGTGGTTACTTTGTCACTGATATGTAGCTTAAGAATTCCTAATGTTTTTGGTTTTGTGGCGTTGAGGATGAAATCAGGAGATCATTGGTTCCCTCTGATTCTCTTTGGAAAGAGCAATACCTAAAATATGTCTTTACTTCCTTCACCAAGGATAATGAGACTCCAAAATGTCTTGGTAACTTGACTGAGTTTTTAAAATTTCTTATTCAAGCCTTAGACCATTTTTCCTTTTTTCATCCATTAAATGTGCCAGTGTTAGGGTTTAGAACCAACAAATGACAATAATATTCAGGATGCACAAGTTTCTGTGAGCAAATGTCTGAATTTATGACTCTGTGTGTGTGACAGAGAGACAGACACAGAGACAGAGATGGAGAGTCAGAGAGAGATAGAGAGACAGAGAAAGGGAAGGACAGGCAGAGAGAGAGTAGAAAAACTGAGGGAGGTGGAACAGGTTGTTCAGCACACAGTCTAGAACTTGCCACAACCTCTCACTCTGGAATTCTGTCTCCCAGGCGCAGTTCCCCTGCTCAGTCCTTCTTGGATCTGTGACCCAAACTGTACAATGACTGACAGTTGTCAGTTTGCCCCCATTCCCAAAGCACCTCTGTGCTGTGTTTGAGACCCCCTTTTAATCTGATATGCAGCCTCTTCCCATGATCTAATGTCTTGTCATCCCCATTGTCTAAAAATATCTCTGTCCCTAGGCTTGCCTGGACTAGAAAAATGACTCACTGTGATAGATAGATGATGGATAGATAGACAGATATGTGTATACATCCATACATATATATTAATATATGAACTAAAATAAGAGAACACCTATATACATATACATACACACAAATATGGGAGAATTGGCTTTAGTATTTGCTGAGTTTTTTGCTTAGTTTCTCCACAAAACATCCCCAGGAGGTTGACAAAGCATTCTAGATAAATAACTTAAGTAATTAACATTTTATTCCTGAATGTCCATATGGCTTTTGCAACTCTCAAGGACCTGAATGGAAAAGCTAGAGGGTGGAAATTTTCAGGAGTAAATCCTCAGTTTTATTTGTTCAAGTCATATAACCTTAAGGAACTTTATCTCTTCTTTTTTAGTATGAAAAGACTGACATAGAATATCCCTGTGACCCTTCTCTTTTAAACTGTCATGGTACTAAGATTTCCAAGAACCCTCAAATACTGGAACACTAAGAAAGCATCTCTATCCTCCTGTACTCTTGCTTTTCCTGAAGCCCCAGACAAGGGACCATAGTCAAGAAATATGAAATTGTCTTTTTGCATTCTCTAGTTATAAGGAATCTTGCAAGTTGTTCAACTTGTCTTGACTTCCCCACAGCCACAGAACTAGGCAATGGTTGCAATAAGATTTCTGGCCTGAGCTTCTGATATCAAGAAAAATGATCTGTGATGATAATGTGGTTGTAGGGAAGTTGGTAATATATGTAATAACGGCAGCAGCAGCAAAAGAAGCAGAGGAGTGGAAGAATAGTAATACTAGTAGTCACAAGTACTGCCATCATTTCCATTTGTGAATATGTTTATAATTATGTATGTATGTATATATTTATGCACATGTATGTATATATACACACATACACATATATACAAATGTACACAAATGACCATATCAACCGACAGATTCATCACCATAAAGGCAAGAAATCCACCTAAACAGGGTAAGGGAGACATAAGACATTTCAGTGAGAAGATATATTCAAAAAAGGTTGAGACAGCAAAGTGGTATTCCCTAAGAATGAGAGGTAAATAATACCAGATATCAGAGGGAACATTCCTAATTAAAGCCAGATATGGTGGAAAAATTCTTGGAGTCTCTTATCAATATCAGACTTAGATAAACTTGAGACTTTATTTTTGGGGACCTCAAACTGAGAAAGGATCTAAGTTAGCTCTCTAACATAACCCAAGGAGAACGACTCAAAGGCAGCAGCAGATCAAGAGCTCCGATCAAGCAAAAGCCAAAAACATCATCTCCCTTAGCTTAAGTGATTCCATATTGGAGGCCTATCAGTGTTAGTATAGCATCAAACAATATAAAGTCTATGATTATTATACATGAGGAAATCCATGACAAGAGGTGACCATGTTCTACTATGACACTCTTGGGTAGTAGCAGAGGCAGAACCAAAAGCAAGATCTCAACTATAGGATCAACGTTATCCTTCTTAAAATCTCAAGATGATGAATCTGAATGATAAAGGTGACTCCAGGCTTTCTCCTGGACTTGCAGGGAGAGGATTGCTTTACTCTTTTAAGCCTTCAAAACAACTTTGTTCATAGGTTTTGAAATTTCATACCTTAAACAAATCACTTGATTCCTCTTGGCTCAGGTTTCAACATACTTCAAATCTATTAGCTTTTGGGAGGCTTCAAGATGGGAGAGTCTCCGTTGTATTTCTATCAGAAGAAAGATAAAGCCCATCTTGGTGGCTGGGGGAAGAACACAGACAAATCCTAGCTTTACCTCCTACTGGATATGACAAGAAAGTTTGGCAATTCTTCTAAGACTCAGTATTCTCAAATAAAAGGAAGTGGTAACTTTATAAATTGCATTAGAAGTGAAACAAACTTGTCTGCTGAGAAGAGCTCTTCTTATTTCTATATTTTAATGATTCAATTTATCTCTAAAGAAGAATTGCCACCTGGTGGGATGGTCAGTTCTGATAAATGAAATCTGATAAAGATCATGGTATCAAAGCATTGTTTATTAGGACAACTGTATTCCTGAGAAGAAATAATGAATTGAAAGTCACTAAATGAAGGTGTGTTGGATTGAATTAACTGGTTATTTTATGATTCCTGTCATTAGTTAAATAATATTTTCTTAACATCTAGTCCATACCTGTTCATCTTGTCTTCAAGAATAAAAAAAAAATATATTTTTATAGATTCTTAAGTGAAATCTAAGAATAGTATATAACATTTCCCAATCTACTAATAGAATAAACAAGTCTATTATTGCTGAAGTCAATCTGACTCTACCAAGATTTAATACCAGGAATCCAAATTTCAAGGGCCTTCAGGAGTGATGAGTCTAGCTGATAAGCAAGAAGAGCTTCCACCATAACTCCAGGTGGCCATCTAGATATATATGGATGAATTTCAGGGATGGGAATCCCATTAGCTTTCGAAAAGGTACATTCCATTTTTGTTATCAGATAATTGGCTCAGGATATTTTGTTCTGCTGGATGTTTATGCTGGCTTTTGGAAAAGATATTGTGAAGTATCACCACGTTGGAAGAAAAAGGCATAGATTTTGGAGGGTTTGGGATGACTTTAGTGTCAAAAACTCCCTTCATTCTTCATGCTGAAATTGGCCTTTCTCCAACTTTCACCCATTAAAACCAGTTGTACACTAGGGCCAAGATGAAGAAATTCAGGCATGTCTCTGCTTTCTAGCTCTTCAAATACCTCTCCTTCTCCATTGCACTCCAAGCAACACTTCAGAATTTCCTCAAATCAGTTCCCCTATGGCATAGTCTTCATGATCTTCACTATACTGACTATACCTCCTCCTTTCCTTCATTCCTCCCTCCCTCCCTCTCTTTTTTCTTCCTTTTCTTCTTCCTTCCTTTTCTTTCTTTCCTCCTTTCTTTCTTTCTTTCCTTTCTTTCCTTCCTCCTTTCATTCCTTCCTTCCTTCCTCCCTTCCTTCCTCCCTTCCTTCTTTCCTTCCTTCTTTCCTTCCTTCTTTCCTTCTTTCTTTCTTGTTTCCTTCCTTCCTTCCTTCCTTCCTTCCTTCCTTCCTTCCTTCCTTCCTTCCTTCCTTCCTTCCTTCCTTCTTTCCTTCCTTCTTTCTTTCTTGTTTCCTTCCTTTCTTCCTTTCTTCTTTCCTTCCTTCTTCCTTTTCCTTCCCTCCTTCCTTCCCTCCCTCCCTCCTTCCTTCCTCCTTCCTTCCCTCTTTTTCTTTTCTTCCTTCCTTCTTTCCTTCCTTTTCCTTCCCTCCTTTCCTTCCTCCCTTCCTCCCTCCCCCTCCCTCCCTCCCTCCCTTCCTTTCTCCCTCCCTTCCTTCCTTCATCCCTCCCTCCCTCTCATACTTCCTTTCTTCTTTTTTTTTCTTTCTTTCCTTCTTCCTAATAGTAACTTTGTTTTACGCCTCAAACCTCCTGGCAATCTGATGTCCTTTTCTAGAGGTAGAAGAATGATGGGAAGAACTGAGTTAACAAGAAGTCTGGTTTAGCTGTAGCTTGGGGCATGTGAAAAGAAGCAGGGTTGGGGAAGATTGAAAAAAGTGAATTTGGCACAGAGCAGGAAGAATTTTGAAGACCAATTAGGAGGCTATTGCAATAGCCTCAGCTGTGGTAATGAGGGCCAGAGCTAGGTTGGTTACAGTAAAGTTGAAAGGAGGAGACAAATGGGAACCATATTTCACAAGGGGAATCAACAGAACTTCACTACTATTTGGTTGCAAAGAGGAGCTTGGAATCCTCAAAGGTGATTCAGAGGTTGCAAACTCACTGACTGGGAAGAAGGCATTGCTGTCATTAAAAGTCTGGAGAAAAGTCCACTTTTCAGAAGATGAAACATTTGTCTAAAAAAAAATCAAGTCCATTGGTTTATCCCTGGTTGGAGTGAGCTATGAGTTGATTATGGATCAATAGAATGATGTGGAAGCTTGGACAATTAATAGGACCCTAAACTGGCTGAAGGAAGATAAAACTGTCTAGAAATAGGGAGGAAATTGGCCATCCTCTGCCCTGGTCAGAATCCATCTGGAGCCTGAGTTCATCTCTTGGAGTCATAATTTAGGAAGAGCATTTTAAGCTAGAAATTACCAGGGGAGGAAGACCAGAATTCTGAAAAGGCCCAAAACAAGGTCATGTAAGGATCAATCCAAAGAACCATTAATGAACATGAAAAGAAAACTGAAGCAGACCATGATGACTGCCTTCAAGCATGTGCTAGGCTATAAAGAAGAAGTGGATCAGACAGTTTGGGATGGAAACTGAAGGCAAGTCTAGAACTACAAGGCAGAAATTCCAGGGAAGCAGATTGCAGTTTAATATGACTGACACTCATAACTATTAGAATTAAGAAATACTGTAGTGATGGAAAGTTTGTTCCTTGCTTTTAGACATCCCGAAGGAGAGAAAGGATGTGACCAGACATAAGGGAAGTCACTTGGGCATTGGGCAGAACAGTCTAATCTGCCGTTGGACTCCTAATCATCCTCTAGCCAACTGCTAAACTGATATTCCTAAAACACTGATGTAATTATGTCACTTTCCTACCAAAATAGCAACAAACCCTCAAATCTTCATGGGCTTTCTATTGCCTCTAGGATAAGACACAAACTACTGGAGCTAGCTTTGAAATCCCTCCAGTATCTGCCTCCTATTTACCTTTCCAGATATTGTTCATTATCCCTCTTTGCACAATCCTCATCTCAGGAAAAATGGCCTATCAACGATTCCCATTAGGTGACATCTTATCTCCTGTCTCCTTGATATTATATTTGTGCATGTGTGCAATCTACAACACCCTTATATGAACTTCTTACAATACCTGTATTTTTTTAAACATCAGATCAGGTAACATCCGCATTAGAAGACCTTTCCCGATCCCTCAATTACTGTCCCACCAGTTTTGATTTCTCTAACTTCTGAAATTAAATGACATCTTTTTTAGATTTTTAAAAATTTACCCATCTATACAAATACTATATCCCATGGTAGAATGTCAACTCTTAGCAAAGAGAGTTTTGTTTCTATCTTTGTAACTCTGATATCTAGCAAATGCTTGACACATAGTAGGTAATTAATTAATGTATGTGTGTTTTAAAACTGAGATGAGGGTCGAAGGAAATGATCTCTAGGTTTATCCCAACCCTTTGGTTCTGTGATCTCTCAGTTTCATAGTTGAGAAAAGTTTAAAATACTTTTCTGCCTAATTTCTCAACCTTATTAGGGTATATTACCATCCTTTTTACTGAACTTCAAACCCATTAGTGAAGTCAAATAAGAAAACTTCTCAGTTTCTAGGTAGCATTGCTGAGTATCTGGAGATCCTAATGCTTTGTGGCAAAGAGAGCAACCCATCCTCACTCCTAAATTCATGCTCAATCACTTCCATGGTGAGGTTTTCAGACAGAGAGGTTCCTCTTGGGAGGGCTATTACCAAGCACTGATCTTTCCAAACTCTGTCCAGGACTTGCTTCATTTGGTGACTTTTCTCAGAAACCAGTTCCTTCTGTCTAATGTGACTCAGAGACAATCAATGTTTTCTTTCAAATTCATTCTATTCCAAACTCATTGCAGAAAAGAAAGAAAGAAGAAAAAGAAAAGGAGGAGGCAAGGGGGAGAAAAAATCCTTACATTATTCCAGTACATGAGGCTATTTGCTTTTGGGAACCTGCCAAATCCTTCATATGAGGAGCTGCGATATCAGACTTCTCGGCTAGAAGAAGCAAGGAAATGAGAGTTCAGTTGAATTGGAGACTAAAATTAGCCATCTTGAAGAACAAATCTCTGATAAATACAACCAGGATTTATGGCTGAAATTTCAGGAAGCACAGATGGTAAGGGCGGTGTTTCATCTCATGGGGGAAAATATCCCTTTTACATTGGAGCATCAACATTATGGTTTTGGGGATTATTGAGCTGGGGATTACATTGTTATGTACACACTGCAGACAAATTGCTCCACTTTGTCAGAAGATCTGAGGATTGCAGAGCTGGCTCTCAGAAAGGTCATTTAATCCAATCACCAGCTCTCACTCTGACTACATCAGTGTGAAAGGATGGCAGAAGGCAGGAAAGAAACACGCTCAGGTTTTCAAAGACCCTTTAGGGAAGGAAATTCTTGCCACTTGCTCCAGTATTTTCTTATATTGTTGCCAAATCAATTCCCTGCTGGAGCACACCACATCCATTCCTCTCTTAAGCTTTACTCCAAGAAAGGTTGACAAGGTCATTAGCCCCAGAAAAGATTTCTTATAAGGCCATTTGTCTTAAATTATCCCTAGGGAGAAATAGAATTCTGAAACTTGGAGAAATGAGAAATGAGAAATTGTGGCAAGAATTTCATGCCACAACTTAAAATGGCAGGTAGGTTAGTGTAGGAAGGATTTGGTTTGGAGACAGGGGATCTGTATTTGGTCTCAGTTCTTGTGCTCACTATCTGTGTGATCTTTAGACCTGTGTCCTCTCCTCTAAAATGAACAGTGTTAGAGACAAAGAGTCTGTCAGAGACAAAGAGGTCTGTTAAACCCCTGCCCCCAAAAAGTGCACACCAGCAAGAGGTCTGTTAAACATCACCTGCCCCCAAAAAATGCATACCAGGAAGCCGGATACGATCAATTATCTCAAGAAAATGTCAAGCAGGCATGAGAACATCCTGCCCCAAGAGGTTATGTATACACAAAGATAATCATCACATTCCTCCCCTCACTCAATTTCCTGACAAATGGTCTACATCCTTTGTTATATGTGGCATTTGCCCCACAATGTATATAAACCCTGTACTTTGCCTCAATAAACGAGCTATTCTGCCCCTATACAGAATGGTCTCCATTCTTTCCTTTCACAGCCCATCCCCAGGTTGAAGCCTCCCCAGCCTTCGGCTCACAGGCTGATGCGAGATTTCAGGCACCCTTAGTTCGAGACCCGCGGGACGGGTCAGAACAGGCTTGACTGGGTGGTCTCAAAGGTCCTTCTCTGCTCTAAGGTCCATAATTCCATCAATGCAGAGGATGAAGACTCTTCTGAAGGGGAAAATGGACCATTTATAAAACAAGATGGGCAACAGCTCCCAAGGTTTGGCTTCTGTGTACAACAGTGAGAAATGCAAGTGATTAATTCAGGCCTTTCCAAAGACAGACTCCAGATGTAGCCACAGCATGGTCTTTGACTTTTTGCTCTTTCTAGTAGAAGGCCAGCCTGGTTCTCCTGGATCACGATGGACACCATAGTTATAGCATCTGGCCAACTGCCCTTATGAACTGCCCTGGCCCAGAGAGGGAACTCAGTCCTGATACAGACTGAGACAGAGGTCTCCATTCCTCAATAAATGAGTATCCATCTGACTGTTATCCTTCTGGTCTGAATGGCTTTTCTCAATCCCAGGTAATTCTTGGTTTGACTTTTCTGCCTAGCTGCTGTGTGGCTATGAGAGAATAGCATAGGAGGAGAGTCCTGACTCCCTCATTATCTGAAATCAACATATGGCCAGCAAACGTGAGTCTGTTGTTTTTCTCTTTGTGCTTCTTCTAAACTGCTGTTAGGTGAAGGAGAAGATGGCTATGACCTGAGGAGCTTTGAAAGATCAGAAGAGGGAATCACCTGAATTTCAGAAATGGATTCCATGCAGAGCCAGATGCTAGGAAGTGGAGTTCTCAGTTTTCTGTTTGTTTCAGCCCAGCAATAGCAGAGATGGAAACTAGCTAACCGTTGGTTACATTGCTTTCAGAGCTGAACTTGGTGAGATAAATTCTAGATGTCATACTATGTGCTTGATAAACATTATATCAATTGGTCTTTTGATGGCACTTCTGTGAGGTACATGCTATTGCCATGTGCATTTCATATTTGAAGAAACTGAGGCAAGCAGAGGTTAAGTTACTTGCCTTGAGTCATCCAAATAGTAAGGGCCTGAGACCAGACTGAACTCTGCTCTTCCTGACTCCAGGCCCAGCTTTCTATCCATTGAACCATCTACTAGGAAGATAGAAATGAAGAGAGAAGAGAAGGAAAGAAGGAAGAAAAAAAGAAGGAAGGAAGGAAGGAAGGAAGGAAGGAAGGAAGG
>JAJPUD010002248.1:226825-278045 GCA_023553655.1 Myrmecobius fasciatus
GGAAGGAAGGGAGGGAGGGAGGAAGGAAAGAAGGAAGGAAGGAAAGGAAGGAAGAGAGGGAGAGAAGGAGGAAGGGAGAGAGGAAAGGAGGAAGGGAGGGAGGGACGAAGGGAAGGAGGGAGGAAGGAAGGAAGGGAGGGAGGGAGAGAGAAAGGGAGGAAGAGAAGGGAAGGAAAGAAAAGGAAACCAAATGAAAGGGAACAAAAAGAAAGGAGGAAGGGTGAGAGGAAAGGGATACAGGACATATTGGGAGAAAGGAAGGAAGGAAGGAAGGAAGGAAGGAAGGAAGGAAAGGAAAGGAAAAAGAAATAAAAAAAGGAAACAAAAAGAAAGGAAGAAGGGAGGGAGGAAAGGGAAACAGAAGACATAGGGAGGGAGCCAGGGAGGAAGGAAAGAGAGGAGGAGTCACAGGGTTAGGATGGTTTGGTCAGTAGGAGGTTGAAAACCAAATGATAGTGAAAGAAAAAGAAAGGAGTAAGAGTGAATGCACATTTGCAGATGAACCCTAAGATCTCATCTTGGCTCTTCCCCTTCACATCTCTAGACATCATTTTTCTTCCCTTTAAATGGAGGGTTTTGAACTTATGACCTCTTAAGGACCCTTCTAGACATTAATCCATGATCTCATGAGAGAGATTTTCTCTGCCTTTTTAATGCCTTGCTTGCTACTGAGTCTGTTTTAGAGAATTCATCAAAGAGTAGAAACATTGCTTTAGAAGTGACTAGCTTTGATGAATTCACCAACCTCATCATCTCTAGCTCTAGAATATGTTTATCCATTATTGAAGTTCAATTTTCATTTCCAATTTGCAAAAGGGAAAATGCCTACCATTTTATTTCCCATAATAATATTGCCAAGTGGGTGTTTATTTTTTTATCGAATTTAAATATGTTTCTTTTCATTTTGGCAATGTATTTTTCCTGAAAAAAATGCCCTCTTCCGTGCATATTTTTTCCAGAAAGCATTTCAGCAATGCAGCATTTTAAAATAACCACCACATATGTGTTCATTAGCGGCACATCCACATCGCTGGGTGATACCCAGGTGGCTGCAGCTTAGAAGTCCTCTGGGCATATGGCAATCTGACCAGTAGCTGATCCCCTTGCAGATGTGGCATTGGATGGGGAGTCTGAGCAAATTGTCAAGAGTTGCCCATTACTTGAGGGGCAATGGAATTAAAATGAGAATAGTGAAGGGGACTGAAACTTCTGTGGAAAATGAAACATTAGGAGTAGGCAAAGAGCCCTTCTCCTAGCTATTATGCTAGGGAGCTTGCCTGAGGGGACAAGATACCCAGAGGGAAAAGAAAGCTGCCTATGACAACCTGAGCAATAGGGTGGCCAAGAAACACCTCAGATATAAAAACTAAAAGATGAGCTGCTTCTCCTACCTGGGGAGAGCAGGGTTTGGTGTTTGCAAAGTAAGAGTTATAGAAACAAAAATAAAGTTTATACAATTCATTTTTTTCTTTTTTTGTTCTATTTTTAAAAGCTTTTTATTTTTAAAACATGTGCATGGATAATTTTTCAACATTAATTCTTACATAGCCTTTTGTTTCAGATTTTCCCTTCCTTCTCCGCACCCCCTCACCTAAATGGCAAGCAATCCAATATATGTTATACATGTTAAAATATGTTAAATCCAATATATATACATATATGTATATATAAACATATTTATACAATTCTATTGTTGTACAAGAAAATCAGATCAAAAAGGAAAGAAAATAAGTAAGAAAATAAGATGTAAGCAATCAACATCAAAAAGAGTGAGAATGTTATGGTTGATGTTGCTGTGTACAATGATCTCCTGGTACTGCTCATTTCACTTAGCATCAGTTTATATAAGTCTCTCCAACTCTAAAATCATGTTCCCAATCATTTCATAAGGAACAATAATATTCTATAACATTCATATACCATAATTTACTCAGCCACTCTCCAATTGATGGGCATCCATTCAGTTTTCAGTTTCTAGCCACTACAAAAAGGGCTTCCACAAACATTTTTGTACATGTAGGTCCCTTTCCTTCCTTTAAGATCTCTTTGGGATATAAGCCCAGTAGAAACACTAATGGATCAAAGGACATGCACAGTTTGATAACTTTTTGAGCATAGTTCCAAATTGCTCTCCAGAATGGCTAGATTCATTCACAATTCCACTAACAATGTATTAGTAACCCAGCTTTCCCACATCCCCTCCAACATTTGTCCTTGTCTTTTCCTATAAACTTAGCCAATCTCAGAGGTATATAGTGGTGTCTCAGAATTGTTTTAATTTGCATTTCTCTGATCAATAGCGATTTAGAATATCTTTTCATATGATTAGAAATGGTTTTAATTTCTTCACCTAAAAATTGTTCATATCCTTTGACCATTTATCAATTGGAGAATGGCTTGATACAGTTCATTTTTTCAAATAGGTCTCCCTGATAATCTTAAATGAGTGGATTACAGAAACATAGTTTAAGAGAAGATAAGGATCTCAGAGTCCAGTTGCAGTAAATCAGGTTAGGAAACGAGATCCAGAGACTTTAGTTAGCTCATCCAAAATTGCATATTATATTAAGGAGAAGAGGATTAGAACTCAGGAGGTCTTAGATACCAGGGCAGTGGTCTGTAAAATACTGCCACTTTTATTGTGCTATCAGACTTTTTTTTGGAGGTGTACAAGGTCACACAACCAATATGTGTTATGCACCTGAGGCCATATTTGTACTCAAGTCATCCTGATTCCAAGACTGGTGCTCTATCCACTGCACCATCTAACTGTTCTACCAGATTTTTAAAAGTCTTTATACCTAAGTCAACTTTCCAACTTATACCTAAGTTAACTTTCCAGTTAACCTAAATAGAAACAAAAAATATAGAATATAGAAATATGAAAATATTATAGATATACAAAAATGGTTAAAAATACAAATGCTAATTATGCTGCTAATGTTATAATAACTAGAATGACCATAAAGCTCTTAAAGCCAGGAATTGTGTCATCTCTCTTCATGATCTGGCCCAGAGCCATAAATACAGAAGGACTTAATACATGTATGGTGAATGGATACCACCACTTACTAAACATCTTTCCAGTGATTGAATTTATTCTGCACAGACTTTGATTGTAGTTTTGACATTTGTTCTTACAACCAACAAAACTGGAAATATGGACACCATTTTACTACATTTTACAGTTGAAGAAATGGGCACAGAGATTAAAGTCCCTTTGCCAGTCACACAGCTGATAAGCACCAGCAGGACCAGAACTTTACCTTATTCCACTCAAGGGTAAGCTTGTGGTTTTTTCCATAACCCATGTTACCTAAAGTTGTAATGGGAACCCATCTCTCAGGGCAGAAGTGATGCAAGAAAAATGAAACTAAATATCCCTGCCCAGGAAAGGAGATTTGGCTCCCAAACCCTAAAAGTACAGACTGCTTTGGAAGGATTACTAAATTGTTGAAGCTTATATTAGTTATTGTTTACAAAATTGTGGGACGTTTAAGCATCTTGACTTCTATAAGACTTATTTTTTCTGGATAATTTTTGTGATTTCTGCATGGGGAAATGAGGGGCCCAATAAGGTAAGATACTACTTACCTTAAGGGATGATTTGAGAATCAAAAAAAAAGGTTATGAAAATACTTTATAAACTCCTATAAACATATAAGTAAATGGAAAGTGCAGTGAGAGGGGAGGACCTCAGTGGTTTGGGGGATGAGAAAAGCCCTCCTTTAGGGTAGGACAGTATTTTTGCTTTTTGAATCATTAGGACTTAGCACAGTAGATTGCACATAATCAGCAGTTAAAGGCTTTTGCATTCATTCAATCAATCATTTTGGGAGATCTGTGAAGAATGGATGAGAAAATGGAGAGACTAGAGGTAGAAAAATGTACCCCATAGGTTAGTCGTGGTGGGGAAGGGTCCAGAAGTTGACAAGGAGGGAAAGTGTGACCACGGAGTAACAGATTGACACACCCCATCCAGGAGCAATTGCAGAATTGAGTTAGTCAGGATTCATGATTCCAAAACAGGGAAGGTTTGGTGGTATGGTAGAGGAGGAAAGGGTAGTTGTGAAAAAGATGCGGATGTTCTAGAAGAATGAGGAAGAGGTGACCAGAGAGGGAGAAGTTAAGTGAAGCATGACTGACATTTCCTCAAATGCCATTATAGGAGAGGCAGTCAACATCTGGGCTTGAAATTCCTTCTGGGTAGGGAGGAAATTCTCCCACACAGGTGGCTGCTCAGGAGGTTGTGGAGGAAAGGTGCAGGTCTCCCACTCAAAGGCTTCAGGAGCTTCCTACTGCTGCTACCAGGATAAAATACAAATTTAAACATACAAAGCCCTCAGGTTTTCATTTGACTTTCCTACATTTTCCTTTTTTACAATAGCCTTTTCTCAAGGTAACCTGGATTACTTACTTGTTATTTCCCAAACACATCCAACAGTTTGCTTTTAATACCTGGTTCACCATAGATGCTCTTTTCCAATCTCCATTCTTCAGCTCAAATGCTTCCTCCACCTTGAAGTCATCCCTGATTTCTAAGGCAGAAGTGATCTTTCTCTTCTGAATTTTTCTTTTCTACTACTCTTGTTGCTTATTACACAGTGCCAAGACTTGATGTCTATAGAACCATCTCCTAATTTCCCCTATAATTCTCCAGTTCATCACCCTGGCGACAAGGTATCCCTGAGATCTCAGGGATTATTCCAACATAGCCTAATGCCTGACAGGTGATGCTCTTGACATTACTGTCAAGGGAATAAAAAAGTTCAGAATGAGGGAGGATATGGGAGCAGAGAATATTTTTCTCCTCTCTCCCTTTCTCTTTCTGGCTTTCATCAACTTTTCTAGATTTATTATACTTCATTAGCTCTTGATAGACTCTATTTTCCTGCTAAATCGACCTGCTTTCTAGTGCTTGCATGTTATATTTCATTTCTGACTTCCATGATTTTGTACGGGCTGTCTTCCCTACTTGGTGAGCACTTCCCTCCACCATCTTGCAATCCTTAACTTCCCTGAACACTTGGCTCAAGTATCACCATCCAAATAAGGCCCTTCCTAGTCCTCTCTAGGACCTCCCTTCAAGGGTTTCACATTTTCTTTATTTATATTTTTTATCAAACAGTACAAATTATTTTTCTCAACAGAATAAACTCCATGAGCATAGAGAGTATTCTTTACTATTTTTCAATCCTCACTACCTACAGTGCTTGACACACAGCAGGGGTTTAATAAATGCTAATTGAATGAAAGGAAGAACTGAATTGAATTGAATTCACTCTGGGAAAGCCTAACCCAGAGGTCCCCAATTGGAGGAGCATCAGTCAATGCTGCCAGGCCCTCAAGTCTTTGAAACCTGAGATGCAAAGGTCACAGTCAGACATCAAGTTAAAGAGATGATTACTGGTGGCTTCATCAGGCCTCCAGAAGAGCACATTCTCTGCAATCACTGAATGAGCATGTTGGAGCTTGCAGTTCAGTAACTTTTAAATAAATACAATTTACACATCGATCCCAGATAAATTATTCCCTATGCTATCTTTAGAAGAATCCATGAATAAAACACATTCTCCACCTATTACAGGGGACAGTAATAAAAGCAACTTTTGCTAGTCTGACACAAGTCATTCCGATGATTTTGATTTGGAGACAGGGCAATATATTTCCGACCAACTGTGGGGGGAAATGCAGAGTTTTTATTCAAATTGCAAAATTCCATAAATATGTAGAGGAAGCAGAGGCCCAATGGGACACATCATGGAGTTTTGATTTGGAGTTGAATTTATTTTGTGCTTTTTAAAGAGGAAACTCATTCTCTCCCTCAGTTACATGGTTTAGTGCTCTATTTGCTTATTATTGAACAGGCCATCCACTCCCCTCTAGCCCCATTCCCCCTGCAAAGATGGAAGATGATAAGTTCACCTTAAGTGGATTACTGAGAATTTTGACAAGATGGCACATATAGCTAAGCCTTCAATTCTCCATTAGCCCAAAGTCTAGCTGGAAAGGAGACCTGGGAGAGTCCCCTGAGCATCAGACCTCCTTGGTGTCCCAGCTCTTGGACTTGAAGAACAGTTCTGCTTTTTATTAGTTGGATAATTTTAGGCAAGTTATGTTCTCTCTTGGTCTCAGTTTCTTTTTTTTAATATTTAAGAAAAGATGGAATCCCTTTTGCATTTGATTAAACTAATTCTGGTTATTAAGTGGCCCTCAGGAGGAATGGCTACAAAGAATTGGGAAAGTTTGGACAGCATCAAAGAACTAGGTCAAGAAAGCAAGAGGCATATTGGCTGCAATGGAAATAACAGAGGTAAGAAAACTTGCGTCAAGGACAATGACCAATGTTAGGGAAAAACTAATCAGGAGAATTGAATTCTGTAAGCGGAATTTTCTCAGTCACTTACCATCAA
Organism: Myrmecobius fasciatus; assembly: GCA_023553655.1. Lineage (NCBI taxonomy): Eukaryota > Metazoa > Chordata > Mammalia > Dasyuromorphia > Myrmecobiidae > Myrmecobius > Myrmecobius fasciatus. The sequence continues at coordinate 233,239 of JAJPUD010002248.1, forward strand.
TTTATTAAAGGACTGTTGGGTATCAGACTTTGAGAATTCCAATTTGCATGAGTGTTGGGAAGTGATTACTGTTCCAAAACAAAATGAATCAATACATTTCAAAAGAAATCAGGAAAAAGCAGTTCTCAGCCCAACATCACAGGACTTCCAAGAGACAAACACTGCTAACCATGAAATCAAAAGGACATATGGATAAATGTTATTACTAATAATATAGAATCTATTCTGGGATTTTTTCCTGCCCTCTTCCCATCTGATGCATTATCCCATCTGAGTCCTGTGATCCTTTTGTGAGGGAAGCAAGACCATTGCTAAAGTAAGGCTCCAAAGCAAGGGTGGGGGAGAGTCATATAGTGAAAATGTAAATTAGTTGGATCTTTTATTCTACTAATCTGACTTTCCATCCACTAGCTCTCATAGTTTGCAAAGTTCCTCCTATGTGATAATTCAATCAGAAGGTTAATCTAGGGGCACAGAGAAAACAGCTCAAGGGAAGGAGCCATAATTGACAGCTCAACTACTTACAATCTATATCACTTTTCAAAAGTTACTTCCATCTTCCAGACCTCATTTTTCTTACAAAATGGAAGGTTCAGAGGAAATGGTCTTACAGGTTCATTCAAGCTATACTTTCTCCCTTCCTCCCCTGTATATTCCTAAAAGTGGGTATAAGACCAGAGCTCCTTTTTCCCTCACCCTGAGTCATAACAATGAGTACAGAAGGACTTTGAGAGTTCTGGGGCAACAAGGAAGTGATGGACAGGGAGGAAATTCAAACCCAGCCTCAGACACTTACTAGCTATGGATCCTTAACCTCTGTTTGTCTCAGTTGTCTCATTTGTAAAATAAGTATAATAACAGAACCTACCAGGATAAAATGAGATAATATTTGTAAAGCACTTTGCAAACCTTAAAACTATAAAAATACTGGCTATTAAAAAATTGATTAAATTATTATTCAATAAGACAATGAATTTAAAAAGACAATAAGCGTCCAAATAGAAGGCCATTTACCATTATTTTCCCTTGGCGATCATTCCATTCGCTACCTATCAAAGAGTGATACAATGATGTCTCCATTATCCCTGAGAAGAAACAGGATTCAGCATCAGCCCACTTCAAATGCCTTCAGAGAGACACAGCTTTCAGGGTCTTGGGCACAGGCTACAACTTACCTTCAGCTGGCTGGTTGGTCCTCCCATGATCTTGTTGGCATAAATCCTGGCTGGGATTATATTATTGACAGATTTCCCTGCACTGCTGCCACCTGGCCATGGAGCACAGCAATTAAAGGTGTTTATAAAGGCGATTACTAGAGACAGCAACAGGCTATTTGTCATTGGGTCTGATACAATGAGTGAGCTTTCTGTCCCGTACTGATTGAGGAGGCCAGGAGGGCTTCCGGCCAGTGACAGCTGTCAGCCGGGACTTCTTTGGCATCAGACTAAGAACAAACAGGATCATAGACCTAGAAAAGGACCTCAGAGACCATTTAGCCCACACCCCTCATTTCACAGACAAGTAAAGTGAGAATTAGAGACATTAAATAATGTTCCCACAGTCAGAGCTGGAATTTGAGCCCTATTCCTCCCAAGTCCAACTCCAGGGCTCTGGGTAAGACTTGTCATGTTGGCTATAGCCATGCTAAATGAGAGTGCATCTCCCAAATGAGACCCCATCACAGTTTTATTTTAAAATACTATGCCCACAATCATGAGACTAGAATAGGTATCAGATTAAAGGAGTACTTCAATCTAAACAACAATGACCAGCACATAGGAGCCTCTTATTCAAAAGCCATTTAAGGAATAGCTAAACTTCAGAGAAAATAAACTGGATCACTGAGTTAGAGCCTGGAGAGAGTGCTGGACTACCCCAGACATCAACATCATCATTATCATCCTCCTCCTCCTCATCATCATCATCAAATGAAACAATGTTGCTTTGTGGATCAGGAGCTCCTCTCAAAACCAAGAAGGCCACCTGTGATGGATACTGACTTGGAGCAAATCATTCAGTCTCTCAGTGAGCTCTCAAAGACTAGATATTGGAGAGAAAATACCAACCAAATCTTTATTCCACATTATGCATATTATGTAGACATATATACATACATATATGTATATATACATTTCTCTAAATATATACATATATAATGATATAATAGCATAGCATAATATAATATAAATAAGATAGTATGATATAATAAACATAATTAATATAATTAGTATGATATAATGCAATAGCAGCTAGGTGGCCCTAGTTCATAAAGTGCTGGGCTTAGAATCAGAAAGACTCATCTTCATGAGTTCAAACTTGGCCTCAGACATTTACTAGCTGTGTGACTCTGGGCAAGTCACTTGACAGTTTAAATTTAAACTCAGTTTACTTGTAAAGTGAGCTGGGAAATAAACGGCAAATCATTCCTATAGCTTTGCTAATAAAACCCCACATGGAATCATGGAGAATTGGACACAACTGAAATGACTGCAAAATTTATGCATGCATATACCCCTTCGATCCTCGAATGGGCATTTCAATCCCCATATTCCAGCTGAGGAGACTGAGTCCCAGAAGTTGAGGCTGCCCAGTGATAGATCTGATCAAAGGAAAAATCAAATGCCCCCTTAAACCTCATTTTCCTCATCTTTAAAATCAGGATAATGACAGTTGTAGCAATTCCCTCCCAGGACTATTGGGAGGATTCGACATCAAGACCTGGAAAATCTCTTAAGGTCATCTAGCCCAAGCCTTTAATTTTACAGATGAGGAAATTGAGGGCAGGGAGGTTCATTGCCACAGCAGGGGCTCCTCACTCTTCCTGTACATCTCAGTGTGAGTGCTCTTGTCCCCACATCCCTCTGAGCTGTATGTATGATGTATACAAAGCTGTTTGCAAGTCTGAAAAGACCCATATACATGTCAGTTCTTATTATAACCTAAACAAGGTTTTTAATACATTTTCCAAATAAAAACTTTTATTGGCTTTATTACAAAGCTGGAAAATGGGCTTTGGTTTGTGCCTGACCTCATCATCCAGTCACTACGTTAAATGATACTGGAAATAAAATTATTGCAATAAGTGTTTGGTTCTGAGCTCCAGGGGTGAGCATGCAAACTGCCTCATTGCAATTTATATCTACTACTTCTCTGACCCTTACTACCCCCAATCTTGGGCAAGTCCCTTAACCAATTCCCCACTGCCTCAGCTTCCTCCTCTGTCAAATAAGGGGATTGAACTTGATGATTTGGAGGCTCCTTTCTAGCTCCATCATACTGCAACCCAAATATTTTTTCTGCTGCTATCAAGCAAAATAACTGTCTACCACAGAACAGAGAGATGACTGAGTCAAAGCTAATCAATCTCAAGGTCACAGATGAAGAGATGAGTGGAAAGGTGGGGCTAATGACAGAAATTATCAATCTGAAAGGGAAACAGTTGGGTTGAAGTGGATAATGGCCTCAATATGCGACATATTGATCATAGGATTCTAGCTGGAAGGCTGGAAGGACCCTCAGGAGTCATCATTAACAAACTCCAGATATTTAAGTGTGTATACTCAAGTCCTGTCAATTTCTTCTCTGCAATATCTCATGAATATGTCCCCTTCTCCCTTCTGCCCCCACCCTTACCCTGGTGCAGATCCTCACCATTTCATACCTGGACTAATGCAATGGCTTCTAGGGGCATCTTCCTGCCTCAAGTTTCTCCCCACTCCAGTCCTCCTTTCAGTCAGTGATTTTCCTAAATCCAAGGTCACTGTTGTCATCCTCCTTCTCCTCTTCCTCTTCCTCCTCCTCCTCATCATCAACATCCTCCTTGCCTCCCTCCCCCCCTCTCTGTCTCTATCTTTCTGTCTTTGTCTTTTTCTCTGTGTGTCTCTGTGATACTGTCTTTTTCTGTCTCTGTGTGTGTCTCTCTCTGTGTCTTTCTCTGTCTGTCTGTCTGTCTGTCTGTCTCTCTCTCTCTCACACACACACATACACACACACATACACATCACAACCACCATTACTACCACCACCACCATCATATTAAATAAATTCCAATGATTTCCTGTTGCCTCCAAAAGCAAATAAAAACTCCTCTGACATTCAAAGCCCTTCATAATCTAGACCTTTCCTACTTTTATGGTCTTTTTACTCCTTATTCCCCAAAACATACTCTTTGATCTAGCCTCCTGGCTGTTCTATGAACAGGATATTTTATCTCTCAGTACCAGGAATTTTCTCTGTTTCCCTTACCCAAAATATTCTTCCTTCTCAATTCTGATTATTGCCTTCCCTATCTTCCTTTAAGTCCCCAACTCAAATCCCATTTTCTCTAGGAATCCTTTTGCAATTCCTCTTAATTTCAGTGCTTTCCCTCTTTGAACAATTTCTATTTATCTTTTCTATTGAGCTTCTTTTGTATATATTTATTTTCATGTTCATATTTTCATGTATATATTTATTTTCATTTATTTTCATATTCATTCTCCTCCATTAAACTATTGGCTTTTTGAGGGAGCAGAGGCCATCTTTTGCCTCTATTTGAATCTACAGTGTACTAAAGTACAATGTCTGGCACAGAGTTGGGGCTTAATTTTTTTTGAATGAATAAAAAAAAATCTTACAAGAGATTGGAGATATGGGTCTGGCAAGTAAAAGAAAGGTAGATAGTAATGTTTGGCTAGACAGAAGGGGTCCTAGATGAGGTAGGAGTGAATATGGTTGCCAAGAGGAAATGCAGAGAAAGAAAAGAAATGGATTAAGGTTGCCACCTTGAAAAGTGTACACTTGTAGAAATTAGGAAGACAATCAGAGGCTGGAGATAGAGAAGATGGTGCTTTAAAAGGCAGTAAAAGAAAACTCCATCCTTTCCCCCTTTTAGAAAACTCAAATTTTCCTTCTCCCATCTTGCTGCCCAGTCTCCATATTTCACTCACAGTACTGTGAAAACACATCTTTTATTACAATAATAAAAATAATAATTTCTGTTCACTGGACCCCATAATTTCAGGTCACTTGAGGAATTGTACTATTCTCTTCCCTTCTCCTCACTTATCTTAAATGTTTTCTTCATCCCAACACTTTGGGCATCAATGCACTAGTAGGTTCCTTTCAGATCTAAAAGCTGACAATCATAAGCTTTAGGCTGAGAATACCCTTTGGGATGAAGGTTTTTTCCCCCTTTAAAATAATCAGCCCATTGTTTTTTGAGGTTGACCATAAGGGAAATTAAACCTCTGAAAAATTGCCAGCATGAAACATTATGAGACATAAATAAAGCCACAGCATCTGTATCCTAATCACCTTTGACACAGAGTCCCATCAACAGTCCCAGGAGGAATCTTACAAATTGTGTTTCACTGAATTTCAACTAGAGGAGTGAGCGTAACATCTGATTTCCCGACCTTCACTCGCTAAGTGTTGCTTGCTGGCTTTCATTCCTCACTAGGGTGTTGTGAATAAATGATTAGCTGCTGATGCTGTTGGCTTCAATAGCTGTATCCCTAATGCTAAAGACAATAAAATAAATGTTTCTCTATAAATATGTATTATTAACCCACAGATACCATCTCAAAGATATTCCTGACAAGCCAAACCAGATAATGAATTAATCTCCCATGTATTTTTTGGTTCTTCAGTATTTTAAGATCTCTTCATAAAGACTGAGATAACAGCATCAGTGATTGCGTCTTTGATCAAAGCAATCATGGGATTTCAGAGGTGCAAGGTATCTCAGAGGGAAACTAATCTATCCATCATGGATGGCGGGGGAGGTAGGAGGGGGAATTCTTCTTCAACATGACCAACAAATATAGTTTTAAGACCCTCAGTGAGAAGAAAGCCAAGGCATCTTGAATCAATTCATCACATTCAGAGAATACTTACTGTTAGAAAGTATTTCTTTATCTGAGTTGACCAACATCTATCCCTCAGCATCTTTCTCTATATCTCCTCATTCTTCCCTTCTGAAATTAAAAAGACCAAGACTAATCACTTTGCCCCATGATAATGATTCAAATGTTTAAAACCCTTCTAAATCTTATTTTCTTCAGGCTAAACTTTCCAATTTATTCTACTGATCTTCTTATATAAGCTCCTAAAGGCAGGGACTGTCTCATTCTTGCCTTTGTATTATTGAACATAATTGATGTGTTACAAACAATTAATTAATTAATTAGCTGGTTGATGTGATGCAGACTTAAAGGCTTTCATTATTCTGATGCTTTTCTCTGGATATATTCCATTGATCAATGTCCTTCCAGATATGTGGTCAGCAAAACTTATCAGGATATTCTAGATGAGATGTGACAAGGGTTGAGGTCAATAGGAATCTGTCCTTATTTCTAGAAGCTATTCGATTCAGCCCAAGATCTCCTTAAAGTTCTCAATCATCACATATCTTCTTAAATTTATTATCAGAAAAACAACTACATAGCCATGTCTCCCCAATCCTGGACTTGTAAAGTTGATTTTGTATATCATAATCTAAGATTTTACATTTGTGCTGACTACAATATGCCTTATTCGATCTCATCCAATATTCTAGTCCATTAAAATCTATTCTGACCTATACTGTCATTTAGGTCATTAGGTTTACCTCCCAGCTTTACTTACATGCAAATTTCCACTTGTGCTTATAAGTAAAAATGGCCAACATAAGGCTGCCAAGTCCAGATTCCTAGGGCACTCCACGACAGCCTTCTTTCCAATTTGACATGTAATTACTGATGGCTCCTTTCTGGTTTCAGAATAGTTTTAAAAATTCTACTCATTGCTGTTCTATCAAACCCTGCTTGGTAGACCTACATAATGCCATCTCCACACACGGGTGACACAGATGGGTGTGACTTAAGAGTTACCTCATATTTTCTTCGTGATAGAAAAATCTTCAGATAAGATATATAAGGAAATTTGGAGGATCATGCAATTCCTGGATATCATCCTCTCCTCTGCCTCTCCCTATTGTCAAAGATGGATAATCAATTCCAAAAAAAAGGATTTTCAGGACATTAATAGTCAGTGAAATAGTTATAAAAGACTTGGAGGGACCATCTGGAATAAATGACTTTTCTACATAACTACTCATCCTGGCCACAGCGATGTGCTTTACTCTGGCACGAAGCTGATCTGGCCAGACACTTCCAACATTGTACCCCACATGCAGAAGGAGAGAGGTTCTAGAGTTTACTGTTTAATTGAAGATGTTGATTCTCTTAGAAAAAGGAAAGCAATATTTCAGAAATTCACTGAGAAGCTGTAAGAAAGGGAGTGAAAGGACTGGAACTCCCATTCAGGGATTGCTTAAAGAAACTAGATTTTTATTTCCTTTAGACATTAAAAGACCCTATGATGGGGATTTGTAAGGAGATGATATGGCATAATGGAAAGAGCACTCTATTTGGAATTAAAAGTAAAGCTGAATTTGACCCCTGACTCTGCCCCTATCTGGCTACGTGACACTGAGCAAGCCATGTCACCTTCTTTTCTTCCCTTGTAAAATGGTAGTGCTAGATGGCCTGATTGTAATGGTTCTTTTCCATTTCTACTACTCTGTGACTCATCCCACATTACAGGAGAGCAAATTTAAACAGAGGATTATTTTTTTAAAAAATACTTAATGTCACCTAGGAGGAGTTAATGGTAGGTAGTCCAATCAACCAATCAACAATCAATTAAAAAGGATTTCTTAAGTATATGGCATGGACCGGACTCTGTGTGCTTACACAGAAACATAAGAGAAAGTGGATGCTTTTCAGCAAATCTCTCTGCTGATTCCAAGCCTGGTTCAACGTGGTGCAAAAAGAAAGACCCTGAATTTAGAGTCACAAGATTCAGATCCAGTGTTTGGCTGCCTGCTGGTGAGAGCTTGGCCAAGTCCTTGTCCTCCCTGCCTGCTTCCTCTTCAACAAAACAAAGGTGTCAACCTGATAATGGCTAAGCTTTCACTCAGAAACCACGTTTTCTAATTCTATAGGCATCCCTGCAGGCTCTGGGGCAGTGTTTCTATAGAACATAATCATGCTCAGCTCCAGAGACTGGTTTATGGTGCCTTTCAGGCACTGCGTCTGAAGGTGCTTTACATAAGAAACATAATCAAAACAATAAAAGTTGATGCTCTAGCCATAAAACTCAATAAGCAATAAAGGCCACAGTGTGTGTATCTGTGCATATGTAGAGACACATATAGGCACTCAGCCTCAGCTTCCAAAAGTAACTCAAGAGAATTGATGCTTCTTCCTTACAAGGAACCTCAAATTCTCTCTCTCTCTCTCTCTCTCTCTCTCTCTCTCTCTCTCTCTCTCTCTCTCTCTCTCTCTCTCTCTCCCTCCCTTCCCTCTGTCTCTGTTGTCTTTGTATCTCTGTCTGTTTCACTGTGTCTTTCCCTCCCCCTCCCTCCATCTCACTTCCTCTTTTCTTCTCTTTCCCTTCCCTATCCCATCTCTTCCTCTCCTTCTATAATTTCTTCCCCTTTCTTCTAGTTTTGCCTTCTGGGACTAGTTACTACAAACATGGTATTGGGTAGACATATTTACCTGAATTGGCTAATGGAACTCAAAAAGACCTGAGTTCAAATCTAGCCTCAGACACTAGTAGTTTTGTGACCATGGACAAATCACTTAACCCTGTCTTCCTCAATTTCTTTATCTGTAGAGTTAATAATAACACCTACCTTTAGAGTTGTTGTGGAGATCATATGAAATAATAATTTTAAAGCATTTAGCTTTAAAGGACTTAGCACAGTGCTTGTCACTATATGGTTGTTGTTGCTGCTGCTGTTGTTAAGATGGAAGAGAAATTAGAGCCTGGTTTTCTGTTTCCTGATCAGGCTCCCTTCTGCTACTCCAAACTGGCTCACTCCCTAGCCCACTCTTTCCCTTTTCCCATTATTGCACCATGAACCTAGAGCAACAAGTACATTCTTACAAATACAGCATGCTTGTAAGCTACCTCAGACTGAAGCATCACATGTCAAGAAGATGCTGATGGTCCAAATCCCACCTCTGACACTTATGAGCGGGGTGACGGTGGCCAAATCCTAAACCTCTCTGGGTCTCATGCCTTCTCTGTGACATGCTGTTGCTAATCACTAATACCTAACTTGCAGACTCTTGTTAGGCTGACTCATGAGACAGTGTAGTTTTGTGCTATTAAAGCTAAAAATGGAATTAAGACTTTTGGAACACTCTGTAATTTTAGGGACTTTAAGGTGCTCCATGTCAGTTATGATGAGATTATCGAACTGCTAACCTTACTGTCTACAGGAAAGCCATTGGTGGATAACTCACTTAGATACATATGGGATTAAATGATTCTGAAGTTTTATGGTCCTAAGAATTAGCGGTTGCACGGCCCCCTGTCCTAAGTATCTAGGATTTGATGAGTCAAAGATGCATCAAGTCCATAATTCTAAATGCTCAGGATTCTATTCTGGAATTCTCTGGGGTCAAGCATCTGAGACTGATTGTACAATTCTAAGAGTCTAAGATTAGATAAGTCAAAATTCAATAATTGTATGATTCCAAATGTTGAAATTCTCTAATTTTAATAACATCTAGGATTCTACTGTGCTGAAGCTATGACCCAAGTATTCTATTACGCTGAGCTTCTGAGTCTATGATTCGATGTCATTTGCTCATTAGCTGGTGACCATGACATATCCATATTAATAAGGAAGGAGGTAGAAATGGTAGGCAAGAGAAGAAGGAAGATTTACTCTAAAGATGGGGGAGGGCTGGTCAAGTCTTCCTGAAGGGAGATTTTTTATTGTGTTAATATTGGAGCTTTTATTAATTTAGTGGGCTTCTTAATTAAAGCTTCGATGAATAATTGAAATACCATTTTTGATTATGCTGAAGTTGGTGCCATTTTCAGTTGTAATTGTAACTAATAAATTAGTTAAATAGAGAAGATGATGAAATTCCATCTCAAGGGGAAAACTCATAATTTCAAGAATTTATCTACATGTCATTCAGAAGATTTATGTAGAAGGAAAGAAAAAATAGTAGAAGAACGTCAAGCCCAATTCTCCCTTATCAGCTAAATTCTTCCCTTTGTGTGCAGAGTTTATCTTCCTCTCTTATAATCCTGGGTACTCAAATTAAGAAATGAAATGAAATATGCTTTCCTTTCCATCCCTTACCTAACTAAACATCCTGACCATCTCCCTGCCCTGCCTCCCCACCATGTTGATTCTGGAGGCCTACCTGCCCCTCAATGTTTTCCCTCAAGGATTGACCCACCTTTTTAGGCCTATTTGTCATTACTCCCAAGCATGAATTCTATATTCCAAACTAACCTGATAACCCCTCTCCATGGACAATATTCTATATCCCTGAAGCGAGTTAAGTGAGTTGTCCATAGTCATAAAGCTAGAAATCCGAAAATGGATTTGGATCTTTTTCTTCCTAATTCCAGATCCAAACTTCTATCCATTGCACCAAATAATCCACTACCTGCAGCTCATGTAACAGAGAGGATGATAGGCAATACACTTCATGACAGCATCATGAGCTTCTAAAAGTCAGATTTCATTTTGGGGGAAGTGACTGGGAAGCTCATTTATTAATGACACTGTCTCTAAGTGAATATGCATTGCACACTTGAATCTTAAGATGTCTGAGACTGGACTCATCATCATCATCTTCTTTGAACTTTCCCCTCCCCATTAATTTTGTTAAGGATAGCACCCTCCCTCCAACTCCCTGGACTCCTAAACTTTGAGTCACTTTGTCCTGGTTCTTACCTACCATATTACTATTTGTGAAATCTAGCTTCTTTAACATATACAATGTTTATTGAACAAAATATTCAATATTTGTGAAACAGGATCCCACTTTTCCCTCACGCATCTACCATGGCTTTATCCCTGCTTGCCTAGATTATCGTAGTAACTACTGCACAGTCTCCCTGCATTCAGTTTCTCAACTTTTCCATTTCTCTTCCACCCAGTTGCCAAAATAAGCTTACTGATGTACCATGACCAGGTCACTCCTCTTGTCAACCAATCTTTCAACGTCTTCTCCCCTTGCTTACCAAATAAAGCCCAACCTCACACATAAACATTTTCTCCTTCTAAAACCTAGCTTCCCAGACCTATATATTCATCCCTTTTATATGCTCCCCAATTTCAGAAACCAGATAAGTCTCCCATCTCTGACTTATGCTGCCTTATCTTGTGTCACCCCTTTTCTCAAGCCATTCTTTGCTCTTGAAACAGAGCTCATCCTCATATGTGGAAGGCAATTTTTTTTCTTATGAGGGTCACCTCAGAGGCCACTTCCATTATGTTCATTCCAATGACATGAGGTAATAATAATTTTGTTCTCCTTCCAGGGTCTCACAGCACTTTGCATTTTTTGTTACATTGGGTGAAGATATTAGGTGAGAAAGCAAACATCTAGATGAGGATGGCCATGAAAACATGTAGAAAGTTGCAGCTGTTAGTTATAACTGATATTGTCTAGTTTAACATCTTTAACATTTTGTTTTAATATTTTAATGAAGATCCAAGACCTACAAAATTGAACTGAATTGTTTTCACCCTGTAAAGCAACCTTCTTCCAGTGTGTCAATGAGATGTAATTCCTTAAATGTTGCCTTCTTTTTTAATGAAGGATTTTTTTTCCACATTTATTTTATTTGAAGAAAAATAATAAACAAAAAGAAAAACAGAAAAGCCGTACCAAACAAAACAAAAGAGAACATTATCGTGTGCCCAGCAGAACATTAGGGAGGATTCAAAATATATGACAACAAATATCAATTTAAGGAAAAAAAAATATATATATATACATTTTTACCTTTACTCTGCCATGCTTTCTTTTGAGCTGTCCTATTGTTGATGTAAATCTTAAATATAAATAAATGTTAAATTCTATGCACTGTGCTAAGCACTAGGGTTTCAAAGAGATGTTTCAGTCCCCTGTCCTGAAGGATCTCAGTCTAATGGAGGTGGAAACATGTAAACAACTATGTAGGAATAAGATAAACATAGGTGAAAGAAAGATAATCTCAGAGGGAAGAACCTAAATACATACATACATATATACATATATATTTATAGAATAAATTATATTCATGTATTGTCTTTACTTTCTTATAAATTGTTCTTTTGTTCTCTGCAATGCACCTTGTTTACTGTATTCTTTTCCCCCTCTTTCATTCCCCCCACCACTTCCAAGCAAGCTACAGTTAAGAAAAGATATATTTATGTGTACATATATATACATATATAGAGAGACTCATACACACACCACATACACACGTCTTTCCTCTCCCTGCTGACTCTTTCATTAAATTCTGCTCTATAAATTGGCTTACTATTACTTAACCTCCTCCTACCCAGGAATCCCTCCCTTGTCTTCTTCCCTCACCTTTTGCTTCCCCATCTACCAGTCCCTCTCTCCTTTTTTTCTTTATAGATTTTGGAGGGTGCTTTCCCTCCAAATATATATATATATATATGGTGTTGCCTATTGAGCCCAGTCCCAATGTGATTAGATTTTCAGAACTACGAGCCCTCCTCTCCCTTTATGCTTCTGTGTCTATTCTTCTTCTGCACCTCATTTGTATAACATGATTGCTATTTTTACCTTTTACTCTGCCAATCTTTCTTTTGAGTTGCCCTATTGTTGATGTAAAATTTAAACATAAATAAATGTTACATTCTAAACAATGTGCTAAGCAGTAGGGTTTCAAAGAAAGGTTAAAAACAGTCCCCCGTCCTCAAGGATCTCAGGCTAGTGGAGGTGACAACATGCAAATAACTATGGATGAACAAGATAAATATAGGTGAAGGAGAGAGAATCTCAGAGGGAAGACCCTAAGAAGAAAGGTTGCTGAATATGAACCTTTAGCTGAAACTTGAAAGGCAGCATGGCTTCTTAGAGATAAAGATTAGCAAGGAGACAGTTTTAGCCATGGGAGAGCTATAGAAATTTCTTGGATTTGAGGGATAGATTTTCTTGTTTTGGGAATAAACCAGAGGCCATCATCGCTGGATTTCACATTACATGGAAGAGAAAAAAAGATGGAAAATGACTGGAAAGGCAGAAAGGGAGTAGATTTTGAATGGCTTTAAAATTCAAGTAAAGGATTTTCTATTTGACTCTGTCAATGATGGACAGCTACTAGTATTTTTTGACAATGGGAGGTATGGAGAGTATCATGACCTCAACTCCACAACCTCAGAGTCAAAGGATGCTCAATCTGTAGTCAGAAGAAACCTCAAAGATCATTGAGTCTGAACCCTTCGTCATTCTAGACACTTTCCTTTCCACCCAAATCTAATCAATTACCAAGTCTATATCCCTAACACCTCTCATATCTGCTTCAGATGAATACAATGATGGATCCATGAGGGTATAAATATAAATCTATTATATTCTCAGAGTAGAATGTCAATCCTCGAGGGAAGGCACTCCTTTATGATTCTTTTTGTGTCTCTAAGACCTAGCTATGTCCTAATTAACAGTAATTATTTAATACATATTGGAGAAAATGTAGGAATGAATTGAGTCTCTGGGTATTTGTGATGAGACATGTCTAGAGTAGAGCATTCAGGTATATGGGAGACAGGACATAAAGAGACAAAGGTAGTGTGGTTAGATAGACTGAGATAGTTTTGGGAGTAGTGGTGGGGGCCAAAGGGTAAGAGGCTCCAGTGAGGAACAGAGGGGGCAAAGGGACTGGTCATGAATGAGAATACAGATATCAAGCTGGAGAAAGCCACATACTCTATGCCATATCCCTAGCTCTGGCTGCTTGAGCGGTTAGATATGGAAACATGGGTGATAAGGAGGCTGACCTGCCTTACTGTGACGCAGGTAAAAGACCTAACTTGCAGCAATAATGGCATTGTGGTCAGGGATGAACAAGCCCTAACAAATGGTGTATATCTCAGTAATATATTTCTGAGTCCTCAGTAGTGTTCACAGATGAAATGGGGAGGGAGAGAGCAGGGTCAGGGATTACAGAGGAATGAGCTTCATGTGACTACTGGAAGATTCAGAACATTTCTTTTTGCCTCAAACCTAACTAGTTTGTGTCATACTTCCTTATGTCTCTGTCTCTCTCTGTCTCTGTCTCTGTCTCTCTCTGTCTCTCTGTCTCTGTGTGTGTGTGTGTGTGTGTGTGTGTGTGTGTGTGTGTGTCTCTCTGTCTGTCTCTCTGATGACTTTCTTCATCACTGAACAACTGGAACTGGTTTGAAAGATTTCATTGTTGAAGAAAGCCACGTCCATCAGAATTGATCAGCATATAGTCTTGTTGTTGCCGTGTATAATTATCTCCTGAGTTCTGCTGATTTCACTCAGCATCAGTTCATGCAAGTCTCTCCAGGCCTCTCTAAAATCATACTGCTGGTCATTTCTTATAGAACAATAATATTCCATAACATTCAGAAGCTATAACTTACTCAGCCATTCTCCAATTGATGGGCATCCATTCAGTTTCCAGTTTCTTGCCACTACAAAAAGGGCTGCCACAAACATTCTTGCACATGTGGGTTACACCAGTCATTCTTGAAATAATTTCATCTAAATAAGACATTAATAAAAATCTCCTTACAAAGTTTGATTTAAACATGATTTTTATTACAACTGGAGGTACCTGAAATCCATGGGTTCCTTTTCTCTAAATTTCAGGTCCAAAAGAAAACAGTGCTCCAGACTTTAGGAGTTCTGCTTCGAGTTTTTTATTTTTTTAATTAATTAAATTTTAATTCACAGTGCTTTATGAATCATATTGGGGGAAAAATCAGAACAAGAGGGAAAAACCATGGGAGAGAAAAAAATAACAGAAAAAAGAAGTTTTGCATTGATTTAAGTTCAATCTCCATAGTTTTGGGTTTTTTTTTTTCTGGCTGCAGGTGGCATTTTCTATCTAGTGTTTATTGGGATTGTCTTGGTCCACTGAATCACTGAGAAGAATCAAATCTTTCATAGTTGATCATCACACATTCTTGCTCTTATTGCATACAATGTATTCATGGTCCTGTTTGTTTTGCTCAGCATCAGTTCATATAAATCTTTTTAGGCCTTTCTATAAACAACTTGTTCATCACTTTTTATGGAACAATAATAGTCCATTACAGTCATATACCACAGCTTGTTCAGCTATTTCCCAATTGAGGGGCATCTGTTCATTGTCCAATTCTTTGCTAGCACAAAAAAAGAGCTGCTACAAACATTTTTGTACATGTGGGTCCTTTTCCCTCCTTTATGATTTCCTTGGGATACAGACCCAATAGTGATCCTGCTGGGTCAAAGGGTATGCACAGTTTGATAGCCCTTTGGGCATAGTTTCAAATTACTTTCCAGAATGGTTGGATCATTTCACAACTCTACCAACAATGCATTAGTTTCCCAGTTTTCCCACATCCCCTCCAACATTTATCATTGTTGTCATCTTAGCTAATTTGAGAGGTGTAAGGTAGTATTTCAGATTTGTTTTAATTTTTAATTGTCTAATCAATAGTGATTTAGAGCATTTTTTCATATGATTATAAATGGCTTTAATGAAGTCTGCTTCATGTTGATGTTTATCATCCTTTTTTTCTCTCTCTCCTACTGACCACGAAACACTCATTTTCCTTTGAACAAGACAATTCATGGGATTGAAAGTTAGAAAGAAGCAGCTGTTTCTTGCCACTGCTTGGGTTCAGCTGATATAAAACATTTTGCTGACATAGAAATTACAAATTTTCAAAGATTTTTCTTAAATAACATCTATGATTCATTATAAAAATGAATTAATCTATGTCATTTTCCAAAATTTCCTCTTCACATACTACTAATTCATTTCAAGTTTAATATTTACAATAATTTGAAAAAGAAATTCTTTCAAAAAATTCTTAAAATGTCTTAGGATGTCTCTTTCTCCTAATTGTGCCCTGAGTTTGGGAAGGCTCTCTTTTCTCACCTTTGCATCAGAAATCCCTAGTTTTTTTTTTTTTTAACTTTCCCTACTCCAGTATTAGTAAATCCATTCTCTTCAAATTACTTGACTATTTTTGTGTATGGTGCGTTCATCTCCCCAGACCATGAGAGTATAAGTTCTTTAAGGGTATGTAATGTTTTACTGGGTGGTGTGATCTTCTGACTTTGTATCCCTTGTACCTAGCATAGTGGCTTTCACATAGGAGAAACAAATATTAATTCATTTGAATAAGGAATTACATTTATACTTTAAAAAGTTATAAGTCTACATTCTCAAGAGGCAGAAATGAGGAGAGAATTCCAGACATAGGAAACAACCAAAGCAAAACCATAAAGATAGGAGATAGAATTGCAAATGTGAAGAACTTCAAGAAGGATAGAATAACTGGATTGTAGAGTGCATGAAAGGGAGCAGTATCTAAGAAGATTAGAAAGATAGCAGAAGAGCACATTGTAAAAGAATACTAAATGCAAGATGGGGGAATTTTGTTTACTTATAAAGATCATAGAAAGTTACTGTATTTTGTTGTGCTTTAAGAAAATCACTCCAGTGGCTATATGGAGAATAGATTGAAGTGGTAAATGGCTTGAGGAATGGAAAACAATTGGTAGACTATTACAAGAGTCCAGGCAAGAAGTGAGGACCTAAACTATGATGGTAATGGTCTCAGGTGAAAGGAAAAGACATATATGAGAGATATAGATTTTTTGACAACTGACTGGTTGTAAAGAGTGAGAGTTAATATGACACTGAGGTTATGAATACATGTGTTGGAAAGGTGATGGTGCTCCCAACAGCAATAGCTAAGTTCAGAAGGGAGTAGCTTTTCATTGGAGGGAACATGGAAAATTAGGTCTATTTTGGAAATGTCACGTTTGAAATGCCTAAGGTATATACAGCTTGAAATGTGCAACAAGTACCTGGTGATGCAGACCTGACCCTCAGGAGAAGGACTGGCGCTGGTTCTCTAGATCCAGGAGTCATTTGCATATAGTGACTAGTTGAACCCATGAGGGATGATGTGGTAAACCTATGAGGGATGACTTTGTAATGAAAGGAATTTGAAACTAATATTTTGATTATGTAGCAGAAATCAGAAAATATAGTGAAGAGAATGCTGGTCTTGAAATCAGGAAGAGCTGATTTCCAATCCTGCCTCAGTAAGTCATATGACTCTTAGAAAGTAACCTCAATCTTTTCAGCATCTGTTTCCTCATACGTAAAATGGGATTAATAACAGATTCTTCATGGGGCTGTTGTAAAGATAAAATGAGATACCACATATAAAATTCTCTTAAAGCAGTAGAGAAATGCTAAGAAGAAGATGATGATGATGATGATGATGATTTACTGATATTGTGAAAACATATGAGAGACCCACATACTGCTCTGACATCCAGATTTTTAGAATGGACTGCCATCTTTTCCAATCCATCCTCCATATAGCTGCCAGAGTGATTTTCTTACAGAACAATAAAAAACAATAGCTTCTTATGATCTTTACAAGCAAACAAAATCCTGCCATCTTGTATTCAGAAATCTTTACAACCTGTCCTCTTCCTATCTTTCTCATCATCTTAAATATTTCTTATGTTCATTTTTATGTCACAATTTAGGAAAGATATGGACAAACATTCAAAGTAAGATAAGCAGGAGGTTTTATATATATGTATATATAACCAAGAGGAGGGCAAAAGGAATAGACAATAGATCATAAGAGAATAACTTGGAATGATTGAATTGGAAAAAATAAGCCCTTGAATATTGGCAGGGGAGAGGGAAAAACCAAGTTCTTGAAAAACAAGACATCATGAGGAAGAGAAACTGGACTTGGTTTGTTTGACTTCAGAGGGCAAAAACAAAAGTGTTGGATGGAAGATGCAAAGAGGAAGATTTGGGCTCAATGAAAGGTTTTCATTCTACCACCTGGAGCTGTCCAAAATTGAAATGAAGTACCTTGGGCAGTAGAGGGTATTCCCTGCATTCTGGTTATTTACTTGTTCAGAAATATTAAAGATACCAGTTTAGGTATAGATTGAATTGGCTGTCATCTGAGGGATCTTTCTAACCTTGGAGGAATGGCAGTTATTATTTTTTTTTAATTTTGATTCTTTGATCTTTCAGTAAACTGGAAAAAGAGAATGGGAAAGAATCAGATAGGATAAGAGGATATGTATTCACATTCAATGGAAGGAATATATCCTTATGAAATGAGAGATTCACCAAGGTAGCTCAAGGTTCTTATTTTTTATGCATTCGCTAAAGCAAGAAACTCTTTTGTTTTCTGTGACAAAAGGGAAAGAATATTGAAGATCTGAGTAATGTTCTATTCTTAGCACTGCCACTTACTAGGTGTTTTTTCATTGTCTATGGTATCCTTTATTTGTTATTATTAACTGTTATATTTTTTCAAATTATACATGTACACTAACTTTTTAAAATATACATCTCTTTATCAATCATGTTGGGAGAGAAAAATCAGAACAAAAAGAAAAAACCACAAGAGAGGGAAAAAAAGAAAAAAAGTGAACACAGTATGTGTTGATTTACATTCAATCTCCATCATTCTCTTTCTGGATGCAGACGGCGTTTTCCATCCAAGTTTATTGGGATTGCCTTGGATCATTGAACCGCTGAGAAGAACTGAGTTTTTCATAGCTGATCATCACACAATCTTGCTGTTACTATGTATTCTTGGTTCTGCTTGTTTAGCTCAACATCAGTTTGTTTTGCCACTTATTAATTATGAGAATGTGAAGCAATATGGTAGAAGAGAAAGAGCCCTGTACTTGCAATCAGATAGACTGGTTTGAAATCCTACCTCAGACATTTGGTTGCTGGCTTATTCTGTGTAAAAAAAATTAAACTCTCTTTGCTTAAGTTTCCTTATTTCTAAAATAAGAGTCTTGGGCACAATGACTTTTAAAGCATTTTAATGAATTTAGATATTCCAGATCTAAATCTATGGTCCTTTGATTTTATGACTTTTCCTATCTGGGTCTCAGGTTCCCAAAATGCAAAATCAGTAGACTGGGCTTGATCATTTCTAACATCCTTTTCACCTCTAAAAGAAAAAAAAAGCAAATATGGCATTTATACAGTGTATTACAACTTACTTCACTTAAAACCAACCAGCAAGGTTAAAAATATTGCTTTTATGACTGATGAAAAATGGGGAGGGAGAAAATCAAAGAGTTGATTTGCCTCAAACTATGTGGTTAGTAAGTGGCAAAGTCAGAATTCAAATCCACATTTTTTATTCCAATTGCAATGTTCTTTCTACCTCACAAAACTACCTCTATAATATGTGAGATTACAAATCAGACAACTGACAGGCAATAAGCAGTTATTAAGCACTTACTTTATGTCAAGCACTGTGTTTTCCTTACCAAACAATTATCCAAACAGACCCAACTCTCCCTTAACAGTTGTTATGTTCTCCCTCCTTCTCTCCTCCAAAAATCAAGATTTAAATTAAATAAAGTTTAGCTTTAGTGAAAATATCTATGAGGCTGACATTCTTCTACTTATCTTTTAAATTACCCAAGGCAAACTTTAGGAAATTGGAAAGTTTCACATTGTATATAAAAATGCCATACACTCTTTCACTGTCTCTCTCACACACATGCACACAAACTCACACCAAGAGCAATATTTCATTTACATAACATCAAGAGAAATTAAATGAAATATAAATTCTTAATTGGGATGCTGGAAAAACAGAATGAACATTAATTCCATGTTAATAAATTGCATTTGACATTTACAACTTCATTAAACAATGAAACACATTCACAGTACATGTAACTCAGCACAACAAAGGCCAAATTAAAATCTAGTCTTGTGCTTAAGTCATGCCAGAATTTTGAAATAGAATTGAGGGAGATGGGAATCTGTAAGGCGATTCAGGACTCCATATCAATGATTTTGACATGCAACCTGACAAGTGGCCAACATTTCGGTTCTTCTCTAAGGCATTACACACATTGCCTCCCTCAGTTTCCAATTTAAGGAGAAACACCAGTGGGAATACGAAGTTCTCACCAAAAGAGTTACCTGGCACCCAGAGATGAGACATCCACTTTGTGACTTCACCACAAGTGAGAAGGATTCTACATAAAGGAGAGAAGTCCAGTTGATTGAGTAGTTGTGAAATGGAAAAAGAACTAAATGACCCATCAGAAAATTTGAGTGAGCTTGACAATTAATTGCATCACCATGATAAAATGATGTAATTTCTCTGACCTTCAGTAATCAGGTCTATAAAATGGGGAGGGGAGAGTGCATCATCACCATCACCATAACCATCATCATCATCATCATCATCATCATCATCATCATCATCATTTCTTTTTGTTCTGGACCTCTAATTTTCTTTTTCTTATTAATACTTTTTATTTGCAAAACATATGTATGGGTAATTCCTAAACATTAACCCTTACAAAGCTTTCTGTTACAAATTTCCCCCCCTACTCCCCACCCCTCCCCTAGATGGCAGGATATCCACTAAATGATAATTATGTTAGAATACTTAAGAAATTGAATGTATGTATACTTATTGCATCATTTTTGTGCAGGAGAAATTATATCTACAAGAAAGAATAATCTGCTAAAGGAAATACACTGCAAGCAAACCTCAATAGAGAACATGAAAATGTTATGTTGTTGGACCTCTAATTTTCTACAAAGTTCTAGGTTAAATCTTTATTCTAGCAGGAAGACTATGCCAACAAAGTATAAGACCTCAGTAATTGTACCAAGCTGTAAAGGACTGAGTGTGACCAACCATTTCATGTACAGAAAAGCTAATCACGGTCTTCTAGTGATAAATTATTTCTCCATAGCAACATTTCATGAAACAAAGAACAATATCAAAGTTCCTGGCTTAGAAAAGACCCCTTCTGTTTCACCAATGGCAATGAAATGGGTGATGAGGAGAAGGGGAATGCTAAGAATCACCACATTTTGAAAGCATCTATAAACTGAACCTTGGCTGTTGATAGTCTGAATGTAGGATCATTGTGAAATGATCATTGAATGGTAACTCTTTTGGAGGAATGGAACTACAGTATTTTCTACAATTTTTTTTTTTTGGTAAATGAAACCAGAACAAGCAAAGAAGTTTCAGTCAAAGAGTTAGGCTCTCCTTGGAGAAGCACAGAAAGAATTGTGCAATATAGTTTTATCCTATACCTGATGACAATAAGGAATATCATTTTTGTGGTATGCTTAAATTCATCTGATATTTTGAAATGGGTGTAAATGATCATGGATTTTTGAGATTTTGATGTTTCAATCTGGAGTCTTATTAATACCAAAGAAAAAGAAATGAAATAGTGTCCAGATGAACACTGATACCTGAAGATCATCTTAATAATGAAGGATTTTTTTGGTGGGGCAATTGAGGTTAAGTGACTTGTCCAGGGTCACACAGCTACAAGTGTTAAGTGTCTGAGACCAGATTTGAACTCAAGTCTTCCTGACCTCAGGGCTGATAAGGGGGGAATCTTGTATTTGCAAGCTTATGCTAAATAATTCTGAAAAGACCATCATAAAAATAATCACACCTTAACATACCAATCAATATTAGTTGCAAAAAATGAAGGGCTAGAAAAATATATGAAGAATTTAAAAAGATATTCTATTTAAATCACCATGCATAATTATCTTTGTTAACTTCAGTGCAAAGGTAAGAATAGATAACTGAGGATGAAAATATATATTGGAAAATGTGACAGGAATCAGGCATTAGAATGGTTAAACCTGATAGATTCACCAAGAATATTTCCTTAGAGAAAAGGATTATTAGTGACTGAAGATGTTGAGCACCAAAGACCACAAACAAACAAATAAACAGTAGATGAATATAGTAAATAGATACTCAACAGTTATTATCTTTTTAAAAGACAGGAATATATGAAAACATTTCTTATTAGTATAGAAGTCATTTCTCAATCATCTATGTACTCTCAGGTCAACAACATACTAAAGCAAATATCAGATTTAACATGAACTTAGAATGAAAAAGAAGAAAGTAATATGGCACATACTTGAAACTACTGACTCTTAAATTGTTTTAAAAAAAGGTATTTATAAGGAAAAATTATATTGAATGACAGAAATGATACCAACTTTTTATTTTCATTTTATATAAAAGTTTACTGATTTAAATCAATTATCATAACCAGGAGAACAAAGGGGCTAAAAGGTATCTTAGTCAGCAAATATGATTTATTTGATAGGTTGAGCAAGATGGCAACCAAAGACAATGTTGGCTTAAAATATAAACTCATTTGTAATGTCTTGCTAAGAAGGATGAATGAGAATCATAAACAGTATCTCTCTGTAAAGCAGAAAAAAGGAGCAGAAGATAAAAGTAGTTTAAAGCTTTTGGAGAAACCCAACATCATTTTGAGGGTATTTTGAAGAATAAAAGTAGTTAGATAATAAGTGGAAGAAAAAATGGAGACGATCTGAAAATATTTTATAATGTACTGTTTGCATTATCAAGGACAGGGAAATTATCACACTTGGACTCTAATAACACAGTCCCAAATGTTCTTATAGAATATGAAAGACAAAGATGGAAAAGCCACTGGAATTTCAGAGAAAGTTCATACTGGAGCCAACAAAGCATAAGATAACATTCACATGATATCCTAAAGAGAGGAAGACATTAAAAAGTGGGAGAAAGTCTCACAGTATATTAATATAGAGAATGGTGACCAAGAACATAACAGATTCTGATCAATATCCCAACTTTTCCATCTATATGTAATTTTTTTGAGTTTCATCTCCACATATATCAAGAATATTTGCAATGAAGCTATTAAGAGACAACAGACTGGCACCTTAGGCAAAGATCCAAAATGATGACTTTACCTTCATATAATTGACTGAAAGATGTGCAGAAGCTCAAATTTGCCCCACCTATGCTTTGGTGACTATCAAAAAATGATTTGTTTCAGTAGAGCAATGTGTTCCCTTAAAGACTTTCTTCTAACAAGGTGTTTCCATGTAGATGTCAATATCATACAAGATTCTCTGAATGTTATAGCAACAGGAAAAAATAACCTTGTACAATTACCTCTTGAATCAGAAAAAAAAAAACATTTACTATTTGTCAGAGTGATGGAGGAGATCAAGGACAGAATCCAATTTGGGAAATGATTTTCCACATACAATGAAGTCATCCAAATGCTCTTGCTTATGGAGGATATCGTGTAGTTGTATCAAGTTCCAGAACATTGAAGAGTCTCCTGGAGGAGAAAATGTAGCCATTCTAGATGTGTTTCTTGTATACAACATATTGTTGGATTCTGGTTTTTAATCCAGTCTGCTATCTGCTTCCACTTTAAGGGAGAGTTCATTCCATTCACATTCACAGTTAAAATAACTAATTCTGTATTTCCTGCCATCTTATTTACCCTAGCTTATGCTTTTCTCTTTCTTATCCCCTTTCCCTCCTCCCTACTATTTTGCTTTTGATAACCACTTCCCTCAAACAATCCTTCCCCTTTAGAGCCCCACCTACCCCTTTTTTCCCCCTTTCCCTCCTGTTTCCTTATAAGTACGTCTATTATTCCCTCTGAGCCAAATCTGATGAGATGGAGATTAACCCAATTCTCATTCCCCTCCCTTTTTTTCCCCTCAATCATTATAGGTTTTCTTTGCCTCTACATGTGATGTAATTTCCCTTATTTTACCTCCTTTTCCTCTTCTTCCAGTGTTATCCCTTTTCTACCTCTAATTTCTTTTTCAGTTTATCATATCATAATAATCATAAAATCACAATAATCATATCATAATAATCATAAAATCACAGTAATCATATCATAATCATAATGTAATAATAGATTCATAAAATCAACCCTCATTCTATAAGTATCTATAACATAAATATAGTTCTCAAGAGTTTTTTTTTTCCTTGTTACCTTTTTATGTTTCTCTTGTGTTCTGTGTTTGTAGATCAAATTTTTTGTTCAGTTCTGGTCTTTTCAGTAGAAATAGGTGAAATTCTCCTATATCATTGAATGATTATCTTCTTCCCTGGAAGATAATGCTCATTCTAGCTGGGTAATTTATTCTTGGCTGTAATCCAAGTTCCTTTGCCCTTCGGAATATCTGATTCCACGCCCTTCGATCCTTCAAAGTAGAAGCTGCTAGGTCCTGTGTGATCCTAATTGTGGCTCCCCGATATTTAAATTGTTTCTTTCTGGCTTCTCATAATATCTTTTCCTTGATATGATAGTTCTGGAATTTAGCCATGATAGTTCTGGAATTTAGCCACGATATTTCTGGGGGACTTAATTTTTGGGTTTCTTTCAGGAGGTGATCGGTGGATTGTTTCAATAATATATTGCCTTCTGGGTCTAAAATATCAGGGCAGTTTTCTTTTATGATTTCCTGGAAGATAGTGCCTAGGTTCTTTTTTTCATCATGGCTTTCATGAAGCCCTATAATCCTTAGATTGTCTCTTCTAGATCTATTTTCCAGGTCAGTTGTTTTTCCTAGGAGATATTTCATGTTTTTCTCTATCTTTTCATTTTTTTTGTTTTTGTTTGACTGATTCTTGAAGTCTTGATGAGTCATTCATTTCCAATTGTTCGATTCTAATTTTTAATGTCTTATTTTCTTCATTTACTGTTTTTAGTTCCTTTTGCAATTGACCAATTACATTTTTTGTTCATTGCATTCTTTTTCCATTTTTTCTATTTTATTTTGCAGTGATCTGATTTCGTTTCCCCATGTTTCTTCTCTCTTTTAAGATACTTTATGTAATCTTCAAAGAAAGCCTATTGACATGGAGTCCAATTTGTGTCTCTCTTTGGGCCTTTTTCTGGAGTTGCTTTACCTTTAGGGGCCTCAGGATTTGAGGTCTGTTCTTCCCTCTCTCCATAAAAGTTGTCTATGGTGAGAGCTCTTTTTGGTTTTTTATTCATTTTTTTAAAGGTATGAGGTCTGTTTTGAAGTTCTTCCAGAGTATCTTCTTCTAGAATCGTATTGTCCTCCAGATATTGTGGATTTTTTTTGCTTCTAAATCAGTCTGGAGGCTTCATATGTTGTTGGAGGGAAGGTTAGAGGAGGTTACAGAGACTCCTGTCTGATCACCACCATCTTGGCTCCACCCCCCAGAAGTCCTCTCAAATGTAGCCATTCTAAAGAGTTCAACTTAGCCATTCACATAGGAAAGACAAGTGGATGAAGAAAGGCTATTGTTCATTTTATGGCATGAAGATGGATGAATAATATATAGACCTTATGGGTAGCAATATAGATATTTGGAAGATACAGCAAAAACTGGAGTAAGATAACAGGTTGGATGCCTTTAACAAATTGCAGAGCTCTTATCAAAGAACATTAAGACTCTAGATATCTCCCAGAAACAAAGGGACAGCTTTTTAATGGTAATATGCCAATGTGTATGACTCTAAGACATGAGACATAAGGTTTTATTTTAATTGAAATGATCAGAAATAGAGCATAATGGAAAGGCATATGATACAGATGAGGAAGATGAGACTTATAAGTTAAGTCACTTGCCTGTGGTCACACACAGCTAGTAAGTATCAGAAAGGGAATTCAAACCCAATTCTTCTCAATGCCAAGTCCACTTTCTAGTTCCATGTTTCCTCTCAAACTTAGCCCAGTTATACATCTTTTGCTAATTTGTAGACCTGATCTTCAAGGTCAAATCCCAATCTAAATCTAAGGATCCTATAAGCTTGTGAACTAATTAGTCAATGTCAACAGTTCCATTACCTCAGATGCTGTTTGACTATCCATCCCAAGGACAAGACTGAGAGAGTAATCCATAGAATGAAGTTACAGAATTTCTAGCACAAATACCATCGCTGTATTTGCTAAGAAATCACAGGAACAATTTGGGGTGGGGTCAACTTTATCATATAAAAATTGGAGACATTATTCAGAGGCAAATGAAATCACTAGAATATGATATTGGGTATAAGGGGAAATCTACTCAATGGACTGACAAGATATTGTAACTCTCTCTCCCATAACTGCTCTAGGATGTATCAAGGAGATGAAGATTAGCAATAGTCTCCTTTGCTGATGATGGTGAACCAAAATGGAATCATAGCATGTGTTTGCCTTAGCCTTGGGGCCCATACAAGATCCAGGGCTCCTGGGCTCCAAAATATTTCAGCCACATCAGGATAGCTCAGTGCACAGATGAGCACCTACTATGTGCAAGACTTTGTGATACTTACTGAGAGGAGCGCAGAGAAAACTAGCATGGGATTCTTACTCCAAAGAAAGACATTGCTGAAGACATCTTCAAATTGTATTATGACTTTGATAAGTATACAGTTAAAGAACAAAGATAGTGGTTACAAGAAGACCCAGATAATTGGATAAAACAGATAAGTTCCCCCAACTCCCAAAAGGAGAGAGGAAATTCTATTAGGAAAACTGTACTTAACCAGTACTTAACAGGTACTGCAAATAAAAAGCTTCCTATGGCAGTTAGCAGGGGGGAATTTTGATTTTAAGACGCAAAAATATGATCTCATTTCTAGGAAATATAGAAAACAAGCAAAATATTTCAGGTTCAGGTAGAGATTATGTTATATCTCTGTTCCTTATTAAGTGACATTGACATAGACATGGTAGTGTCTCTATTAGAATAATATGCAAAGGACTTCAAAAATGTCCACTTAATTCTCTGACTCAATAGTCATTTACATTAGTAAAAGCAATGAAGTAAATATGTCAAAGTGAAAACAAGCATGTTGGGAGGGGGTATTCTGAAGACCCTGATGGGGAAATGGGACCTGTATTAGGAGAGTGAAGGATGGGAAAAGGAGACACAAAAAAGGAAAAAACAAAAAAGATTCCTGATCATTTTGAACAATTACAAAAGCCTCTCTGGAAAAGGGGAATTTAACCTTTGAGAATGAAGCAGCTCTAAAGAAATAAAAAATATGACTCTTTGGGGAGGGGCTTGGAAGTAACCATACACCAAAAAGCTGTGGACAATGCTATAATCTGGGGTGCCAAGTTGGAATAGGACAGAGTTTTGTGAGAATTTATATAACCTAATGACCATGTCCCAACATGTAACCCAAAAAAGGACATAAGATCACAAGGGTTTTAATCTTAGACTAGAAGATAGAAGAGATTATTTCTGAAGAAATTAGTTCTTATGACAGTAGGGGGAAAATAATTGTACAAATCCAAAAATACTTAGAAGAAAATATCTAAGATGCTGGTCAGAAGTAAAACTTAGCACCTCATAAAGCTTTGTGTAAAGGCAATAAATATGGATGACTTTTTAAAAGTAAGCTCAAATATGAATCTAAGGAGGACAATTTAGCCTCCAAGAAATGATTGCAAACTGTTGGAATGCTTCTGATAAATGAAATCTGATTAAGGGCATGGTATCCAAGCCTTGTTTTTCAAAACAATGTACTCTCGAAAAGAAATAATGAATTGTAAATTGGAAGTATTTCAGCAAGGATCTACAGAAGAAGAAACAAAAGAGAGATTTGGATTCCTCTTTTTCTCTCTGACATTCAAAAACCTCCATAATCTGGTACTACTTATTTTGTTGTTGTTGCTTCCTCTCATATTGCTTCTCTATAGGTTTGCAAATATTTAATAAAATTCTATCATTCTGCCTACTGAAACATGACTATCCCTGCTCTATTACTTTGCTCACTCTATCTTCTATTTCCCTTTCCATAATCCAAAATCTAATTCAAATGCTGCCCCTGACAGGAAACCTCTGTTAATACCTTCCATTGGGAATAATTCTTCAATGTTCTGATCTTATCTCTTTTATTTATTTCATGTCTCTAACACTAGTCTCAATTCTGCTGATTGTTCCCTGTGTGACCTCCAAAAATCATTTAACCTTTTGTGGCCCCAGTTTCCTCATCTATGAAATGAAGAGATTTAACTCAATGATCTCTGAGGTTCCTTCCAGGTTTAGCTCGAAAACCCTATCATCATGTATTGTTTATCTTGCAGTTAGGACACCCTATTCTAGAATGTGAGCTCTAATTGCTTATGTCAAATTTTATCACCAAGTCTTATATAAGAACAGGAAATGCACGCCATCAGTATTTAACCAATATGTTTAATTGAATTGAACAAATGAAAATTTTCTCATTTTTGGAAAGTCCTTTGGAGCTGATATCTACCTCTTTATAAAAAAATTGAATTGATATTATTTGTTTGTTTATTTATGTTCCCTCCCTTCCCAAAGATCCATTTCTTATAATGAAAAATTAAAGAAAAAAAACCTGAAGGGAGTAGTGGGGAAAAGTGGAACTCAAAAACAATAATTAATAGATCTAAAATTGTGACATTTTAAGTGGTATTCATCATCTATAGATGACAATTTCACAATTTCATGGAGGGAAGGAAAAGAAGAACTGTTTTTTTCCACTCACTTCTTGGAATCTAAGGTTGGTCATTCTAATTTTAAAACATCCTACTTCAATATGAAGAACAATACACTGTTCTTTCCATTTATATTATTAAAGTCATTGGATATGTTGGTTTTGTTTCCTGGTTCTGCTTCCCTCATGTGACACATCTATGACTTCTCAGACTTCTCAATATTCGTCATATGTATTGTTTCCTTCAGCTCAGGAATAGATCATCGAATCAATGTGCCACAACTTGTTTATCCAGTCTTTTGTTTTGTTTTGTTTTCTAATGTATCTCCATTAAGCCAATGCTTGAACTCTTCCCCATGGTGTGCTTTTCACCCTTTCCTGAAGGAGCTTATTCCACATTTGGACAGTTCTGATTGCAAGGAAGAATTTTTTCCCCTCTACCAAACAGACATATTCCTTATTGTAAAACTCCCATTGTTCCTAGCTCTACCCTCTGGGGTCCAGCAAAACAAGACTAATCTCTCTTCTCCATGGCACTCTTTCATGTAGCCAAAGACAATCTTACATTCCCCCAGTGATCTCTTGAGCACAAACAATGCTAATAAAATTGAGAATATAATAAAAATCATAAGCAAAGTGTATACCAAGAGCTACAATAAGTTACAGAAAATAGAGGTCATGAGGGATTGAAGTGGGAGAGAGTTCAGGGAAGATGAAGGCACACTTGAGTAGGGCCATGCAGGATATGTAGGATGCCAAAAATAAGAGATGTCAGCTTGTCAGCTGCTGGTGGGAGTGGGGAGATGATCCAGATATAGAGACTGGGAGGAAGAATAAAATAATTGTTGGAGGTGGAGATCATGACATGAGAGAATGACGTGAAGGAACTAAGCATGTTTACTCTGAATGGAGAGCAGGGGAGGTATTCTCATTATCTGCTAATATTAGAAGAGCTGTCATATAAAAGAGACATTCCATCTCCAGCCTCCATGCCTTTGCATTGGCTGTCCCCTAAGTGGTTGATGTTTTCGCTCCACCCTCTGAGTCTTGGAATCATTAGATTCCTTTTTAAGGCTGAATTAGAGTCACTTTCTTTCATATATATATATATATATATGCTGGAAAACTTTTTATTGTAGGTTAAGGGGGAGAGATGCCCACAAATTTTGTTAGCAACATCTAAAGCATCAGAGTCTGGAGCAAGATGATCATAGGTCTTCTTCTTTCCATCAGGCCGGATCATTCTTTTTTGCTTTTTTAATAAAGTATTTCCATTATTTAACAAAACTTTTTGACTTATTTTCAAACTCATATCAGTTTTGGGGATTAAAATTGCTGAAAGACTGATTTTAGGGTAATAGGAATGTTACTATATATATATATATATACATATATATATATATATATATAGCTATTCAAAAAGAATGGAAATGTTTTCATATCTTTTATCTCATATTTTCTAACAGCATTATGACACAGAGTACAATTGATGCTTGCTGGCCTTGATGTCCACAATGAAAATGAGGGTATTGTTCTCCTCAGTCTTTCTCAAAGCAGACTCAGTGGTCAAGGAAAAATTAATAATGGCAAAGCTTGGTTCTCTTTTCCAAGGGTATTTGGGTTCCCTTCAAAGTCTTAGTGTCTCGAGTTGCCAGAAAGTAGGGGATGTTCTGATCTTTATCTGGCTATGGATGCCCCTCAGCATTGCCTTTGGCCTTCAAGACCTTAGACTTAGCTTTTATCATGGGGGAGAGAATTGCTTCCTTATTTGCCTTCAGTTCCATCTTAGGGAAAAGTTAGAGACACTTTCTAAAGGAGATTTCTGCACTTTTGCTGCAGCTGCTTAGTCTTCACATTCAAGGTTACCTTAAATCTTCATGTGTATGTGTGTACATATGTACATATGCACATATATTTCTGTATGTATATATAAGATTATATTTTATATAGCATAATCTTATTACATATTTGTATATGTACATATGTATAGATAGATATATCTGTATATATTTATGTAATATATACAGATGTGTATTATATGTTTATATTGTGTTATGTTATATATATATGTATATGAGTATACACAAGTATTTGGGGAGGACATTGTTTCCACTTATTCCTCCGGCAGAATGTAGCATCTTTGAGAATACAGCTTTTTTCTCCTTTTATTTTTGTATCTCCAGTGCTTATTACAATTTTCTTAATAAATGCTTGGTGATTGATTGTTAATCAGTGTTGCAGAAGTGATTTCTTTTTATGTAGGAGTAAAATTCGGTGGCCTTGGGGGTGCCTCCCAGCCTTGAAATTTATCAAGGGAAGAAAACTTTAGATTAGAGAGGAATTTGAGAATTTGTCCACATGGGTTGAATTGGACAAGAACAAAAACAACTCACATGGCATAAACTGTGACATTACCAGCTGCAGCAGATGCTGCAAAGGGGCTATAAACATCCATAATGCCTGCAGTTGTGCCATACTATATTGTAGGGGCAGATCCCTTCAGAGTTCAGTGCCCAACATAAAGCCGGAGGATAAATAGCCCTTAGAACACTATCCCCTCGAAGGCTGGATTCTGTCTGCTGTTGCTGCAACGATGCCCTGAGTTGGAGGGGGCCATTAGATTATACAGCAGATACCACCTTGCTGGGTCTGTTATGCACCTGCCATCAATCCCATAGCACATCCTTTTTGCCCTTCAGTTGGATTAGAAAGTCAGAAAGCAAGGGTATTGTTGATTCTCGCCTCACTTGTCATCCGTGTTCCATTTATGTTTATAGGTCCATTTCCTTCATGATAATGAGTTCCTTTCCCAAGAATCTAACCCTGACAAGTGATCATTCTGATTCTTCTTAAATTCATGTAATTGGGGGGGGGGAGATGTATCACCTACCAAGAAACTGAATTATATTAGCTGACATTCTCAGAGTACTTTAAGGCTTATAAAGCACTTTACTTACATCATCTCACTGGAAACTCATAACAACCCTGTGGGCTAGGTCTTATAGATATAATTATTATTAGAATTTTATGGATGGAGCTGCTGCTCAAGAAAGTTAAGGGACTTGTTCATTATTGCAGAGATAGCTAGCTAGCATTTAACAGTGCTTTATGGTTTGCAAAGCACTTTACAAATAGAATCTCAGTTTATCTATGAGAGGTAGGTTATTATTATTATCTCCATTTTATGGTGAGAAAACTGAGATAAATAGAGGTTAAGTGGTTTGCCCAGGCTTACACGCTTAGTAAATATCTGAAGCCATATTTGAACTCAGATCTTCCCAACTCCAAGTCTACTGCTTTATCAATAGTGCCACCTAGCTGCTATGAGATAACAAATGATCAAAATACATTTTTATCCCAGGTCTCTTGCTACCCAAGTCCAGGTGTTTCCCTATGACACTTTGCTACTTCTCTAAAAATAAAATAAAATAAATAAGAACAATTTCCAAATAGCATGATTTTAACTCTCTATCCCTCTCTTAGCTCTTCATCAGTACCCATTCTACCCACTATGGATGCAAGGAGCCCAGACTTCATGTTGCAAATAGATAAGCAGGAAGTTATGAAATAAAAGAACAATTTTCTTGTTGTATGTGTTAATTGCCAAAGTACATGACCTGAACCTGAAAACCACTTAGGAATATTAGATTAGAAGCTGTATCTTATGCATCCTGATTATAAAGGAGAACTGTTCACTATCTGAAGCATGGTATACTCATGCTTGAATTCCAGTTTCTTTCCTTGTAATGAGAGAACAACAAAAGGAAACATTGGAAAGTGTGGGATTCTATATTGTCGTCTTGGTCTGTTCCTATAATTATTCAAATAAATTGATCCAAGGACCCAACATCATTAGCACCGTGGCCATCTATAACAGCAGATCAGAGTAGAGTTAGTTGGCCCACTGAATGACAGAAATCAGGGCTACAAAAGGCTTCAGAGACTGTCTAGACCACTGAGTTCCTGAATATGAATCACCTCTATTCTGACAAGTGGTGACTCTTCCATTGACTGCAAATCTCTAGCCAGAATAAACCATTTACTGGTAAATAAGCATTTTGTCCCATCATATCATTGTCTACCTCCATTCCTACCCTTACTTGAAAGACAATACTCCAGATCTGAGCAGACCAGAGAAGAGACAAAAATGAGCCTGTTTATAAGGTGCCCTAAGCTTGTGTATTTTGTTGTTTTTGTTTTGACAAGTCTCACCGTGAACTCATCTTGAGCTTTAACCCCCATAAAAATAATGAAGAAGTCTAGTTATAGCCTTTTATACATAGGAAATTGATTGTTCAAAACCAAGGCAAAGATTTTATATTTTTCCAACAAAATTGCATCTTATTTGAGGAAAATGCTATAGGTTGTCAAGGTCTTTCTGAATCTCCTAGGTTAGTTCTGTGTCTTCTCCGGATCTGACGGGCACCCCTCCTCTGCCTTTATTTAAGTCACTGATAACTTTTAAAAAACCACTGATAACAGCTCACTGGGCACAGTTCCACTGGAGGCCACCTGTCAATTTAGTCCTGAAAATATCAATGATTATTCTTTAAACGTGTCCATTCAACCAGTTCAGAATACATCCAACTGTACTATTACGTAGTCAACATCTCTCCATCTTTCTCCACAATGGCATGAAAACCTTTTTCAATTGCTTTTGATAAGGCTTACAGGCATGACTGCAGGGAGCTGTTTGCCACTGAGCTATGTTGGAGCTGCATTATGAGGCAACAAGAGCAGTGGGAAAGTTAAGCAGGAAGGATCCTGGAGCTTGGTGATGGGAGTAATAGGCTACTGGCCCAATAAGCCTTGTAGCAGACTCATAAGGCAGTTCTGTTTCAGATAAACCATATGACTGGATCCTGGGAAGACTTTGAAAAGTGGCTATTTCTCAGTGTGTCTCTCTCAGTATCCCAACCCTTGCATGACAACTATTGAAGGGATGTGTGTGTGTGTGTGTGTGTGTGCTATATTTCATTTCCACATATATTTAAAATTATAAGTCTAACTCTCTCATTTTACAGATGAGAAAACTGAGATCCAAGACTAAGTAATTCCCATAGAGCTAGGAAGCACCCAAGCCATGATTTGACTCAAGATTTCCTAACTCCTCCAGAGTTAACACTTCCCACTCTACCACTTGTGTGCTGTGGTTACACTTCCTACTTCCTTCGTTTCTCAGGGTCAGGCTTCCAGAACGATGTCAGAACTTCTATAATAAGGCTTTGTTTTAGTTACATGCAATCACTACCTAAAAGAACGTGCTCCATCAAGTCTGAAACAGATCGGAGAGCCCCAAGCATAGTGCAATCCCAGAAATGCCCATGCATCCTCCCAGGTTCTGCTGGAGCACAAATCTCAAAGGAGATTTAGTTTTAAGCAGATCAGCCATCTGCCACAAAATCTCTCTGCTGCCCAACTTTAGAAGGCCCTCCTGCACAGCAGGTAACCAGGCTTAGGTGCCTGGGTCAGCTCTGGCAAGAATATACTTCCCACTTTGGCTCCTTCCTCTTATTTCCCAAGCTCTGCCTTTGTTAGTAATCTCAGCTTGGGGCCCTGTCCAAGCTTTTCAGCAAATCTGTGTTCATGACATAGATTGGATTGCTCTCATTGATGCAGGCTCTGACATCTTCAACAATGTTGGAGAATTGGGAGTGATCTGAAAATTATCAGCATCTTAGCACCAGAATCTAAACACAAATCATAGGGAGCAATATACGTTAGAAGGGAGAAAATCCATCTAAATGTGGGCTTCACTGCCCCCTCTGAAACAGAACTGCCTCACCTTTAGGCTTAAATGAAAGGCTAGCAGGGAGACCTGGGTCCAGCCATACCAACTTTATGAGCATTGTTGGAAGATGACCATGATATGGGAGCAAAGACACCTAACCAAAGCATCATGGCATGTGGAGAAAAGAGTTGAAGTCAGAGATCCAAGTTCAAATCTTATTTCTACGATTTGTTACTGATGTGATTTTGGGCAACTCTTCTGTAAAAATAAAGGAGATAAACTAAATGTCCTGAGGTCATTCGCACCACTTAGTCTATGGGGATATCACACAGTGATCCTAAGATATTTGGCTCACAACATCCTATCTGCTCTTAGACCATTCCTCTCTATATACTCTGTAGTTCAGTCTTTCCTCTGTCCATGTCATATGATCTCATTTCTATCCTTTTTCTAACATGTGAGATTTTTTCCTTTCATAGGCTGCTGAAACCTTGTCCATCCAAGCTCAGGTGCTATCTTCTCCAGGAAACCTTTCTTGGTGAGCCCTATTGATAATGACCTTGCCTTTAAGATCTTACTCACCTCACTTATGAGACCATGTTGTGGTTTTCTATATTTGTCTTCATTATCTAACACACTGAGTCCTAAGGGAGCTGGACTTATCCTGGATCTAACTTTCTTATCTCTCCTGGTGTGCAGCATAATGTCCTGCACATAGCCAACACATGAAAAATAGTTGGGGGGGTTTCTTAAGAGAAAAGAAAAAGAAAAATACTTGTGGGATAAATACATGAAAACTAAATAACTGTTTGATGTTGCACAGAAATTACAGTGGGATATAATATTTTGGAGTTTGAAGACATGCTTATGCTTAGAGCTTCTTCTGATCTCCACATAGGAAATAGAGCTATGAAGGATGCAGAAAAAGGGACAGCTCCATACAGTGGAAAGCATACTGGGTTTGCAATCAGAAGTACTGAGATGGAATTCTAGTCCTAATAATAAAGTTAACAATTATGTTATCTAAATTTTGGGATGTAAATGACCTTCATGATCTTGGGTGAACACCCCTGCCCTCAATGGACCTTATTTCTTCATCTATAAGTGGGAAGGCCTTGAGTAGATATTTCTAAGGTCTCTTACATAGTTAATGAAGTAGAAAGTATTAGCCCTGAAGGCAGGAACACCTGAGAAAAAATCCAAGCTTAGACACTTATGAGTTGTGAGATCCCAAGCAAGTCACTAGACTTCTGTCTGACTCAGTTTCCTCAACTGTAAAATGGATATAATACAAGAACCTTCATGAGTATCCAGTGATATAATGTTTATAAATCTCTTAGCATTGTGCCTGACACATAATCGACACATGATAAGTGTTTATTTCCTTCTCTTCTCTCCTTTTTTTTTCTATCCACCCCTTTATTTCAGGCTACAATTCTCTGGCTTTTTTCATAACTTTTTTTTTCATTTTATCACTTTTTTTTATAGATGAGAAACTAAGACATTCCCAATGAGCCAACCCAGGTGCCCACACAAGCGGTCACATCCACCTTTGTTCATGAATTCATTGTCACCCTTATAACTATTCTGAGGTCCATGTTCCTCCAATGAGGCACTGATGGAGAGATACAAAAGATATGAAGTATGCTGTCAAATTAGTGAAGTACCTCACCTGGTCTGCCTTTAGGACAACATGATATTTACACAGCCAGAGAGTTTGTTCCCTTCAACATGCAATATTATCTGGAGTCCAGAGTAGATGCTATTTTATCTCAGTTCTGTTTGCTTTCCTCGAGACTGGCTGGCTAGAAGGTTCAGTAAATAACATCCCTAAAGCTCTCCTAGTTCCCAAGCCTGTGAAGAGCCCACTCCTAGTGTCACTCCCCCAAAGGGATTTTTTTTCATTCTTCCCTTTGCTAGGTGATTGAGGCCAGAGGGTAGGTGCACACTGAACACAGACGTGCAGACTCTGCTTTCTCAAGCAGCACCTGCCCTGAAATGAAAAGCCATCTCAGAATTTCTTTTTCCACTTTACAAAAGCCTTTCCTCACATCACTTCGAGAGTTATAAATAGTTCTCTCTCTTAAAGATGAAGGCTCATAGAGGTGAGCCAATTCAGCATCAGTAGAATCATGCCTAGAACCAAATCTTAGTACCCAGGTATATTACTCTTATCTGCTGCATGATGCTGCCCCCTCGTTAATTAACAGTTTACAAGGAGAAAGGATCTTAGATCACAAGACCTTCTACTTGGGAAGGAATCCCCTCCTGCAATCTAGAGATTTGCCCAGGATTTAGAGCTGAAAAGTTAGATAAAAGTTCAACTGCTTCCATTGGCAAGATAACAAGATGAAATCCCAATGAGCCAATAACTTAGTTCCAGGGACACATGGGTATTTAATAGCTGAGGTATGATCCAGTTTCCATCTTTGAAAAGGCCAGAGTCTAAACCAACCAGAACAGATGGCTTCCTCTCTGGGAAACAGTTGCCAGAAGTAGAAAATCCACAGCTTCTGGCATTTTTTAATCAAAAAGGAGATTTACAAATTGTTCATAATCACAATTTTTCTCCTATCACCTAACAAGGCACGAAGAGTTCTACAAATATTCATGAGCAATATACACGTTTCTGATCAACAAAATATTCCCAAATTATCCTGGTTGTTTTCCCATATGTCTTTCCTTTTCTCAGTTCTTAGTTTCATCATCTAGGTTTATTTCCTTCAGAGATTCAATTCCTTCCTCATCAATCTCCTTATTTGCAATCTGGCTTCCTTCTCCCTTCCTTCACTTATGATTTTCCCCATCATCTTGGCCAATTGGATCCCACTATGGATGATCCATATAAAGACCCATTCTTCCACA
Organism: Myrmecobius fasciatus; assembly: GCA_023553655.1. Taxonomy (NCBI): domain Eukaryota; kingdom Metazoa; phylum Chordata; class Mammalia; order Dasyuromorphia; family Myrmecobiidae; genus Myrmecobius; species Myrmecobius fasciatus. The sequence continues at coordinate 270,133 of JAJPUD010002248.1, forward strand.
GTTTCCTCCTCCCAATGTCCTTCCCTTGTTCAATGGCCACAGTTCCTGCTTTCTCGTGGTGGTAGGTTTGTGGGATGCTGATCATTCTCATTTCTCTAGCACATTCTGGTTTCCAAGTACTCTCCAAACATTTTCATCAAGCAATGAATTTAGGGAAGGGAAAGCTAGTATAAGTTTTATCATCTCCTTATTACAGAAGAAAGAGCAATTCCAAAATGCTGACATATTTGTCCAAGACCATACATCTAGGCTCTGAGTTGGAATTTTAGCCTAGACCTTTGAACTCCTAAGTCCAATGATCTTGATATGAGGTGCATTTCCTCTTCCAGTATCAATGGTGTGTGCTCATATTTAATCAGCACTCATCACTCCCAAGAGCATGCCTTTAAGCTTTGAAATTTCACAGCTTATAATGGTAATTTATACACATAAGACACTTAATGAATGCTTTCTGATCGACTCACTGGTTTAAAGTTTCTTCTTTGGGGCCATTTTTCATGCTTTTCCCCTTTATTTTTAGGGGATTATATTCTCATTTTTCATAGCCCTTCTAGGAGCTGTACGAGCCTGGTTTCCTTTTGCCAGTGTGTAAGTCAGCGTCTCCTTGACATCAACACCCACACTGTTATCAAACTTCCAAATTACCCAGTGATTGTCAGAGTCTCTGTTGTAATGACACAATTAAAACCTCATCAACAGGGAATGAAAAGTCGCCACCTGCGAGATACATAACCTGACTCCATCATGCAAAGAAACTTGAGAGGAAAAAAACCCATAAAACTTTTTTTTTAATCCAAGAAAAATTTTAGACACACACACACACTATAAATCTCATTATATCTAAATTCATAGTCTCCACATGGTCTCTTAGAACTAGAAGGAATATTTGCAATGATAATCTAAACTTTTCCTACAAGGGAAATTAAGACCTATGAAGGGGAAATAACTTATTCCTTTTTTAAAAAAAAATAAATGAATAAAGCATTTATTAAGCACCAACTATGTGAAAAGCATTATGCTAAACACTGACCACAGGAATAGAAAAGTAAAACAGATACTGCTTTCAAGTAGCACACAATACACGAAAAGTTTTAGCTGCAGATCAGAAAAGTTCTCATGATCCTTAAGGTGCCTTGTCAAAGCAAATGATAATGCCTCTTTTTCAATTTTTTTTCCATCAATAAAATCATAGCAATAGCTTATTCCTAAAAAGCAAAATTAGCATCCATTGAGTTGAAATGATTAGATTAAGGACATACAAGGTACAGAGCCATAACTAACACCCCATTCCCTAGATCCCCAATCCCCAGAATTACAGGCTTTAAAATGTTAGTTTTTAAATTTGGAGATGAGAAAAATGTGCTCTAAAGATCAATTCTTTTCCATCTTGAACAAAACTGGCCAGTCTGCCATTTCCACCATATTTATCTTGGCAATGAAGAGGTGTGCATAGTGATTCCAAGCACTGGATCCTTTATTTTCAGGCAAGAATAAAAATTACTAACACTCAGGTATCCAACTATAGATTTAAATTTTATAGAGGGACATTACATCGGAGCTGAGAGAACCCTTATCCAAGAAATAAAAGAGCAATAATCCCAGAATGTTAACACTTCCAAAAGGGACCCTAAAACTGAGGATACTAGACCTAGTTTTCTTCCTTTCACATATGAGTAGAGTGAAGGTCATTCAAGGTAAGCATGTGATGGATTGAGGAAACCTTCTGGCCTACTGGCATCAGGGCTGGATGTAGCTTCAAGTTGCAACTTGGTCTATTATTAAAATGTCCTTGAACCCATAATTCATCTTCTCTGTACCTCACTTTCCTCATTTGTAAAATGAAATAACTATACAATATAATCTCTAGCTCAATTGTATCGCCTGAGCTTGACTTCAAATTCTGTGCTTACTATTTCATCACCAGCAAGTTGCTTAACCCCTTTTCTCCATATCTCTTCCCTGCTTTCTCCATGAAATACCACCAAGATTGCTCACTTCCTCTTTCTCCAGGACCCCTTTTATGTGTGTCCTCCCATATTAATATATAAGCTTTTCTCAAGGGCAGGGACTATCTTAATTGCATATATTAGTATCCCCAGAGGTTCATATAGTTCATATAGTACATATAGCATAAATAGGGAAGACTCTGTCTCTCTCTCCCCATATGTTTGTGCCTTCCCTGTCACTGAAAATTGTCTTCTATTAGCTAAGTAAATCCTTAGTTAGTTCCATGTGGTTTCCTCTGAAAGGAAGCAGATCCTTGAAGACAGGAGCCATTTTACTCTCCCCCATCCCAGTACCTCAGAGATGACTGATTAATGAATCTGTATGAAATTCTTGTCATTGTTATTGTTATTGTTTTTATTCTTCATCAATCCAAAACTCAGTTCTGGTTGACAGTGGTCCAAAAAAACACGAGACAGGTATACCCCTTTATAGCCCACCATTAATACCTGTTAACTGATTTACATCTTCTGATATGAAGGATGTTCTACACTGAATCATTACTACTACATGCTCTGTTTGGTTCTTATTGGCTAAAGGAATCTATTAAGACAGTCACCTCAGAGACAGAAAGGGGCTCTTGCTGGACATGAAAAGGAGGAAAACTTACTACTCTGACCCAATATTTGGTCTTGTGGTGGACTCTACCCCCTAAGCAAATGCATATAACTGTTTTGAAGCACAGAAAAAGACAGAAAGCTAAATAATGGAAAACAGAACTTCCATCCAGATCCAAGGTAATGACCTCCTTTTCTGGTGTGTAGACAGGAAAGGTATTCCGGGAAGATGGACAAGACCACATTATTGTCATGACAACTGACCACAATTCTGCCAGCAGTTCCCATTGCCTTTGACTATGTGAGGAAGGCTTATGGAGCATTAACCAGCTAAACCTGAGATGTCATTTCTTTAGATGAGCTGTGTCCTCAGTGTCTCTAATCCCACAATGCTTCATTAATGCTCAAAAGATTCATTCATCATCCCACTGACGCCTGTACTGCATCCATGTGCAAATGGGAATCTGAGAATTAAAATAAGATAAATTGTTTGACTGGATTGCAGAGTTAGCAATCAATGAATACCGGCTTATCATACATCAGCTCAAGTTAGGACAAGAAAAACAAATTGACTTAGGGAAGAAGGAATGGGCCAGGGATCATGAGACCCAAGTTATCTCTTTAGGTTGTGGATGAACTTGCTATGTGACCTTAGACAAATGACTTAACTTTTCTATATAAGAGGGATGAGCATCCCTGTTTCTGCTCTGCCTTCTAGGCGATCACAGAATCCCAGTTATTACTTCCATCCAGAATAATATTTACCAGTGGTTTTCTTACTCCCTGGTTTTACCTGCGAAGCTACAGTTCATTAACATGTTAGCCAAGAAGGAATCGTATATTCTCACTCTCTCTTGCTTCTTTCATATATTCAGGTACCAACTGCTTATTTCTGCCCCCACAACTGTTTGCATTTCATTCTTCTATACTCAATGGCCATGTTCAGACCCTCATTACCCCACACCTGAAATCTTGCAGTATCCTCCTAATTGCTCTACCTGCCTTCAAACTCTCCCCACCCTAATTTTGCCTACACAGTGCCATCAAAGTGATTTTCCTAAACTGCAGCATTAATCAACCTCCTCCCTTACTCAACAAACTCTAGTGACTCACTATTGCTTTTAGGACCAGATATGAACTCTCTTGTGTCTATTTAAATCTTTTTGGAAACAGATTCTATTCTACATTCCCAACCTGGCACACTTTATCCTCTTTCCAGACACTTTAGAATCCTGTCAAATTGACTATCTTGCCGTTCTTCACACATGATGCTTTATCTCTCATCTCCATACATTTGTACTTGTCTGTCTGCCATGTCTGGAAGGCATTCGCTCCCTGGGAATCTCTGGTTTCCTTGAAAAGTCACTCAGCTCAAGCATCACCTTCTACATGGAGAGCCTATCCTGACTTCCCCAAAGCCTTCCTCCAAAACACACACATTTATACACACAAAGACATATATATATATATATATGGATATATAGATATGGATATATATGGATATATATATGAATATATATATATGGATATGGATATATGCATGTATGCATGTAGGTGTATGTGTTTGTATTCATGTGTCTATATACATGCATAAATGTGTGTATATGTGTATGTATATATGTATACACACTATATTTATATATTCAGTCAAAAATTTTTGAACTTAATTTTCTATATGGTAAGCATTCTTTGCAGTGTTACAGATAAAGATACAGATAAAGAAAGGTAAGGTTCATTTTCCTCTCTGAAGGCTCCCTTCAGTTTCCTTTAAGAATATTACCTTCTTGCTAATGACCTTCAGTTGTTCTTTTGAGTAATTTTGTCTCTTCCTCCAGAAAGGATTTTTTAAAGTTTTTACAAAAGGAATATTTAATGTGAAGATATAGCAAGGAATGACACACAAAACCTCCTCCTAGATCCAATAGAATTTTCTGCCTTCTACATGCCCATTTCATCCCTAGCTAGGGAGAGTGAACTCACACTTAAAGATGCTGCTACCAAATTACCTGCTCCTTAGACCAGAATGGTACTTCCTGGCTACCTTTTCTCCAGTCTCAAAATCCTCACAATTTCCCCTCCTGAGAATGGCACGCCTCCTCCCTTAGCTAGGCTAGATCTTCCCTGGGTAGAATTCTTCCTAGACTCCTCAGTGACAGCTCTTTGGATCTCACAAGACCATAACTTACTTGTTTGATTCCATCTCTCTAAACCATGTCACTTTATTAGGATTCTCTTGTATCCTGTGCTTATATTTCAAAGTTTTTATGAAGTTCTGGTCTTTTTTATAGTTAATTCTTAAAAATCCTCAACTCAGAAATCTTGGGTGACCTTGTCTGTGGCTCCTTGTTTTTGATTTTTTTTAGTTGCTTGTAGTATTTTTTCTTTGACCTGGAGTCTCTGGATTTGGGCTATAATATTCTTAGGAGTTTTAATGGATGATCAGTGATTTTTTTTTTCTATTTTCACTTTTCACCCTAGTTCTAATAGGTCTGGGCAGGGTTTATTTTTTCTCAAAATTTCTTGAAATATGTAGTCTAGGGTTTGGAGTTTGTTGTGAGGGTGATGATCTTAATGAATCTAATGGTTCTTTGATTATTCCACCTTCATTTTTTTGTAAGTCATTTTTAAAAATATATTTTCTTCCGTTTTCTCAGTCTGTTGACTGTTTCAATATTTCCTTTTGTAACATGGAGTCACTGACTTGTTTAAGCCATTAGAATCTGAAGGAGTTTGATGCTTAACTAAGACTTTTGAGTTAAGTTAATTCTACTTTCATTTCTTTCATCCACAGCTCTTATTTCTTTTCCTATTCTTTTCTCCATATCACATTTCATTTGTAATTTTAAAACTTTTTTTTAGATGCTGCATCATTTCTTCTAAGAGCTATAATTGATCTTGTTGTCAAGCTATGTTCTTCTTTAAGATTTTGCTTGTAGATGTCTGGGAATTATTTTCTTCTGGATTTGTATCTTCTCATTCTATCACCATAATAGTTTTTATGGTGTCTTTTTTATGTTTACTCATTCTTTTTGCTTTTTTTTTAAATAAAGTATTTCCATTATTTAACAAAACTTTTTGACTTATTTTCAAACTCATATCAATTTCAGGGATTGAAATTGTTGAAAGATTGATTTTAGGGTAATAGGAATGTTATTATATATAGCTATTCAAAAAGAATGGAAGTGTTTTCATATCTTTTATCTAATATTTTCTAACAGCATGAAGACACAGAGTACAACTGATAAATCTAAAATCATACTGCAATTTGATTAGACTAGAATTCAGTACTTTAAGTTTGCACTCCATATTTCTTTCTATTAGATGAACGGTAAATAATTTGTACTTGTACAATCTTGCTTTTTAGTTTTACTAATGTGCTTGTTGCAAAGACATGAGATGGTAAAGAATATCTGAGATGATTGTTGATAAGAATGATTTAATTATGGGTCATAATTTTGTCTAGAGAGAATTCTGCTTTAAAATTTTGTTTTAATGGTATATTATTTTTTTCAATTACATGTAATTGGAACAAAACATACAGTTTTGTAAGATTTTGAGCTCCAATCTTTTTCTCTCTTACTTCCCTCCTCCCCATGCTAGCAAGCAATATGATATACGTTATGCATGTACATATTTTCATATGAATCATGTTGGGAAAGAAAAATACTGTTTGCTCATTCTTTTACCCTTCTTTCACAGAGTGAAACTTTGCATTAAAGGGAGGCTCTGTTCATTTCTGGAGGGAATGTTCTGTACCTTGTATTCTCTTGGGTCCTGCCACAGTTTTCACTGAATATTTAGGGCTGTGTTCTCCAAGGATCTCAGAGAGATGTGCACAAGCAAGTACCTGAAGTGACCTGATCTCAGGCAGTTTAGTTGTTGCCCTCTTGGTCCAAGCTTTGCAAGCTTCTGACTCAGGATTGGGCAACACCACTGTGAACTTGATCCCAGATGTAGCTAGGGCAGACTGTTGCTGGCCCCTGCCACTGTCACTTATTTGGAAGAGTCTGCAGATTCAGAGGGTCAAGATTGCAGATTCGCCTTTTGACTGAGCTCCCAGTCACAGTTATTGAGCTGCTGCAGGCTTCAGATTAAACTATAAGATGGATGTAAGACCCTATTTTAGTGTCAGAGGCACACCGTTACTTCTCACTTCTGTTCTTGCTCTTTTCCCAAAATACAGCCTCAGTTCCACAGCCACTTATTACCCTGATCTGTCACTGCCTGACACAGTCTCTTCACTTTACACTTGGTCTGAGACCTCACTCTAAGATATAAGCATAGAGTTGCCAGTTGGTGCCCATTTCTGCATCCTGCACAATGCCAGGCCTTTCTGAGCTGTATCTGGGGCTTTTTGTGCCACAGGGAATAGCCCTTACATTTATTTTGTATGTAATATCTTTGTATGGACTTATTCCCTGCATAGACTATAAGCAATTGGCACTGGGGAAAAGAATGTCCACAGAGCTAAGACAATACATCTACTGAAACATTGATATGTTCAAAAACTCTTATCTTTGCAACATTTCCTCCCTCTACATCTTCTCCTGCCTTTGTTGTCCATGGTGATGAGAGATAGGGGTTAGGGGGAGGAGAGAAGGAAAAGAGAAAGTGATGTATGTGGTCCAGCTTTGCCAGTGAGATGCCAGGTTCATAATCCAAGTTGAAAAGAAATAAACATAACGACCTACAATGAAAGCAGACTGGATGGAGCTGGCTGCCTGATCTACTCGTCCTGCTCTGGGATAGGCTAGAAGCGGACAGGAGTTCAGCAGTCCCTGCCAGATATCAAACCTTCAGGACTTGTGAAAACACCATCCATCCTAAGGTCCGTTTCATACTGGCTCCCAAGTTCCATTCCTCATGTTAAGCCAAGATCTCACATCCATTCTTTATGCTGTGAATTCCAGGATCAGAAATCCTTCAGAATTCTGCCTTCTCATCTAGGGAGCAGAGATTCAAATAGGCAAACAATCCCATCACTGCCTTCACTCCCTACAAGTCCCCTTTTGCAAAGCCTCTATTGTCAGGGATAGTCCTATTATTGCTTGATTAAGAACAAGCACCTGGAATTTGAGTTTTAGGACCAGCTCAGTCTAGGTTCAGTGGCAGGAGGGCTGATGACTAAAGCCAAGATGTAAGTGTGAAATACATATAAGAACCCAGAATTAAATCCATAGAGGTCCTACTCTTTGATGCACCCCTGATAGTGGTACCTAAAAGTGACCTAGAGTATTAACAAGCACACAAAGGATTGACCCTGAAAAACACTTTAGAGAATGACGAGTTTCACTTCCCATTTTGTGAGAGAGAGAGAGAGAGAGAGAGAGAGAGAGAGAGAGAGAGAGAGAG
>JAJPUD010002248.1:278145-301817 GCA_023553655.1 Myrmecobius fasciatus
CGGCAGGAAGAAATTAAGACCAGGAGACAAAAAGTTATTTGTTATGGGTAGAACTTAAGTTTGATGACTTCAAAGGCTCTTTCCAACTAGATAAGTGGTAGTAGAGGGAATAGTACTAGTTATTATTATTGTGATTCTCCATGTTGGGATTTGACTAGAAGTCAGGTTTCCTTATTCTTCATCCTTTTATGCCCCCAGATGAAAGATTTGAAGGCTAAGATTTCTTAATTTCCTTTTATGTATTACACATTGTGTTAGTTTCTAAGAATTCAAGGGCAAAAGAAAAATAATTCTTACTCTCAGGAAACTTACATTCTGTCTTAACCAAATGCATTGACTGACATATCCATAGGGAAGATTTTTAGGATTACACAATTACAGAATTTAAAAATAAAAAGGGATCTCAGAAACCTTCTAGTTCAATCCCCACAAGTATAAAGAGAAGTAAACTGAGCCCATTCCAGTCCCACCCTGGCAGGAAGTAACTTACCTAAGGTCACACATATTGTAATTACCAAAGTCAGAACTCAAAACCAGCTACTTTAACTATGAATGGACATCTCTTTCCAAAACATCATATGGCATACCAAAAATTCAAAGTCCAGAGCATAATGAGAAAAAAGGCCACACTGCTTCCTTAGGTTCCTATGCCCTTTTGATTGCCAATTGTCTATACCTTGAAGTGCTAATGACGATTTAGGCATTGAGGTATCATTTTATATGATTCTCCTTTTGAAAAAAAGACTTTATAGACAGATGAGAAATCCTGGAAGATGTATTTCCATAATCTTCAAGACATCCATAAACCCAAGTGCCTTTCTTGGTTTCTCAAGTGCCTAGAACTCTCCTTCCAAAATTATGTTGTATTTTACTTGTTTTTCTTGCATGTAATTTATATGTGTACATGTTGTCTCTTCAATCAGAATGAAATTTGGAGGACAGGACTAGTTTCTCTCTTGTCTTTGTAGCCCAGTACAGTACTTGGCACATGATTGATAATTTAAAGGTCAATACCCTTCATCACTGCATTTCTCAAGTAATAAATGTCATTTTGGAGCTCAAGTCATCTATTAATTGTCTCTGTGTCCCTTCCTACACCAAAAGTCTAATTCTAGTGATGACACAAGCACATGGATACCTCCCTTTCATAGCATTATTAAATGCATGTTGTCCATGCTTTCCCTGTAATATCCCATAAAAGTAAGCCACCTTGTTGCCTTTAGTTTACAGATGAAGAAATGAAGCCTACAAGGTAGCAAGTGACAGAGCCAGAAAGTAAGGCCATTGACAAAACGTCAAACATATAAGCTACCTTTATAGAAGAAAGGCTCAAATAGTACAATCTGCCCCCAGAATTAGAGTAAAATTATGATCAATGAATAGAAGTTGCATTTGCCAGATTTAGGCTAAATGATAGACTGAGGGAGGAGGAATGGAGAGAAAGAATGTCCTAAATGTAGAACAATCCAAAAGTATAATAATGAGCTTCCTTCTCAATGATGATCTTCAAGTGAAAATTGATTAATATTTGGCAGTGTATTTGGGGAAGGGGAACATTTGTCTAGAAGGTACTGGGCTAAACCATATTTAATATGCTTCCAATTCTCCGAGATTCTACAATTCTCCAAAATGTTTGTTGAATTCATGGATTGAACTGCTTCTTCAGATAGGGTTGGACTAGATGGTCTTTACAATTCGTTCTCCCTCTCAGAAGTTTTAGTACTAGGCTTCTAAGAGATACACCACATTTTGGAGGGGGAGAAAAGTAATTTTTAATCCATTACATCATCTGACTGGTTCCTCACTTCTTAGTGAGATCTTCTCCAAGCTGAGATAAATTGCAAATAAACACTAGTTGACAATCCAATTTAGCTGTTCCCCTAATTCGGGAACCTAATTAACTTGGTTCTGCTTTGGGATCCTTTTTCTCAACCAAAACGGTGATGTTGGACAAGCAGATAAGGAGAGAGATGGGTCACTGTATTTACGCCTGCTCATTATTCCCTTTAATATCCATGCCGAAAAGGGAATGCGCCGATCACAATTAAAATGCTGCCTTTATTCCATTTTAGTCGTAATTGACCGAACCCAGCAATTTGTACTTTGATTCTCTCTGTTAAGTAATTGAGGATCACAAGCCACTGACATTTGATAATAACACATTCAATCACTCAGCTCTCATTGGTGTATTTAAAAATAACTCAGGAGTCTATTGTTAAATTAGGGTACACAAGGACAATTAAACCAAGAAAAAATATACTTAGCTACCATAATTTTGACAATGTCTCCTTAGCGACCAGAATCATGTTAGATTCTCAATCAGAAGGAACTGAGTTCAAATCCTGCATCTTCCAAATACTAGCCATGTGGCACTAGGAAAAATACTGGGTATTTTCTCTGGGTTTCAGTTTTCTCAGATCAAGTCATGAGATTGGACTAGATGGCCTCCAAGTTCTTTTCAGCTCAAGAACTATAATCTTAAGATCCTATATAGTCAGAAGAAAAGGATGTTATAAAAAGAATTAGGATATGTAGGGGGAAGTCTGTGTTTGACCCCCTAATTCACTTCCAATTTTTTCCTCTTTGTTCCATGGTTTCCTCTTCTGAAAATGTGGCTAATATTATTATTACTTCACATATAATATGACATGAGACTTCACTGAGACAATTTATATGAAAGTAGAGATTCATGAAGATGTTAAACTTGAAAGAGATCTTGGAGACCATCTAGACGCTCACTTTGGTTTACAAATGAAAAAGTTGAGTCCTCGTGAAGTTGGCTTTATTAAGTTCTCACAAATTATGGGTTTTAATCACCTGCTTTAAGTCTTTCATTCTGCAGACAGAAAATCTGATAAGAGTAAGATTTGCCTATGGTTGAACAGTGAGTTAATAACAAAGATTTAAAACCAGTTCTCCTGACTTTCAGTCCTGTACTGTTGATCTTGTAAGGGACCAAGAAACAAGAAGACATGATTCCTAAAACAGCTGCTAGCTACCTTGGTGCTGTAGTTCTACAGGACTTCAGGCAAGAGGGTAGTAAGGGATGGGACATGACTACTAAACCCTCTCTAGAGGCAGTTGGTGATCCAGTGGATAAAATATTGAGCCTGCAAAAAGACCCAACTTCAAAGCTGACCCCAAATACTTATTGTGTGAGCCTGGGTCACTTAACCTCTCTTTAGTTCATTTTCTTCATCTATAAAATGAGAATACTAACAGCACCTACATTATAGGGTTGCTGTGAGGAATAGATGAGATAATATTTGTAACATTTTTAGTATAGAGCCTGACATGCAGTAGGAGCTAGATAAATGCTTATTTCCTCCCCTCCTCTAGAAAAAGGATTGGACTTGACTGAGGAGAAAGGAGCCTAACCCAAACAGAAGTGGTTCAAAAGGGGCTTAACTGGTGGTAATTCTTGTCCTTTGTTCTCAAAGATTCAAGTTACTTTGTTTCTGACTGTGGCTGATCAGGTCAATAAGAGCTTGCAATGCTCTGCCACAAATCAGACAGGAATAATCCCTATGAACATTTGGGGGTGATTCTCTAATTGTGCACCTCAAGTTTCTTTTGAACTACTTCAATTCTGCTTTGCTCATAGAGCATAACACTTTTTTTCTGATATAGGCATATCATGCTGAGCAGTCCTACGCCAATGTCTCCCAAGTCATACAATCAATTCTAAAATTCTTAAGAGAGACCTTGAGGATGTCCTTGTATCACATTTTCTAATCACCTTGGGAGCACTTGCCTTGTGTGAGTTCTTCATAAAATAATTTTTTTGGATAAATGTATATTTGTCATTAGAACAATGTGGCCACCACAATGGTCCAAAAGCAGCACCAACTGGATATAGACATCCAGGACTTTGGTGAGTCTTTATAGATAGAACCTCTGTTAAGAATCTTTGTCCTTTACATGAACTGATGCTGAGTGAAATGAGCAGAACCAGGAGATCATTATACACGGCAACAACAGTACTATATGACAATTAATTCTGATGGACATGGCTCTCTTCAACAATGATATGTTTCAAACCACCTGCAATTGTTCACTGAAGAAAGCCATATACACCCAGAGAGAGGGATGCGAAATGTGGACCACAACATAACATTCTCATACTCCTTGATTGATGTTTGCTTACATTGTGTTTCCTTTATCTGATATATCGTTTGTGTAGATAAGATTTTTCTTGCACAACAATGATAAGTTTGGAAATATGTATACATATATTCGATTTGCCAATATTTTGACATGGTTGACATGTGGTGGATGTCCTGCCATCTGGGGAAGGGGTGGGGAAGTTGGGGGGAGAAATTTGTAATGGAGGGCTATGTGGGGGTTATTGTTGAAGAATTACCCACACATATGTTATGCAAATAAAATAAAATTTAAAAAAAAGAATCTTTGTCTTTCAACAAATACTAATTAGGATGCTAAAATTAAAAAAAATAATTCTAATAATTGAGCATAAAATGATAAAAAAAAAAAGGTTCATTGTCCTCAAGCAGCTTACACTCTCATGGAAAAATCAGAGCAATGAGACTTGTGGATAAGTAAGTGCTTCTTATGAAGCATCCCCTCCTTAGAAGTCCTTGAGGACAGGCTGGCTAAGAGCTTATCTGTTGTGTCATAGTGGGGAGACTTTTTCTGGCTATAAGTCCCACTAGGTGGTCTTCCCTGCCACAACTTAAATTCAGATTCAAGCATCTGAAATTCCACCTTGTGGAAAGAGAATTAGCCTTGTTCTGCTTGGCTCCCATTGGGAGCAATGGGAGTGGTTAAAAAAAGGAAGATTTAGGGTTGATGGAAGAGAAAATAGCTGTCCAAAGAGTGAAGTGGAAGTCTCAGGAAGTAAGCAGTTCTCCTTCCCTGGAAGTTTTCAACCAAAGGCTGAATGGCCACTTTACAGGTACATTAGAGATGATATTCTTTATAGGTAGGTTTTGGACTAGATGTCCTTTGACCATCATGGGTAGCTAGGTGGTATAATGGACCCAACACTTAGTACGATTCCTGGCATATAGAAGATGCTTGATCAATGTTCATTTATTGATTGAATGGAATGCTGGGTCTAGAGTCAGGAAAACCTGAATTCAAATCAAGTAACAATCTCTGTGTGCCTCAGTGTCTTCATTTGCAAATTGAGGAAAATCATAACACCTGTTGTGAGTATAAAATATTTTTTGAAAAGTATTTTGCACAGTGCTTGATTCAGAGATGGTGCTTAATCAATGCTTGTCCCTCTCTTCCTACCCTTCTGAGCTCTGCTTCAACTTTGCAATTATGTATACTATCCCAAAGATTGGAAATATATGACTGAAATTCCAGTGACAAATTGGGTGTATAGAGAGATATAAGAACTATTCAATTCAACAAGAATTAAAATGCATACTATGTGTCAGTCTCTGGGAACAGAAAGAAGTAACTGTAATCCCTGCCATCACAAAGATGATACTTTAATAAAAGGATTAATAATGGAGATAGTAACAAGATAATTCTCTCTCTCTCTCTCTCTCTCTCTCTGTATGTGTGAAAAATAAATATGTATGTATGTAGATATATATGGAGGGAGAATAAATTTTTTTCTCTCCATATATATATATATACATACATATACACATATACATATATATGTATATATGCTTTCCACTACTAAATCTGAAATTTATCTGTATATACATATACATGTATGTGTGCATATATACACATATCAATATGTGTGTATATACCAGACTTTCTAACCATTCCCTTAAGATGCTCTTTTATTTCCCATTTCTGATTTTTTTAATGGATGTTTCTTCCATCTGAATTATCCCTCTTCATCTCTCATCTGTACTATTAAAATCACACACACACATATATATGCATTATATGTATATATAATGTGTTATATGTGTATATTACACATACGTGTGCATAATTGCATGTATGTATATACACATAAAGTCATTTCAGACTTACTATAGGAAAGAATTAGCAACTAGTGAAGTTGAAAAAGGCTTTGTGTAAGATCTGAGGCTTGAAGGGAGCTAAGTATTCTCAGAGACAGAAGGGAAGAGGAAGAGCATTCTAAGACTGGCAAATGGCCATCTTCATGGAGAAAGTAATTGGAGCTAGGGGAAAGGAGGCAGATAATGCCAATGATCACTTTTTGCTCTGAACTCCCATAAAGTGTCATATCAACACCCACGCTTCTGTGAAGAATGTTCTATGGTGATTAAGAGACTCACGAGAGCAAACCAACATTTGCATGGTCTTTTGGAAGGGAAAGCAATGAGGGAGAGGGCATGGAGATGGTGTGAAATGAGAGAGGAGAGCAGAAAGTCAATTAGGCAAACATAAAGCACCTACTTTATGCCAGGCACTGTGCTAAACACCATGGATAAAAAGAAAACCAAGCCATTTTCATGGAGGAGCTTGTGTTTAAGCTTAAAAAAACCCAAGGATCCTGAGAAGGCAGGGAGAAGGGGCAGGGAATGGGCAAAAGTTTGGAAGCAGTATATGTGATGTGTTGCTTAGTCCATAGCTCAAAGACCAGATTGTCCAGAAAAAGAAAATGTATGAAAGGGAATGTAAAAAGTAGACTAGATGTTACTACTGCAACCATATAGAATTGAGGCTGTGCCATGACCCGTTAAAATGCTTTCTGAAATCCTTTCTAATCCTGAAGGCCATTGGTAGATGCTACCTCAGTCTTCTATGGTGAATGTTGGTAAGGGCCCAACTTTATAGTCATTTTTTTGTGTTTTTGTGAGAATCACTTTCCTCCTTAACTTAGCCACATAAGGGAGATGGAACTCTTCGGAAAAGACCATGTTGGGAAAGATCAAAGGTAAAAGGAAAAGTGGATGGCAAAGGATGAGATGGATAGATAGTATCATGGGAGCAGCAAACATGAGTTGAGGGAGGTAGGGGAGGATAGAAAGGCCTGGAACGCTATGGTCCATAGGATCATGAAGAGTCAAACATGATTGAACAACCAAAAAAACATCATATACCTCCTCTGCTCAAAATCCTTCATTGGCTCCTGATTGCTTAGTCTGGTACCTTACTCAGTGTCCCACCTTGCTCAACCCCGCCAACTCCCCTTTTTAAGCCTTAGCTTCTATTTCTCCCATTTATGAACTCTGACTTTCTCCCCATTCCCATAAGGTTTCCTGTGGTTTCCCACCTCTGAGCTTTTGATGAATGTCAGTCCATCAGACCTGCCTTTCCTCATGCCTTATCTGAACTTATTGAAAGTAAGCATTCTTGTTGGTTCCGCTTGCTCCAAGAAACCTTTCTTCCTTATCTCCATAAATGGAAATGATTCATTTCTTTCCATTCAATTCAACAAACATAAAGTGTCTAGATATTAGGAACCCAAACAAAGATGCAACATGAGTCCTGCTCCTAAGGTGGTGATCATCCAAAGGGGGAGAGATATGTCCATAAATAATTATGGAACAAAGGAGAGCAGAAATCTTGGGTCTGAATATTGTAACTGACAATAATAAAAGCAAAAGAGAGAAATCCAGTCAAAGGCTTATGATAAATCTAAAGGAGATTTACTTATGGGAGACATATGATGGGATGAGGTGGGAAAACAGAGAAGACTTCACTTCAATTCAATTAGTGAGTGCTTCTCTATTGCATATTAGGCACAGTGCTAGACACTGAGCACAAATGCAAAAGCCAAACAGCCCGAGGTTCTTAAGGAACTTACATTCTACTCATATAGAAGTAGTGACATGTAGTATTAACCTAAAATAATCAGAAAATAAGAGCAGTGAGGACTCTGGCTATATCACCATAGGTCATAGGGCAAAATTATTAGGGACGTTAGAAATCAGCTAGTGTAGCTCTTTAAGAAGAAACTGAGAGTCAGAGAGTAGAAATGACCAGTACCTAATTTGAAATCAGATTTTAGTCCTGGATTTTAGTCCTTCATTAGGTACTTATAGTATGAGCTTGGGAAAGACCTCACCTATCTGTCTGGGTTTCCTCAACTGTAAAATTAGCATTGCTCATTTCCTAGGCTTGTTGTGAGAATACAGCCATGTAAGCCTTCTAGTATTAGAGAAATAGGATTTGCATACAAATTTGTACAAGGTCACACAGGATAGTAAAATATCAAGAACAGGACTGGGACCCAGGCCTTTTGTCTCCAGCTCCTGCATCTCTTCTGCCCATCCCACATAGTAAATGCATTCCTTGTAAGGGTCTTTCTGCCTGAAGTAGTTCCCCAGTCATGCTTCTACCAGGGAAAGACTTTGCAAATAGATATGATGTTGTGCTCCTTGTTTTCTACATGTCTGTAGGCTAATGATGCCCCATTAGAATCAGCTCATCCTGCCAAAGGGGAAGGAGGGTCAAGACATATCTCTCCACAGAGGGGTTTTTTAGGGAAAAGAAAAAGTTCCCAGATAGGACAAAGGAAGTCTGCAGGAAGAAAAAGAATAGAACTCCAGGAAAGGGGAGTAAAATTAAGACCAGGGCCATGAAGTTGGTGAGTGGAAGGAATAATGGGACACACTGGAGAATGAAGGAAAAAAAAACTCCTCCCCAAGAGAGCTTCCTGGGAATGTCCAATTGGATCAAGGACAATCTTGAGAGGATATCTCTAAAGTGACTTTGAATTCTCAGAATTGTGATTCTCTAAGCCCAGATATCTGGAGACCAAACTTTTCTTAAGAATGATGAATTTCATCCACCTTCAGGTTCTTAAAGAATACCTTCTTCTCAACTACATGCCTTCAGCTTTCTTTCACACTGGGAACATCCTCTCATTCTCTTCTACATATTCTAATCTGATTCAGAATTCAGGGATCAATTCAAGGCCCACTTTTTTGTAGGAAGTTTCTCTAGATTATTCTAGCTTTTGTTGAACTCCTCTTTAATATCAGTGACAGTGAGACAAGAAATATTTCTTAAATATTTATAATGTGCCAGACACATTTAAGTACTGGGGATATAAAGAAAGGAATGATAGGAGCATCATAGATCTAGAACTGAAAGATTACTTTTAGGGGCTAATGAGTCTCAGCCCTTCCTTTAACAAATGAAGAAACTATGCTCAAAGACATTGACTTGCCCAGAACTACAACCTTCTAACTGTCAGATTAGGGGAAGAGGGAGCTCTTAAAAATTTGAGTTTAGTTTTATGGTATAGCAGATAGGACACCAGAATTAGAAGAATTCCTTTAAAAGTCCTTTGCATGTTGCAAAGAGTTATAGAAATGCAAGCAATTGTTATTTCTTGATTTCAGGCTCTTTGGTTCTTTGAGTCTTGTCATTGAGGGTCACCCCTAGTCATTCAATCTCTAACTGGCCACTGAACCCAGATGGCTCTTGAGGGGAAAGTGAGGCCAGTGACCTTGCACAGCCCCCTCTCACTTAAAGCCAATTTAGTTGCACATCATGGCATCACTTCCCAGATGGCTTGGTCCTCTTGAAGGATGAAGAACAAATGACCACGGACTTCCTTCCGGGGGTGGAGCCATGGTGGCGGAGATCAGACAGGAGTCTCTGTAACCTCCTCTAACCTCCCCTCAAACCAACAACATATGAAGCCTCTAGACTGATTCTGAAGCAAAAAAAATCCACAATATCTGGAGAACAACACGATTCTAGAAGAAGATACTCTGGAATAACCTCAAAACAGATCTGTTTTAATTGGGCAGGGGGGTGGTCTACTGAACCCAGACTGCAGCACAGGGAGACTGGGGCAGGGAGCTGGAGCAGGGAGCTGGAACAGGAGTCGGAACAGGAGTGGGAGCGTTGTGCTTTTCACACACCTGGGAGTCTTCTGCGGGCCTCTTGGAACAATCTGTCCTGATTGTGGGCAGGTGGTTTGGAGGGTCTGCCTTTTGAGGGGGATAGATTGTGAACCACTGAACCCCTGATGAGCATCGGACCTAGCTGCCATTACACAGCACCTTAAAGCAATCAATCAAACAACAGGACTGATCAGCACCAGAAATAATTCAATCAGCTGAGCTGCCCAGTACCTGAAATAATTCAATCAGCAGAACCGCCCCAGGGTGAACTAAAGCAGAACTGCCCAGCACCTGACATAATTCAATCAGCAGAACTGCCCAGTTCCTGAAATAACTCAATCAGCAGAACTGCCCCAGGGCAAATTAAAGCAGCTGTCCCACCTTTGCCCTAAACAGACCTCACACCTTTAAAAAAATGAATAAAAAACCAAAAAGAGCTCTCACCATAGACAACTTTTATGGAGAGAGGGAAGAACAGACCTCAAATCCTGAGGCCCCTAAAGGTAAAGCAACTCCAGAAAAAGCCCCAAAGAGAGACATAAATTGGTCTCCATGTCACAAGGCTTTCTTTGAAGATTGCATAAAAAATCTTAAAAGAGAGTTAGAAGAAACATGGGGAAACAAAATGAGATCACTGCAAAATAAAATAGAAAAAATGGAAAAAGAATGCAATGAACAAAAAAATGTAATTGGTCAATTGCAAAAGGAACTAAAAACAGTAACTGAAGAAAATAAGACATTAAAAATTAGAATCGAACAATTGGAAATGAATGACTCATCAAGACTTCAAGAATCAGTTGAACAAAAACAAAAAAATGAAAAGATAGAGAAAAACATGAAATATCTCCCAGGAAAAACAACTGACCTGGAAAATAGATCTAGGAGAGACAATCTAAGGATTATAGGGCTTCCTGAAAGCCATGATGAAAAAAAGAACCTAGACACTATCTTCCAAGAAATCATAAAAGAAAACTGCCCTGATATTTTAGACCCAGAAGGCAAAATACTCCTTGAAACAATCCACCGATCACCTCCTGAAAGAAACCCAAAAATTAAGTCCCCCAGAAATATCGTGGCTAAATTCCAGAACTATCATACCAAGGAAAAGATATTACAAGAAGCCAGAAAGAAACAATTTAAATATTGGGGAGCTACAATTAGGATCACACAGGACCTGGCAGCTTCTACTTTGAAGGATCGCAGGGCCTGGAATCAGATATTCCGAAGGGCAAAAGAACTTGGATTAAAGCCAAGAATAAGTTACCCACCTAGAATGAGCATCATCTTCCAGGGAAGAAGATGGTCATTCAATGATATAGGAGAATTTCACCTATTTCTACTGAAAAGACCAGAACTGAACAAAAAATTTGATCTACAAACACAGAACACAAGAGAAACATAAAAAGGTAACAAGAAAAAAAAAACTCTTGAGAACTATATTTATGTTATAGATACTTATAGAATGAGGGTTGATTTTATGAATCTATTATTACATTATAATTATGATACAATTACTGTGATTTTATGATTATTATGATATGATTACTGTGATTTTATGATTATTATGATATGTTTATTGTGGTTTTATGATTATTATGATATGATAAACTGAAAAAGAAATTAGAGGTAGAAAAGGGATAACACTGGAAGAAGAGGAAAAGGAGGTAAAATAAGGGAAATTACATCACATGTAGAGGCAAAGAAAACCTATAATTATTGAGGGGAGAAAAGGGAGGGGAATGAGAATTGGGTTAATCTCCATCTCAACAGATTTGGCTCAGAGGAAATAATAGACGTACTTATAAGGAAACAGGTGGGAAAGGGGGGAAAAAGGGGTGGGTGGGGCTCTAAAGGGGAAGGATTGTTTGAGGGAAGTGGTTTTCAAAAGCAAAATAGTAGGGAGGAGGGAAAGGGGATAAGAAAGAGAAAAGCATAAGCTAGGGTAAATAAGATGGCAGGAAATACAGAATTAGTTATTTTAACTGTGAATGTGAATGGAATGAACTCTCCCTTAAAGCAGAAGCAGATAGCAGATTGGATTAAAAACCATAATCCAACAATATGTTGTATACAAGAAACACATCTAAAACATAGAGATACATACAGGGTGAAGGCAAAAGGCTGGAGCAGAATCTATTATGCTTCAGGTGAACAAAAAAAGGCAGGGGTAGCAATCCTGATCTCAGACCAAATAAAAGCAAAGATAGACTTAATTAAAAGAGACAAAGAAGGAAATTATATCTTCCTCAAGGGTACCATAGATAATGAAGCAATATCAATACTAAACATATATGCACCAAGTGGTATAGCATGGAAATTCCTAGAGGAAAAGTTCAGAGAGATGCAAGAAGAAATAGACAGCAAAACTATAATAGTGGGGGATCTCAACCTCCCTCTCTCAGAACTTGATAAATCAAACCACAAAATAAATAAGAAAGAAGTTAAGGAGGTAAACAAAATATTAGAAAAGTTAGGTATGATAGATCTTTGGAGGAAATTAAATGGAGACAGAAAGGAGTTTACTTTTTTCTCAGCAGTCCATGGAACTTATACAAAAATTGACCATGTGTTAGGACACAAAAACCTCAAAATCAAATGCAGGAAGGCAGAAATAATAAATGCATTTTTTTTCAGATCATGACGGAATAAAAATCACATGCAATATAAGGCCAGGAGAAGCATTTACATGTGAATTCTATGAAACATTTAAAGAACAGTTAACTCCAATATTATATAAACTATTTGAAAAAATAGGGAATGAAGGACTCCTACCAAACTCCTTTTATGATACAGACATGGTACTGATACCTAAACCAGGTAAAACAAAAACAGAGAAAGAAAATTATAGACCAATCTCCTTAATGAATATTGATGCAAAAATCTTAAATAAAATATTAGCAAAGAGATTACAAAAAATCATTCCCAGAATAATACACCATGACCAAGTAGGATTTATACCAGGAATGCAGGGATGGTTCAATATTAGGAAAACTATTAACATAATTGACTATATTAATAACCAAACTAATAAAAACCATATGATAATCTCAATAGATGCAGAAAAAGCATTTGATAAAATCCAACATCCATTCCTATTAAAAACATCAGAGAGTATAGGAATTAATGGACTTTTCCTTAAAATAGTCGGTAGCATCTATTTAAAACCATCAGCTAGCATCATATATAATGGTGATACCATTCCCAATAAGATCAGGGGTGAAACAAGGTTGCCTACTATCACCATTACTGTTCAATATTGTATTAGAAATGCTAGCCTTGGCAATAAGATAAGAAAAAGAGATTAAAGGAATTAGAGTAGGTCATGAGGAAACCAAATTATCACTCTTTGCAGATGATATGATGGTCTACTTAGAGAACCCTAGAGAATCAACTAAAAAACTATTAGAATTAATCCACAACTTTAGCAAAGTTGCAGGATACAAAATAAATCCACATAAATCATCAGCATTTTTATACATCACCAACAAAATGCAACAGCAAGAGATACAAAGAGAAATTCCATTCAAAATAACTATCGATAGTATAAAATATTTGGGAATATATCTGCCAAGGGCAAGTCAGGATCTATATGAGCAAAACTACAAAACATTCTCCACACAAATAAAGTCAGATCTAAACAATTGGAAAAACATCAAGGGCTCGTGGATAGGTCGAGCGAATATAATAAAGATGGCAATACTACCTAAACTCATCTATCTATTTAGTGCTATACCAATCAAACTCCCAAGAGATTATTTAACTGAACTAGAAAAAATAACAACAAAATTCATCTGGAAAAACAAAAGGTCAAGAATTTCAAGGGAATTAATGAAAAAAAATGCAAATGAGGGTGGCCTAGCTGCACCAGATCTAAAACTATATTGTAAAGCAGTGGTCACCAAAACCATTTGGTACTGGATAAGAAATACAGTAGTGGATCAGTGGAATAGGTTAGGTTCACAGGACAAAATACTCAATGACAATTGTAATCTAGTGTTTGATAAACCCAAAGACCCCAATTTTTGGGATAAAAACTCACTATTTGACAAAAACTGCTGGGAAAATTGGAAACTAGTATGGAAGAAATTAGGCATTGACCCACACCTAACACCATATACCAAGATAAGGTCAAAATGGATTCATGATCTAGGCATAAAGAATGATATTATAAACAAATTAGAACAATGTAGAATGGTTTACCTCTCAGACCTGTGGAGTGGGAAGGAATTTGTGACCAAAGAAGAACTAGAGGTCATCATTAATCACAAAATAGATAAGTTTGACTATATCAAGTTAAAAAGTTTTTGTACAAACAAAATGAATGCAGACAAGATTAGAAGGGTAGCAGTAAACTGGGAAAATATTTTTACATCCAAAGGTTCTGATAAAGGCCTCATTTCTAAAATATATCGAGAATTGACTCAAATATATAAGAATTCAAGCCATTCTCCAATGGATAAATGGTCAAAAGATATGAACAGACATCTTCAGATGAAGAAATTGAAACTATTTCCGGTCACATGAAAAGGTGCTCCAAGTCACTATTGATCAGAGAAATGCAAATTAAGACAACTCTGAGATACCACTACACACCTGTCAGATTGGCTAAAATGACAGGAAGTGATAATGATAACTGTTGGAGAGGATGTGGGAAAACTGGGACACTGATACATTGTTGGTGGAACTATGAACGGATCCAACCATTCTGGAGAGCAATTTGGAGCTATGCTCAAAAAGTTATCAAACTGTGCATACCCTTTGACCCAGCAGTGTTTCTACTGGGCCTATATCCCAAAGAGATTTTAAAGGAGGGAAAGGGACCCACATGTGCAAAAATGTTTGTGGCAGCCCTTTTTGTCGTGGCAAGAAACTGGAAATTGAAAGGATGCCCATCAATTGGAGAATGGCTGAATAAATTATGGTATATGAATGTTATGGAATATTATTGTTCTGTAAGAAACGACCAACAGGAGGATTTCAGAGAGGCCTGGAGAGACTTGCATGAACTGATGCTGAGTGAAATCAGCAGAACCAGGAGAACATTATACACAGCAACAAGACTATATGATGATCAATTTTGATGGACATGGTTCTCTTCAACAATGATGTGATTCAAACCAGTTCCTATTATTTAGCGATGAAGATAGTCATATATGTCCAGAGAGAGGCCTGTGGGAACTGAGTGTGAACCACAACACAGCATTTTAACGCTTTCTATGAATATTTCCATGCATTTTGTTTTCCTTCTTAGGTTGTTTTTTTTCTTCTTCTCTTTCTAGATCTGATGTTTCTTGTGCAGTAAGATAACTGTATAGACATATATACATGTATTGTATTTGTAATATAATTTATCCTATTTAGCATGTATTATATTACCTGTCATCTAGGAGTGAGGGGTGGGGGGAAGGAGGGGAAAAACTTGGGAAAAAAAGTTTTTGCAAAGGTCAATGTAGAAAAATCACTCATATGTTTTGTAAATAAAAAGCTTTATTAAAAGAAAAAAAAATAAATAAAAAAAGAACAAATGACCACAATAGTCTTTGTGTCTGATAGGTGAGTCGTCTTGTACCATGACTAGATTTCAAATGCTTCTCTGTAGTTTGTGGAATCCCAGGATTGGAAAAGAGTTAAGAGGGAACTTTTATAATCAGTTCTGGAAGAAGAATGCCCTCTATGCCATGATGGACAAGGGGCCTAGATTCTACTGAATAATCTACAACAATAGGAAGATAATACTTCCTCTGATAGGCATCTTCATCACTTGGAAGGCTGTTATTGTTGTTGTCGCTATTATCATTGTCATATTTTATTTTCTTCCCTTTCAGTGAGTAGAAGTCTGCTTATTTTCCATTTTCTGTCCATTTGCCCTTGTTCCATGCTCTGGAGACAAGCAATACCTGGAGCACCTAGAGAATTTTTTTCTTGTGTGATTTCTCTAGCTTAGAGATTCCATTTGGCTAATTCGCTATTGAAACATACATTTATGCCTCAGATTTCATATGGATAATACTCAAGGTTTCCTCCATCCATTGGCCCTCGTCAAATCTCCAGGTCCAAAGTGGGTTAGTGTCTACCTTTGTAGTAGTCACCTAAGGAATGAGATGACAGTGCCAAGAAATCATATGAACTTCAGGCAAGAAAATCACTGAGGGAAAGAGATGTAGGGTGAGGGTTTCCTTCCAAAACATTGAAACATCACATTGTACCTGTCCTCCACTAGGTCTCTCTTCTCCCCCAAGCATCTGTGACCTACCTGTGACATATTCTTCACTCTGCCTGAAATGAAATTCATCTGTTATTGCTTTACTGTTAGTCTGAAAATCTAAAATATATATTTTAAGATGCATAACCTACAAATGAGGCTTGAACTTAGTCAAGAATGGGCCAGAAAGTTCTCATTACCAGAGACAGCAGAAACATTTGCTTTCAAGCCATGTTGAGTAGACTATTAAGTAAATTCATCAGCAGGGGATAGTGAAGTGAAGTCAGCCGATCTTGCCCTAATATTAACACTGGAGTAATTAACAGGCAGATAAATGAATACACTCTCTCCTTCCAATCTATCCTGCATATATTTCCAGCTTAATTTTCCCAAGGCACCGTTCTGACCACATCATTTTCCAGCTCTGAAAAATCTCCCATGACTCCCCCCTCCTCAATGCCTACATGTGGTCTCAGGAGCAGGAGAATTACACACATATAAATATATATCAATACATACCTATATGTGTATGTAGCTCTATGTACACACATATTATATATATATATATGTGTGTATATATATATATATATGTAAGTGTACATGTAAATATGTATAGAAACTGAGATGATAGCTATCCATTATATCTTTACATAAGCTATATAAATATATATATAATATATAAATAAAATATAAATATAAAATAAATATATATAAATATAAATGTAAATAAATATATAAGCTATCTTGAGCATTCAAGGCTTTGGCTTTTTTAACTACCCAATCAATAAAGAAGAACCTTTGACACCATTAGCCCACAGACATGTAGAAAACAAGTAGCACAACATCATATCTATTAGCAAAGTGTTTCCCTGGTAACAACCCCATGAAATGGTAATGTTGGGATGATTACCACCATCACCACCCCGTTCTCCAGAAGAGAAAATTGTGACTCAGAGAAATTATATTTACCCAAGTGTAATCAACTAGTACAACACAGCTAAGATCTGGATCTAGATTCTCTTGGCTCCTATTACAACCTTCTCTCCTTTACTTCACTCTGAATTTCTTAAGCTATGCTTTTTTGGCTCCCTACCAGAGGCAATGAATGACTACACATATAAAAAAAAAATCAAGTCATTCCCCACGCTAGAGGACAAGGTAAGAGAGATTATCTCTAGAGTCAGAATATTGGAGAGGATGAAGATCTGGGAAACAAGTAGCAGCACAGATAGGGTTCAGGACAAATGGTGACTTAAAAAAATTATTAGGCTTAGAGTCAAAAGATCTCAATTCGTGTCCCAGATCTTTCACTGACTCACAGTTAACTTTGAAAAAGTCAATTTTCCTTTCTCAGTTTCATTTTCTTCCTCCTTAAAATGATGGATTCATTTATATGCTCTTTAAATTCTCTTCCAGATCTAACAATCTGGCTAGAACTTCTTTACACACAGGAGGAGAAACCCTAAAGCCTGGAAGCAATTTTACAAATATTGTATTCAAATAAAAAAGGTGAAAGAACTGAGAAGTCGTGTTGATTTTTAATCCCAGATTCAACACTTAGTATACAGGATTCAGGGAATCACAGATTTTGAGCTGAATGGGAACTGAGAAGCCATCTAGACCAATCTCTTCATTTAAAGATGAGAAAACTGAGACCCACAAAGGAAAAAGCGATTTACTCCAAATCAACCAGAGAGTAGGTACCACATGTTTTGAAAACAATTCTTGCAATCAAACAGGTAGGAAGATTTCAGAAACCAGTATAATGAAAGTCACGGGAAAAGAGAGGATCCAGAAGGATAAAGCAGTGTACACTGCCAAATGATGCATAAAGATAAATCTGGGAAAGCTACATTTAACCTCATTGATATGATAACTTCTACAACTCAACAATACTTTCTGATATTAGAAGGTACTTATAGTCTCATTTTATTGTGGGGCAGGAAGTAAACAATAATAAAAATGCCAAATTCATAGATATTTGCATTACTAAAATACACTCCCCTTAAGTTCACACTGACAGTCATCTTGCTCACTCCAGGAGCATTCTTATCTTTCAAGTGCATTCAAGTGCCTATTCATCTATCCAATTTTCTTCCTTTTTCTTTCTTCTTTTTGCTCTTTTTTTTCTTTCTATCCATCTATTAGCCTACCTAGCTAGGGAGCTAGGTATCCATCCATCCATTTGACCCCAAGAGATTCTTCACAAAAAGGAGGAAACTTAAGTAACTATGAAATCAGCATGACTGAATCTTTCAGGGTTCTTTTAATTGATGAATTTAAAAATAAGGTTGAACTGTAAATCATACCCAAGCAATGGGATGAGGCAACAAACCAATGCATTCAAATATCATAATTTCCCTTCAATTTCCTTTGTTGTTGTTGTCAAGTTCCAAAGAGGTGCATGTTTGTGTCGGAAATGGCTCACCGAGGGAAGCAGTGGGGAGTCGGAAAGTTAATCAGTTTCTCCTCACCCCTGGCTGTGACTCTCATCTGTGGGAATGAAAATGGAGGTATTTGAAGGAATTTGACTAGCTAAAAAGGCATAACCAAAATTGTGCACAGAGCGATTTAGGAACTGCAAATGAGTGAAAATGCTGGGGTGGCAGGCGACGTTCCTGTCCTTAATCTTCATTTTCCACTCCTTGGATCTACACTTTGATTAGCTTTTCTCTTTCTCCATCTGCTTAGTTCTGTTGTTATTAATTTGCCATCGATTTTCTTATGCAGTTATTCCAACGGTTACCATTGACCCTATGGAGTTCTGACAAATCGCTTCTCCACATAATCATATGCAAATTTATGCTGGAAGAAAGCTACAGTCTGAGGATAAGGTGTTGGGTTTTCTCATTGGATGGGTCACATGGACTTCTTTTGTAATGGCAAATTTCTCTAGAGGATTTGTAAGAGGAATCTTCCTACAGTAAACCAATGAAGAACTTTCCCCAAGGGAAGATGCCTACTATACATCCCATTAGTAAGGACTCTAATAATCTGACTTGTCTAAAAATAGAATAAGCTGTCTAGTATAATAGTGAGCCCCACCCCAGTCTCTGAAGATCATTAATATTATAAAACCCCAGAAAGATCAGATCATTAAATTGGGGTACAAGCAAGGTGAAGAAACTTGACCAAGATTAGACAGAAGTAAGTAGCAGATTGACATTCAGACCAAAGGTAGCATGGTTCAGTTGAAAGAGTTCTGGATTTGTAATCAAAGGTTCAAATCCCATTTCAATTGCTTATTTTCATGACCTTAGAAAAGTCATCTATCTTCTCCAGAATTCAAATTCTCAATGGAAAATGAGGGGACTCAAGTAAATCAAAAGTCCCTTCCAGCTCCAAACTATGCCTCTGATTTTAAAAGTCTATCCCAGAATGTTAGGGATGTTGTAGAAGGGATTACTACATGGTTAGGCAGGTTGTACTAGATCCAAGTCAACAGACAGTTATGGTGTACCCACTATGTGCAAGGCATAATGAGAAATAAGGATAACTAATACATGATACCTACCTTTGAGGTACTTCTAGTCAAATAAGAAAAGAATCTTATATATACACACAAAACTAGAGGCAAGAAAGTAGTAAGGACTCATGAAATAAAACTCATACTAGGAGAGTTCAAAAACAAGGTCACTTCTGTATAAAGGGAGAATTAGGAAGAAAGTAACTTCTTTCTTAGTGAAAAAAAGAAAGGCAAAATAGTCAAATAACTGGTCAGAAGAAGATTACAGGTATTGCTTTGCTAGCAGTGAGGCAGGACTCTGTTGCTTTGCCCATACTTAGATCTGCTTGTCCCGGGGCAAGGAGGAGCACTAGCAGAATTTGTGGGCACAGTGGAGTGGGGACTTTCATCACAATACCAGAGCAGAAAAGATTGCTTATGGTCACTCAGAGACCAGAGCAAAGGCCAGGAGAGTAGTAAACACACCTTAGGCCTCCTTACACATCTTCGGTCTGCTTAAATCATGTCACCTTAGAAGACCTGAAAACTTGGAGGTCCCTAGAAGTATCTCTGAAAACAGTTGCACAAAACCCCTGAAGCTTGGGTCAGTGCACCCTCTACCCTGGAGGCAACTCCTTGCTTTAATAAAGAGTTAAAAGTCAAGAAATAAGTGGGGGAAATGAGCAACAAGAGAAAAAAATTCTGATCATAAAAATTACTATAGTGACAAGGATGATCAAAATACATACTCAGAAGAAGATAACAAAATCAAAGTTCCTACATCCAAAGCCTCCAAGAAAAATATGATTTGGTCTCAGGCTATAGAAGAACTCAAAAAGGATTTTGAAAATCAAAGAGAAGTGAAGGAAAAATTGGGAAGAGAAATGGGAATGATACAAGAAAATCATGAAAAAAGAGACTGTAAAAGACCAAAAAAATGCTAAAGAAAATATTTTAAGTATGGAAGAAACTAGGCATTGACCCATACCTAACACCATATACCAAGATAAGGTCAAAATGGATTCATGATCTAGACACAAAGAATGATATTATAAACAAATTAGAACAATGTAGGATGGTTTATCTCTCAGAACTGTGGAGGAGGAAGGAATTTGTGACCAAAGAAGAACTAGCGATCATCATCAATCACAAAATAGATAATTTTGATTATATCAAGTTAAAAAGTTTTTGTACAGACAAAATGAATGCAGACAAGATTAGAAGGGAAGCAATAAACTGGGAAAACATTTTTACATTCAAAGATTCTGATAAAAACCTCATTTCTAAAATAGATAGAAAATTGACTCAAATATATAAGAATTCTAGCCATGCTCCAATTGATAAATGGTCAAAAGATATGAACAGACAATTTTCAGATGAAGAAATTGAAACTATTTCTAGTCACATGAAAAGGTGCTTCAAATCATTATTGATCAGAGAAATGTAAATTAAGACAACTCTGAGATACCACTACACACCTGTCAGATTGGCTAAGATGACAGGAAAAGATAATGACAAATGTTGGAGGAGATGTGGGAAAACTGGGACACTGATACATTATTGGTGGAGCTGTGAACGGATCCAACCATTCTGAAGAGCAATCTGGAACTATGATCAAAAAGTTATCAAACTGTGCTTACTATTTGACCCAGCAGTGTTTCTACTGGGCCTATATCCCAAAGAGATCTTAAAGGAGGGAAAGGGACCCACGTGCAAAAATGCTTGTGGCAGCCCTTTTTGTAGTGGCAAGAAACTGGAAACTGAAAAGATGCCCATCAATTGGAAAATGGCTGAATAAATTGTGGTATATGAATGTTATGGAATATTATTGTTCTATAAGAAACTAGTAGCAGGATGATTTCAGAGAGTCCTGGAGAGACCTACATGAACTGATGCTAAGTGAAATGAGCAGAACCAGGAGATCATTATACACAGCAACAAGTCTATACGATGATCAATTCTGATGGACATAGTTCTCTTCAACAATGAGGTGATTCAAACCAGTTCCTATTGTTCAGTGATGAAGATAGTCATATACATCCAGAGAGAGGCCTGTGGGAACTGAGTGTGAACCACAACATTTTAATGCTTTCTGTGAATATTTGCTTACATTTTGTTTTCCTTTTTTTTTCTTTCTAGATCTGATTTTTCTTATGCAGTAAGATAACTGTATAAATATGTCTACATATATTGGATTTGTCATATAATGTAACATATTTAGCATGTATTAGATTACCTGTCATCTAGGGGTGGGGGAGGGGGGGAGGGGAAGGAGGGGAAAAGCTTGGAACAACAACAAAAATGTTTTGCAAAGGTCAATGTAGAAAAATCACTCATATGTTCCGTAAATAAAAATCTTTTAATTAAAAAAAGAAAGAAAATAGTACTTTAAAAACAGATTAGGCTGTTGGTGAAGCTGTGAACTGATTCAACCATTCTGGAGAGCAATTTGGAACAAGGACCAAAGGGCTATCAAACTGTACATACCCTTTGATCCAGCAGTGTCAATACTGAGTCTGTATCTCAAAGAGATCAAAAAAAGATAAAAAAAAAACCCACATGCACAAAAATATTTGTAAAAGATTTTTTTGTGGTGGCAAAGAATTGGAAAATGAGTGAATGCCCATCAGTTGAGGAATGGTCAGAAAAGTTGTGGTATATATGAAGATACTGAATTATTATTATTCTATAAGAGATAATGAATAGGATAATTTTAGAAAAGCCTGAAAAGACTTACATGAACTGATGTTGAGTGAAGCAAGGAGAACCAGGAAAATAATGTACAGCAAAAGCAAAGTTGTGTTATAATCAAGTATGATAAACTTAGCTTTTCTAAGCAAATTCTAAGCAATTTTCTAAGAAAAAATTTCTAAGAAAATTTTTCTAATCAATTCCAAGGCAATTCCAAAAAAATTTTGTTGGAAAATACCATACATATCCAGAGAGAGAACTATGGAGACTGAATGTGGAGTGAAGCATTCTTTTTTCTTTTTTTTTCTTTGTTTTCTCATGCTTTTCCCCTTTTCTGATTTTTCTTTCACAACATGAAAATATAGAAATTTCTTTAAAAAAGGAATGTATACGTAAAACCTAAAAAATTTTGTATATATGAATATATATGTGTATATACATTTATACAAATTTAGCCAAATGGAAAGGCAAGTATAAAAGCCAATGAGGAGAAGAATGTCTTAAAAAGCAAAATTAGCCAAATAAATGGAAAAAGAGGCACCAAAATTCACTGAAAGGGAAAAAAACTCCTTAATAGGATTGTACAAATAAAAAATAATTTCTAAAAATTAGAATTCAGTAAATGAAAGCTAATGATTTTATGAGAAATCAAAAAACAATAAAACAAAACCAAAAGAATAAAAAGGGAAAGACAATGTGAAATATCTCATTGGAAAAAACAACTGACCCAGAAAAGAGAACCAGAAGAGATCATTTTTAAAATTATTGGATTATCTGAAAGCCATGATCAAAAAAAGAGCCTGGACATCATATTTCAAGAAATTATTAAAGAAAACTCTTCTTCTATCCTAGAAACAGAAGACCAAATAGAAATTGAAAGAATTCATCAATTACTTCCTGAAAGGGAACCCAAAATGAAACCTCTTAAGAATATTATAACCAAATACCAGATCAAGAAGAAAATTTTTGCAAGCAGTCAGGGAAAAACAAAACAGTTCAAAAAATTGTGGAGCCACAGTCAGGGAAATACAAGATTTTCAGTTTCTACATTAAAAAAGCTTAAAATATATTATTTCAGAGGGCAAAGGAACTAGGATTATAACCAAGAATCATCTACACAGCAAAACTGAGTATAATCCTTTGGTGGGTAGAAAATAGATATTCAATGAAATAAAGGACTTTCAAGCATTCTTAATGAAAAGACTAGAGCTGCAAAGAGTTATCAAACTGTGCATACCTTTCGACCCAGCAGTGTTTCTACTGGGCCTATATCCCAAAGAGATCTTAAAGGAGGGAAAGGGACCCACATGTGCAAAGATGTTTGTTGACAGCCCTTTTTGTAGTGGCTAGAAACTGGAAGCTGAATGTATATCCATCAATTGGAGAATGGCTGAATAAATTATGGTATATGAATGTCATGGAATATTATTGTTCTGTAAAAAACGACCAACAAGATGGTTTCAGAGAGGTCTGGAGAGAGCTACGTGAACTGATGCTAAGTGAAATGAGCAGAACCAGGAGATCATTATACACAGCAACAAGTCTATACGATGATCAATTCTGATGGACA
>JAJPUD010002248.1:306817-325770 GCA_023553655.1 Myrmecobius fasciatus
GAAAAAAGAGGAAAGGAAGGACCAAAGGAACAAAGGAAAAGAAAAGTGAAGAGAAGGGAAGAGAAGAGAAGAGGAGCCATTGAACATTGGCCATGTGAAACAAAGTCCAGAAAAGAGAAAGCATGCATGTAAATAAATTCATTAAAATATAAAATACTGTGACTAGTATAAAAAATAAGGAAAAATACAATGCTATATAACATCTAAGGAAGGAAAGATATTTTTGACTGAAGGGTTCAATGAAGCCTACCTTTGTAGAAGATGTGAAATTTGGGTTGGAACATAAAAGATGGATAAGATGTCAAGAAATGGAAATGTAAGAGGAAATGGCAGAAAGGGCCTAGTCAATAGGGTGAGTAAAGACCCAAAGGCATGTGTATAGACAGTGAATGTGAATAGTGAATAGCTCAGTTTGGCTAAAGCAAAGAGTTCATTAGAAGGGCAGAGCAGAAAGTAGTCAAAAATAAAACTTAAAATTCAAATCATAGAGAATCATTAATGCCAGCATTAGGAGTGTTCATTGGGATTGATCATTAGTATAAGATATCTCTTTAGGTGAAAAAAAAAAGCTATAGAATTCTTTGGTCATTTAAATTAAAGTGAAATGTAGACCAGCAAGCATCCATGGCACATTATCCCCAATAGTGGTCATAAAATTGCCCTCTTTGAACAGGCCTAGTGCCACCATTAAAGAGCATTCTGGCCTCGTTTGGACAGCTGGTCACTTTATGTGAGACATCCATTGTGTATTTCAGCCTGGTTCTCTCCACAAGCACAGTCAACACTCAGGAAGTTCTGCCTCATTTCCTCCAAGTGTCCTCAATAACGGGCCAGGCAAGGATGGTAATGAAGAGACCGTCAAGCAATAGCAACTGGGAAAAAACAGCCCAGGGGGCCTCTTTGTGACACCATGGACAGACTTTTGGCCTGAAATCAAATGGGTCCATATGGGCAAGAAGTCACAAGCAGTTGCTTGCAATATAAAAGCCTCTGACAATATAAAGCAATGGGAAAAAACCAATGAACCTTTGACTCTGAATCACTGGATGACTGAGTTGGATGAGATCTTTGGGGTTATCCAGTTCTGACCCTCATTCAGGACTGGCATCTTCTCTACAATGACCTCACATGTGTTTATCTCAGTACCTTGTAAGGCACTCACTGCATTATTAAATAGCTCCAACCTTTTCTAAATTCATCTTTGTAAAATCATTGCACCTAGAGAAAATGGGGAGTCTTCAGAAAATAATTGACCATAAGATCTATTACAAAATTAGAACTGGGAGAGATCTTTTTTTATTTTTCCCTTACAATTATTTTTATTTTTTTTATTAAAAGCTTTTTATTTACAAAACATATGAGTGATTTTTCTACAATGACCTTTACAAAAACTTTTATTTTGTTCCAAGTTTTTCCCCTCCTTCCCCCCACCCCAACCCCTAGATGACAGGTAATCCAATACATGCTAAATATGATAAATTATATGACAAATCCAATATATGTATATGTATCTATACAGTTATCTTACTGCACAAGAAACATCAGATCTAGAAAGAGAGAAGAAAAAAAAACAACCTAAGAAGGAAAACAAAATGCATGGAAATATTCACAGAAAGCATTAAAATGCTGTGTTGTGGTCCACACTCAGTTCCTTCAGGCCTCTCTCTGGATGTATATGACTATCTTCATCGCTGAACAATAGGAACTGGTTTGAATCACATCATTGTTGAAGAGAACCATGTCCATCAGAATTGATCATCGTATAGTCTTGTTGCTGTGTATAATGTTCTCCGGGTTCTGCTGATTTCACTCAGCATCAGTTCCTGAAAGTCTCTCCAGGCCTCTCTGAAATCATCCAGCTGGTCGTTTCTTACAGAACAATAATGTTCCATAACATTCATATGCCATAATTTATTCAGCCATTCTCCAATTGATGGGCATCCTTTCAATTTCCAGTTTCTTGCCACTATAAAAAGGGCTGCCACAAACATTTTTGCACATGTGGGTCGCTGGGAGAGATCTTCAAGGCCACCTGCTCCAAACACAGAATACATATGGATTTTACCCTTAAATATATAGCGAAAACACTCATAAAAGTTCCCTTGAAGATGCAGTTCTCAATGACTCATCTGAGATTCACAGGGATCTCAGAGATAATATAAGCCAAACGCCAAGTTCTATGGCATCCCCAACAAGTGGAAATCCATCTTAGCCTCCATTTCACAAGACACACAATTCCATATTTTCATATTTAGGAAATCTTTCCAAATAGGGAAGCCAACATATCTCCCCTCCAATTTCCCTTATTGTTCTTGGTCCTGCCCAAACAGAATATATCTAATCCCTCTTCCCCAGGAAAGACCTTCAAATACTTGAATACAACTAGCACATCTCCCTAAGTCCCCTAAGAAGGGTTTCATGGGCAGGATCTCTGCTATCTTACATATCTTTGTCACTCCTTCATTACTTCTTGGTAATATTTTTCCTGAAATTTAGAACCTAGAATTGGACACAATACTGAAATACTACCTTTAAGGGTAGCCCCTGGACCTCTGTTTGCTCTTTGTCACAGTTCATTGGGACTTATAAACAGTAACCACTAATTATTTGTTGAATAAATAAATGAATGAATGAATGACTTCTCTAAGAAATCTACCAGATACTTTTTGAAGATCAAAAAATTGAGGATCAGAGTCATGACCCCTCATTATAATTCATAAGTGACTTGAACTAGTTAAGTGTCAGAGATAGAATCAATATCCAGGCTTCTCATAAACCTGAGTTTAGGTGCTATACTGGATAGAGTGTCAGAGTCAAAAAGGCTTTAGTTCAAATCTTGCTACAGACACTAGTTGCATGTCTCTGAGCGAGTCATTTAACCTCTCTCTGCCTACATTTTTCCAGCCATAAAATGGGATTAATAATAGCATTCTACTTTACAGAATTGATCTGAGAATCAAATGAGTAACTACATGTAAATCACTTTACAAACCTTAGAGTGTTCTGTCTGCTACTAGTATTGTTACTACTATGGAACAATAGTAGGAAAGAGCAATGATTTCTAAACTGCTCCCTGGCAATGGGAAGAGCCCTTGTCCAAAGACCCAAAGTTCAAAGCCAATCTTTGTTGTTTACTGTGAACAGCATGGGCAAGTTCTTTGATGTCTGGGGGCTTCCATTTCCTCATACATTAAAAACCAAGTGAATTGAATTAGCTGACTTCTGTATTTCCCTTGGATCCTATGATATCTGAAACAAAGCTCCTGAATCCCCTAATTTGGCAAATTCCTGAGTTCCAAGCCTCCTCTTAATTAAATAAAAGGATTCAAAGTTGAAGAAGTTCTTAGAGGTTTTCTAATCTGACATTTCATTTTCCATATGAAGAAATTAAGGCCCAAAGAGCAATGGAAAGTTTTGGCATCCATTTTAGAAAGTCTCATAACTTTATTTTTCATTATGTTGTTATTTAATCAACCAGTCGAAAAATTACTTATTTGGCATCCGGTAATTTAACTGATTTTCCACAGAGGTTTACAAAATATTTTCTTCTAACTACCCTCTGAGATAAGCATGTGTTGCTTTTTCTGCTTTTTCTACTTCAAAGATGAATGCATTTGGACCCAGAAACATTCAATAACATGCCTATGGACACACAATTTATGAGGGTCAGAATTTTTTGTTTGTTTGTTTGTTTGTGTTTTTTTTCTTTTTTGCTGAGGCAATTGGGGTTAAGTGACTTGCCCAGGGTCATACAACTAGGAAATGTTAAAAGTCTGAGATCAGATGTGAACTCAGATCCTCCTGACTTCAGGGCTGGTGCTTTATCCATTATACCAACTAGCTGTCCTCTGGAGTTGGGTTTTGAACTCAGATCTTGATTGTAGATTCAGGACTCTTGTCACTCCTATATCTGCACTCAATTCTGAAAGGTATATGAGTGTCAAAGTGTCTACTCTAGTAAGCAGACAAATTGTACCTCTGGATCAATAGCCAGCAGACTCCATTCAGTACTCATCTCTGTAAATATTAATATGAAGCAGACTCTAAGTGATAAAGGCACTCGGAGTAGGAGAGATCAGAGAGGGCTTCATTTTATGACTATTTTGGCAAATCCTACATTTCACAGATCCCACACTTTCAAAGTTGTTTATAATATAAGTCTGAAGCCAGATGGAGACAGGAACCAGACTGGGATTAGGCCATTACAGAAGACACTGAATCTCTAAGCACAATAAATAGTGAACTTGTAACCAAACCTTAATTTAAGAGAGAGAGTTAATGCTTTTGTTCTTTTCAGTTGTGGAAGACAAGGAAGTCAGGAGTGTGAAATGATATTGCACATATCTTTGTTAAGATTGCACTTAGTACACACTGTGGTGTAGTAAGAGGAGGACTGATTTTGGAGGCAGAAGCTCCAGAACAATATCCTAGTTTTTCTACATACTAAGTGTGTTGAACTTCAATTTTTTCATCAATAAATTGGAATCTTTGCTTTGTTTCTGTTCCAAAAGTAGTTGTGAGTATTGGATGAGAAAATTCTTACAAAGCACTCTGTAAGCTGTCAATATAAGCTATTCTTTTGTCTGTTGTAATAATATTGCCAATAACAATCATGACTATAACTTCTTTGTGGGGAGAAGAAGCAATTGGGTTTAAGTGAATTGCCTAGAGTCAACACAGCTAATAAATATCTGAGGCTGGATATGAATTCAGATCCTCCTGATTTCAGGACTGGAGATTTATTCCCCACACCACCCAGCTGCCCCCTGAGTATAACTGGTTGTTTGTTTGTTCGTTTTAGGTAATACATATACATTCTTTTTTTATATATTTCCATATGAGTCATGTTGGGAGAGAAAAATCAAAACAAAAGAGGGAGAACACAAGGAAAAAAAGGTGAAAACAGAATGTTGAAATCCATATTCAGTCTCCATATTTTATGCTCTGAATGTGGCTCGCATTTTCCATCCAAAGTTTATTGCCTTGGATTATTGAATTGCTGAGAAGAACCAAGTCCCTCACAGTTGAGGGACACAGTTGCTGTGTACAATGTTCTGCTTGCTTCACTTAACATCAGTTCTTGTAAATCTTTACAGGCTTTTCTAAAATCATCCTGTTCATCATTTTTTAATAGAACAATAATATTCCAGTCCTTTTTTTAATACTGTAACTCATTCAGTCATTCCCCACTTTATGAGCATCCACTCATTTTCCAATTCTTTGCCACCATAAAAAGGGCTTCTATAAACATTTTTACACATACGGGTCCTTTCTCCTTCTTTATGTCTTTGGAATACAGACCCAGTAAGACACTGCTAGATCATAAGATATGCACAATTTGAGAGCCTTTTGACCATAGTCCCAAATTGCTCTCCAGAATGGTTGGATCAGTACATGATTCCATCAACAATGTATTAGTAAGACTATAACTTTCAAACAGAACTTAGTTTAAGGTTGATTGGAAGTCAACCTCTTGATCACTGTTGAAAAGTCAAAAATCTCCAACAGTTATCTACACTACCGTAAGCAATCTATATATGCACCCAAAAAAATTTCACTGCAATATTTGTCACTGTTGGGGAAAAGATTGGAAACAAAGTAGGTACT
This sequence comes from Myrmecobius fasciatus, assembly GCA_023553655.1. NCBI lineage: Eukaryota > Metazoa > Chordata > Mammalia > Dasyuromorphia > Myrmecobiidae > Myrmecobius > Myrmecobius fasciatus. The sequence goes on from JAJPUD010002248.1 coordinate 312,425, forward strand.
AATCAACTGAGGAACAGCTGAACAAATTGTTATATATGAATGTAATGGAGTACTGCTAAATGAATAAGAAATGGCAAAAAAGAAATGGATTCAGAAAAATCTGGGAAGACTTTTATGAACTAATGCAGGGTAAAGTGAATAAGACCAGAAGGAAAATATGGACTATTTGTCATAACTATTGTGTAAAGGTAAGAACTCTGATCAGCACAATGACCCAGGGTAAATCCAGAAGACCTTGCCAGAGAATGCTTCCCAACTCTCAGAAAAGAGAGGGCCACTGGGAATATACATTTTTCTAGAAAAGTTAAAGTGCTTCCCTAAATATACTTGTTCCAAAAAAGGGCTTTTATTTGGGGATAAGAAAGTTATTAGAAAGAATAAACAGAGTGATTGTGAGTGGGGAATAAAAGAAAAGTGTCAAAAAAAATGAATCATTCAGCATATAAAGAAAAAGAAAAAAATGAGAAGGGGACACAGAGAGAAAGGACAGTGTTTTAAACTCTCTGTGTTTTATATTTTGGTTAAAAAAAATCAGTGCTTAGTGGAGATGCAGAGTTTCATAAACGATCCTCTTTCTGTTCTTTGAATATGAAAATGCTCATGTTTGTGGAAGTTTGTCAAGTTTGTGCTTTAAAAATGTAATAATATTCACCAAAAAAAAGACATTAAGGAATTTTTTTTAGACATCAGGTTTTTGTTGATTTGTTTTGCTGAGACAGGGTAAAGTGACTTGCTCAAGTTCACACATCTAATAAGGGTAAATGTCTGATGACTAGTTTGAATTCAGATTTTCCTGACTCAAAGGCTGGTGCTTTATCCACTGTGCCACCTAGCTCCTCCTGGCTGTTGTACCTCAACCTTGACTTATTTATGTCTATGGTGCACTATAATGTGAAAAATATTTTTTCCCACACAAGGTCATGTCTATGCAGAGGGATGTGTCCAAGACCACAAAATTCAAACTCAGATCCTCCAATCCACAGATCTGACCAGGTTCTCTGATTCCACATCTGATGTTCTGCCTGATTCCTATCCTGAAACTTATGGGGGAGCAGGTGGATTGCTATTCTCCAGAGAGATCTCTCTTCACAATCCTTTCTCTACAGGATGCTGGTCTGTTAATTAGTGAAAAATAAGCCTGTGGTTTCCCCCATGGGGATTTGTATACTCCTGGTGTTTACTTGTCTCTTACTCCATAATCCTCTCCCTGGAATATTTTAATCATCTCACAGCCACTAATTGGGATTTTAGAAACAAGGGATTATCATTTCAGGTGGGGATGAACAGCAGGAAAAAAGACAAAATTTGCATTAATGAACCCATTCTCTCTGAACCCTATTAAGGAGCAGAAAGTTGGTAGGAAAGGTCATTTTTCTCCACCTCTTTGCATTTCAGCTTTCCTCCTATTGCCCTTTATGTGCATTCTCCATCTGCACTTTACATTCATCTCTCTTTGAAGATGAGTTTGTCTGGCTATCTTGCATTTGCAAACAAAAGTCTGGCAGGAAAATCTTCCGGAGCTCCTAGTTTCTATTAGAGATGGGGATTGCTTGCTCTGGTCTCACCAGCAAAAACTTTCAGGAAATACTATTGTAGGCAGAAATCCAATCTCCTTCTCTAATCCTGGGTATATTGCTACCTCACACAGAGATGGATTTGCCTGTGTGTGTGTGTGTGTGTGTGTGTGTGTGTGTGTGTATGAGAGAGAGAGAGAGAGAAAGAGAGAGAGAGAGAGGGAGGAGGTGGAAGGAGAGAGAGAGAGAAAGAGAGAGGGGGAGGGAGGAAGAGAGAGAAAGAGAAAGAGGAAGGGAGAGAGGGAGAGAGGGAGAGAGGGAGGGAAAGAGGAAGGAGAAAGAGAGGGAGAGAGGGAGGGAGGGAAAGAAGGAAGGAGGGAGGGAGAGAGGGAGGAGGGGAAAGAAGGAAGGAGGGAGGGAGGGAGAGAGGGAGAAAAGGAGGGAGAGAGGGAGGGAGAGATAGAGATAGAGAGGAGAGAGAGAATGCTAAAAGTAATGAGGGGCAACAAGGATCATTTAGTCCCCTCCTGTTCTCCTGGAGGTATTCTAATGAAAGAGGCCCTTTTATCAAGCATTGGATGGAAGAAACAGTCCCAATTGGAGAATATTGGCATTAGCACCCCCGTCCTTTCCAATTCAATCCAAAAAGTATGAATTAAACAAATACTTTGAACATGACACTGTGTTGGGCACAGGGCTACAGAGATCACAACCAAAACCAAATCAAAAAAAAAAAGTCCTGCCATCAGAGAGCTTCTTTTTTGCTGAGGTACAGACATAAGTTTCATTCATTCTCAGCAGTAGAAGGACCATTAAGTTTTGGTCTGCATAAATGAGATTTTTCTTCAGTGGATATTAATTCTCCTTCCTTTAAAACTGTCTCCACTGAACTCATTTAATTACAAAAATATTTCACACTTCATTATTTTGATTTGCCTCGACTTTATGGTACCATGTAATTAGGCTTTGGAATTCAGGTGCATTCAACCATAACCCAGATATCCAGGTTTTCACATTACTATGAAAAAGCACCCCCTTTTGTAGCTGGGCAGGCTGACATGGTGCACCCTCCATGGAGGACAGGGAGGCACCAGAGACAAAGCAGGTACCACCCCCAACCTCAACGACCAGTACCTCATGAGTGTTATAGTCATGGCTAAAGATTGGCTTTTTTTCTTCCACAAATTAATTAGCAATTAAAAACTTTATTTATAAAGTCAATTCATAAAGACATGACTTATTAAAATGCTAACTATTATTACAGATGACTTTTAAATAAGAAATGTGCAGAAATTCTGAAGATTGACTACTAACCATGCACAAACATCCTCAAAAACAATTTGTTGAATATTAATGAACTGAAAATGTCATTTCTGGTCCAATTACTACAAGTAATTAGGTTTTTTTTAATTATGGAGGAAGTAGAATTTTAATAAGGTCAATTTTACAATTACAATTTTGAAAAAATCCTAATTGTATTTTCATCCCAGCTTATATAATAAATGGTATTAACTCACTAACATCTGTTGACTTTAACGTAAATAAAGCAGAGATATCATTTTGTTGAATTTGTTGGGAAGTGACATTTTAATGAGAGAAAGTTTATATTTAAAACCGGGGAAACCTGTTAGTGACGTGGGGCCTGGTAGCATAAATGATAGCAGCACTGTTGAAGAGTTTGGCGTTCCCACTGTTTCGAGAAAGGTAAAAGAGTGAGCATGAAATGAAGTCATTCTTTCTTTTTAGTGTTGGCTGGCTGACTGGCTACAAATATTGAGAAAGTCAGGCTGTCAAACCTTTTGGATTTTCCAAAAAATATTCTATTTTCTAGATATGGTCTAGAAAGCCTTCATGGTCATGCCTGAATTCAGTTTGGTTGGATTCTGTCAAAAGTACCTGCTGCAGTAGAAAGGACAGTCTCTTTGGAATTAGGATCTACATAGGTGAGCTGCAGAAAACGGTTTCAACTCTCTGGACGTGTTTCCTACCCTGTAAAAAAGAAAGGGTTGGACTCTATGATTTCTAATTTACCATCTATTCAAAATCCATGGTCCTATGATGATCCTATAATTTATTCAATTCAGCTGGTACATATCTATGTAGCTGACATTTGTCAGGTGATTGGAATCCTAGATACCAAGGAAAAAAACAGTCCTTATACTCAATGAATTTACATTTTACTTGGGGGAAAGGAGGAATTAAACATGTCCATCGTTAAAGAAACAAAATATTCTTAAAACCTTGAGAGTGGCGTATTCAAATTATATACAAAACCAATAAACATAATTTTGTAGGACCTGGAGAGTAGAGTCAACAGGAAAGGTCTTGTGTATAACAGTGAACTTGGATTGAGTTTTAAAAGGGGATAGATGGTGCTGGATGGCAGCTCTGGTGAGAAGGGATCTCTTCCTAGATGTGTACTTTTTTTTGCTGAAATGGACAATAGGAAATTTGCCAGGCAATAGGAAATTCCAGAGGGACCCCAACACAGGCAATACACATATTTCCAAGCTGATAAAAGCATAAATATTTATTTTTCTGGGTAAGGAGATCCCTATGAATGGACTAAGCTGTTATTGTACATGTTGCTGTTGTTGTTTAATAATCTATGGTACTTTACAACTCCAATTTTCAATCACACTCTTCTAGAATTTAGCAAATGCATAAAATAAAATAGAGAAATTAAAAATAAAAAACAACTATATTAAAATCTAGATTTCAAAATATTCTTCCCATTTAAGCTCACACACCCCTGAAGGCCGCCTATGGACCCCTTGGGGGATCTGTGGCTCCCAGGTTAATAAACCTTAACGTGCTCATAATATCAATCAGTCAGTCAACAAGCATTTAAATACTTACTATGTGCCAGGTTAGGGACAGCTAATTGGTACAGTGGATAGAGTGCCAGGCCTGATGGTCATGTAGATCTAAGTTCAAATATGGTCTCAGACATTTACTAGCTGGGTGACCCTGGGCAATTCACTTAATCTGTTAACCTCTGTAAAATGAGCTGGAGCTATAAAATGGCAAACCGTTCTAGTGTTTGTCAAAAAGAAAAACATTATCTGCATTCAGAGGAAGAACTAATAAAGAGGAGTATGTCTAGAATAAATAATATATGTAATATTAATGGATAATAAATTAATAATTATTATTCTAAATAATTGTTTACTTATATAAATTTATAAATAATGACACATTAACATATATTGTATATGCATATGTTTATGTGTGTCTAATGGCAGCAATCTCTAGAGGGGGGGAAGGAAGAAAAAAATATACATGATAATTTTGTTGTATATTTAGAAGGAATTGCAAGTTGTGCATAGTAGATTTGCTTTTTCAAGTGCAATCATCTTTTTTATTGTACTGTGTTACAGAAATTCTTGTTTTACTCCATAATTAAGAAAGAATAATTGTGACATACATAACTCATATGTTTCTTTCTATGTTTATATGTGTTTTGTGTATGTGTGCGTATCACCTTTTTGACTTCACCATTCCACATGTACAGCAAACTGATTTTCATACTTGCCCTCTACACAACACACTCTTACTAATGTGACTTTGTCTATTTCCCAATCTTAGAAAGCATATTCTCTCCTCATCTTGGCTTCTTGGATTCCCTTGCTTCTTTTAAAGGATAGTTTAAGATTAAAAGTCTTACTTGAGTCCCACCAACTACTAGGACAATCCCCTAAAAAGACCTAGGATTTATTTTACACACCACTAAGTACATATATCCCCTTATAGAATGCAAGTTTCTTCAGGAAAGACTCCATTTCTTTTTTTTGTTCTTATATCCCTTGAACATAACATAGTATCTGACATACAATTGGCACATAATAAATGCTTACTGGTTGATTGTTTTTTCTTTGCATTCTAGCACTAAGCACAATACCTTGTACATCACATGCACTTAACTCATTTTTTTAAAGTTCAACTGAATGATTATTATTTTATAGACATAAAACAGATAGTCCAGGGCATAAAGTTTTGAGCATGGAGTCAGAAAAACCTGACTTTGAATTCAGCCTCAGACACCAGATGTATGAGCCTAAACAAATCACTTAATCTGTTTGCTTCAGTTCCCTCATCTGTAAAGTAAAAATAATAATAGTACTTACCTTTCTGGGTTGTTGTGAGGACAAACTGAGGTAATCATAGGAAAAGAGCTTAATCCAGTATCTAGCACATAGTAAATGCTACATAAATGTCATCTATTATTATTTATTTTTATCCTCAAAAGTTTAACAACAACAATAGAGGTTGGAGTAGCAGCACTTACCATTTCTGTGCCACTCTAAGGTTTACACAATTCTTTATATATGTTAGCTCTTTTGATCTTGATAACAACCCTGGAAGGTAGGTGCTCTTCTTCCCTCACCATCCCTCATCTTTTACAAGTAAGGAAAGTATAAAATAAACATCTGAAAACAGTTGACCAAAAAAGATTCTTCCAATTCTGAAATCCCCAGTCCTATAACCTCCACCATCATTAAGTAACTCAAGTGATACCATGGAGGAATTCTGCAATTCCTAGACACTCTCCATGCTGGAATCCTAAGAGCTGCATGGGGACTTTAAAAAGTTAGCTTCCCTCTCCTTTGGGATACCTTTTTGCCTCTCTCTCCCCAGATCTACGAGATCTTGCATAATGCCAAGCAAGAGACCAGAGTTCCAAAGCCCAAAAACTTCTTGGGGGTGCCAGCTTTTTTGTTTTATTTTCTCCCCAGGGCAGCATGGAGGTGCTAAACTGGGAACAGCAAGGAGGATTTGAAACATCTCTGAGAACCCATGGAGCAGAGGGGTTGTTTTGGAAGAAGGTTTTGTGAAGGTTACAGATAAAGCACAATCCTGGGTCCCCATATCAGACAGGAGCAGACACAGCATTGGACTTTGGTTGTCCCTGGCTTCCCTTCACTCAGGATTTATTCAGGAACACTTCCATGTAAGGGAACAGCTTGCAGTCATTAAAATGGTTTGTTGGGTATTTGTTATATCCTTGGTAATGTCTTGCTGAATTTTAATTACTCAGATTAAGATCTATTGATATCATTATTGAGATATATAAAAGTTTTGTTTAAACATGGCGATCCCTGAAATGGATGCTGCAGGGACACATAAACTGCTTTATGGCCATGCGTGGTGAGGAATCCAAGCACAAGGGGAGTGCTGTGCCAGCGGACACCAAGGACACTCAGTGCACTGCCTGACATTGAGCAGGGCTGGCCAGCATTCTCCATGGGGCCACAGCTGACCACAGTAGGCTTGGGCACAGATATGGCACCATTACAGAATCACAGATGTTAGAGCTAAAGAAAACTTCAATGTCAAAACCAGCCCAGATGAAGATTCAGACAAGGCACATGAGTTCTAGAATAAACAGAGCTGCCCAAGTTCCCTTGTCTTAGTAGGGAAGAGAACTGAAATCAAAAGATCCAGGTCCTCATTTGTATCCACTGAAGTGGATAGCGGTAAATTTAGACCTTCTTGTGCCTTGGTATTCCCTCCTCCAAAAACTGCTACCACCAAGAAAGGACCTTGCCTGTAAGGAAGGTGACAAAGTATGGAAACGCTATCCATGGTACTGGATTCAGATGTAGGTTTCTCAGTGTAGGAAATATACCAAAAACCATAAATATGCTCAAAGGAAGATGAATAGGAAGTGAAAAGGGCTGTGTGTGTGCAGGTATGAGTTAATTAAAGTAAGTCATAATTTAATCTAGAGATGAGGACACATGATCCAGAACACATGAGAGAGGTCCCGTATCTGATAGGCCAACATGTGGAAGAAAAATTAAGATTATTCTGCTTGGCTCCAGAAAATATAGAACTAAAGGCAAGTAGGAAACTGATAGTATTTCATTTTAGCAAGTAGAACTAAGGTTCAAGGGTGACATCAGAAACAGATTAAATTGGGGGGGGAGGGGTCTTGAGGTCTTTTGGCTTGGTTTGGAAAGAGTCCTAAACTTGGAAGTCAGGAAATCCTGGGTATACATTTTGGCTTTTTTTTGCTAACTACCTGAGGGGCTCTATTCAAGAAATTTCCCTAGCAAGTTCCAGGGGTGGAACTAAGATGGCAGAATAAAGTCAGGAAGCTGCTCAAGCTCTCCCAGTTTCCCTTGAAAACCACATGAAACCAAACCTCTGAACAGAGTCTGACAGAATGAAACCATTCTCACTCAAGATAAACTGAAAAAAAAGCTTCAAGAAAGGTCAGTCTCCCTGGGATGAAAAGAGTGTTCGACCCAAGTCAGACTCTGGAAAAGTCTTAATCACAGCAAATCCTCAACTAAGACCCTCAGTCCTGGCTCAGTAGAGGAGCAAATCAGTGGAGCAACTTCCAGTCCCAGCTCAGAAGGCAAACTCTGGGGAATCAGACTGTTTCCTGAACAGAGTAGGCAAAGCTATACCCCCTACAAATACAAGGGACCCCTGTGCTCAAAGCCAAGGCACAGAGTTGCACAGACAGAACTTGGGACAGCACCACCTGTATGCCAGGAGCAGAGTTCCACTTTAAAAGTCAAAAAAGAGAAAATACCTAAAGAAAAGGAAAGGAAAGGAGCAAGAAACATAAACCTTGACCATAGAAAGTTACTATGATGACAGGGAAAACCAAAACGAAAACTCAGATGAAGACAGAATGTCCACAGAAGAAATCTCGAAGAGTGAGATAAATTGATCTAAAACCCAAAGAGGTTTTTTGGAAATGTTCATTAAAGACTTCAAAAGGAAAATGAGTAGAAGAAAAAATGAGAAAAGAAAAGAGAGGTATGCACGAGTGAATCAACAATTTGGAAAAAGAAGGAAAAAATTGTCTGAAGAAAACAATTCCTTAAACAGCAGAATAAACCAAATGGAAAAAGAGATACAAAAGATGACTGAAGAAAATCACATATTAAAAACTAGAAAAGGACAAATGGAAGCTAAAGACTTTTGAGACAGCAAGAATTAGTCAAACAGACTAAAAAGAATGGAAAAATAGAAGAAAATGTGAATTACCTCATTGGCAAAACATCCAACCTGGAAAATAGAGCCAGAAGAGACCATTTAAAAATTATTAGCCTACCTGAAAATCACGATCAAAAAAGAGCCTAGATAGCATTTTACAAGAGGTCATGAAGGAAAACTACCCCAACATTCTAGAAACAGAAGGGGAAATACACATTGAAAGAATCCATTGATCACCTCTGGAAAGAGACCCCACAAGGAAAACCTCAAGGAACATTGTTGTGAAACTCCAAAAGTATAATCTCAAGATATAAATACTGCAAGCTATCAGGTAAAAACAATTCAAATATCAAGGAGCAACAGTCATTATTATCCAGGATCTGATAGCTTCTACACTAAAGAGGATTTGGAATACCATATTTTGAAAGGCAAAGGACCTGGGATTACAACCAATAATTAGCTACTCAACTAGACTGAACATCATTTTTCAGGGGAGGCACTGAATCTTTAATTAAGTAAGAGACTTTCAATCATTTCTCTTGAAAAAAAATAGAACTAAACAAAATTTAAAGAACAATAAATTCCAATACTATGTAAACTATTTGGGAAAATAAGAAGGCGTACTGCCAAATTCCTTCTATGACACAAATATGGCACTGACAACTAAACCAGATAGGGCCAAATCAGAGGGAAAATATTACAGACCAATCTCCCTAATGAATATTGATGAAAATATTTAAATAAAATATTAGAAAAGAGATTACAGCAGCTTATCAACAGGATAACACACAATGACCAAGTGATATTTGTACCAAGAATGCAGGGCTGGTTTAATATCAGGAAAACTATTACCATAATTGACCATATCAATAACAAAACCAACAGAAATCATACAATAATTTTAATAGATGTAGGAAGAGCTTTTGACAAAATATAGCACCCATTCCTATTAAAAACACTAGAGAGCATAGGAATAACGAGAGATTTTCTTAAAATAATAAGCAATATTTATCTAAAACCTACAGTAAGCATTGTTTGTAATGGAGAGGAGCTAGACACATTCCCAATAAGATCAGGGGTGAAACAAGGATGCCCATTATCACCACTGTTATTCAACATTGTTCTAGAAATGTTGGCTTTTGCAATAAGGGGGAAAAAGTAATTAAAGAAATTAGAATGGCAAAGACAAAATAAAACTATCACTCTTTATAGATGATATGATGATATATTTAGAAAATCATCCAGAAACCTACTGGAAAGAATTCATAGCTTTAGCAAAATTGTAAGATATAAAATAAATCCACACAAATCATTAGCATTTCTATACGTTACTGGCAAAGCCCATCAGCAAAAGATAGAAAGAGAAATTTGATTTAAATTTACTGTAGATAAAATAAAATACAATAAAAGGATATGCCAAGAAAAACCTAAGAACTATATGAACACAATTACAAAACACTTCTCAAACAAATAAGATTAGATCTAAACAATTAGACAAATATCAATTGTTCATGACTAGGCCAAGCTAATATAATAAAAAAAGACAATTCTGCCTAAATCGGTTCAATATCACACTAAACTACCAAAACATTATTTTATAGAACTAGAAAAAATAATAACAAAATTCATCTGGAACATCAAAAAGGTCAAGAATATCAAGGGAATTAATGGAAAGAAATACAAAGGTTGGTAGCTTAGCAGTACCAAATCTAAAACTATATTATAAAGCAGCAGTAATCAAAACTATTTGATACTGACTAAAAAATAGAGAGGTGGATCAGTGAAATAGATTAGATACACATGAAAATAACCAAGGCCTATAGCAATCTAGCATTTGATAAACCCCAAATTTCAGCTTCTGGAATAAGAACTCACTATTTGACAAAAAATTCTGGGAAAATTGGAAAATAATATGTCAGCAACTTGGCATAGACTTATATATCACACCCCCTAACAAAATAAAGTCAAAAAGGACAAAAAAGGCTTGGTTCTTCTCAGTAGTTCTGTGATCCAAAGTGATCCTAACAGGCTTTGGACAGAAAATGCCATCTGCATCCAGAAAATGCCATTGCATCCAGAAAAAAAGAACTAAAGAGACTGAATGTAAATCAACACATGCCATGTTCATTTCTTTTTTCCATTTTTTAAAATATCTCTCCTACGGTTTTTCCCTTTTGATTGATTTTTCTCTACCAACATGATTCATAAAGCAATGTGTATTAAAACTAAATAAGCTTACTATAATAAAAAAGAATTTTCCCTGTTGGGCTTCAATATTTCCCAAAGTAGAATAAGAATAATTGCACTATCTACTCCTACAGGACTTCTCTAAAGAAAAAAGCTTTGTAGATCATGACTTCCCATGGAAGGGGGAATTGCTTCATTATGTACCATGATGGGGTGGGTTTGGCAAGGATGATTGCTATAGATTTGAGTGCTTACAACCCAGAAGTCATGGAGATAAAACCAATGAGGCTACAGGCATTCTAGAAAGAAAACCAACTTTGGAGTTAGAAGATCTGGGTTAAAATCTCAGTTCTAATACTTCCTAACTGTATGATAAGTCACTTGCATTTTAAAATCCAAAGTTGTCAAAAGATCAAACCATGGTTAGTTGGAATTCGTTGAAAAAACTTGGGATATCAAGTGTCAAGAAGAGAAGATTCAGGGATGATAAGAAAATCAGATTACCTTAAAGGGCTATCACTATGACCCCAAATCAATAGCTAATTGATGTATTGATCAAATGTTTATATAGTGCTTTTATCCTATTAAATCTATGAATTCAACAACAACATATTTGCCTGATCTACAAAATGTGGCTCTGAGAGACTGTAAGTGACTTGCCTAAAATCATATTGTCATCCAGTATTTTTTTCTTTTTTTAATAGTATTTTATGTTTTCCAAATTCATGCTAAGATACTTTTCAACATTCACTTTTTTTTTGCTTTTTGCTGAGGCAATTGGGGTTAAGTGACTTGCCCAGGGTCAGACAGCTAGGGAATGTTAAGTGTCTGAGACCAGATTTGAACTCAGGTCCTCCTGACTTCAGGGCTGGTGCTCTCAACATTCACTTTTGCAAAACTTTTTGTTCCAATTTTTTTTCTCTTCCCCACCCCTATTCCTTCCCCAAGAAGCACACAATCCAATATGGTTCAATATGTGCAATTCTTCTAAACATATTTCCATATTCATCATGCTTTGCAAGAAAAATCAGATCAAAAGAAAAGAAAGAAAACAACAAGAAGCAAACAACAAAACACTGAAAATACTATACTTTGATCTACATTCAGTCTCCACAGGTCTCCCTCTTTTTGTGGGTGGCACTTTTCATCCCAAGTCTGTTGCAATTACCTTGAATCACTGCATTGTTGAGAAGAGCCAAGTCAATCATCATTGATCATCACATAATCTTGTTGTTACTTTATACAATGTTCTCTTGGTTCTGCTCACTTCACTCAGCCTCAGTTCATGTACATTTTTAGACTTCTCTGAAACCATCCCACTAGTCATTTCTTATAGAACAATAATATTCTATAACATTCATATAACATAACTTATTCAGCCACTCTTCCAGCTGATGGGCATCCACTCAGTTTCCAGTTCTTTGTCATTCTAAAAGGACTGCCACAAACATTTTTGCACATGTAAATCCTTTTTCCTTTTTCTTTTTATCTCTTTGGGATGGATACAGGCCCAGAAGAGACATGGCTGGATCAAAGGATATGCAAAGTTTTATAGTCCTTTGGGCATAGTTCCAAATTACTTTCCAGAATTTTTGGATCATTTCACAACTCTACCAAAAATATGGTAATGTCTCTGTTTTCACACAGGTATTTGAACATATATCATTAACTTTTTCCTGTCATCTTAGTTAATCTGAGAGGTGTGAAGTGAACACCAATCCAGTATTAACTTTGTTCTCCCTAGTCCAAAAGGCCACCTCAGGGACAATGAGATCAGAGCCACAGAAGCAAAGCAGAGCTTAATCTGATGAAAAACATCTTCACCATAGAATAAGGTAGGGTTGACTCCCCTTCTCAGGAGGTTTTTAAGCAGAGACCCACTTGCCAAAGACATATGGAGACATTCCTGGGTAGGCCCAGGCTGACTTAATATACACATAGGTTCCCTACACTTCTGATCTTGTGGGCTCTCCTAAATGTGGGTCCAGGGTCAGCACCAATTGTGAACTTTTCCACTGGCTTTTTCTGCTTTTCAAAATGTCCTCTTTAATGACTCACTGATGACTTGCCATAACTGCCCCTGGATCAGAGAAAAATGTTTATTTTCCCACTAAGAAAAGGCAATTGAAAAAATATGGAAAATAAGTTCCTGGCTCTTAGGGAGTTTGTGTCTAACAAGGTAAGAGTATTTTTCCCTTCAAAGCCACATAAAAAGCATTTCCATTTCACTCATGGGCTTCCATTTACTCTGCAGTGCAGACTTTAAAACAGACATAAACAAGACCTAAATACTGAGGACATTCACATTTAAATAAATGGGTTTGTTATGGCTCCAGAGAGCAATGACAGCTCTGGAATACAGGAGTCTCTCCAAAGAAGCCTTGGTTAGGAAAGACAGGATGGGATGGGGTGGGAGTACAGACAGATACTGTAGAACAGACAAAGAGATAAGCAGAAAATAGAGCCACAGGGGATCATAGAGATGGCAAGGGACCAGTGCCAAAGATAAGTAGAATAAAAAGAAGAGAGAATCAGAAAGGAAAAGAGAGAGGAGAATGCAGGGGGAGGGAGAAAGGAAAGGGAGGAAAAAGAGAGATAGAGACAGAGGCAGAGAGAGAGAGGAAAGAAAGAATGAAAGAGAGAGATAGACAGAGAGAGAGAGAGAGAGAGAGAGAGAGAGAGAGAGAGAGA
>JAJPUD010002248.1:325780-337977 GCA_023553655.1 Myrmecobius fasciatus
AGAGAGAGAGAGAGAGAGAGAGAGAGAGAGAGAAGGAGAGAGGGAGAAAAATCCTAGCTTTGTGCTCCATACAGTCATGTGTAAACATGAAGAGAAGACCCAGGTCCTGTCTTTGGGGAGCTCCCAATTTGGAAGGGTGTAGGATTCAACAAAAGTAGATATTAGTATGAGGCAGCATAGAATAATGGTCAAAGGGAGATTAAAGGTCCAGTGGAGCCTGAAACAGAACAAGGTTTTTGGAGACCTGTGTGTCTAGTGATATTGGAGGAGAATAATGACAAATAATGACTTTCCTAAATAAATGCTAAGGGAAAGAGGACTAGTAAGTAGTGTATCTGAAAAGAGAGGTTAGAGGGGAATTGTCTGAGATTTTAGTGAACTCCAATAGTGCAATATGACAGACCCAGGCTGCCTCAAAAGGGGCCTAGAGTCCCAACCCTTGGAGATGGTGGTGCTCCTGTCACTTGGGCTGATCAAATTTCATGGAGACCTTGGTTCCATTCTGACCTTTACATTTTAGGAGCACATTAATCAGCTGGAGAGTGTCTAAAAGAGGGTGAATAGAAGGCAAAAAGCCTTAAATTCATACAATATAAACATCAAGTCAAGGAACTGAGAATGTCTGATCTGAAGGGTGGAAGGGCAGAAAATGATCATTGTCTTTATGTATCTGAAGAGTTATACAGGGAAAGGGCTTGGCCCTAGGAGGCACAATCAGTAAGGACTGGATAGTCAACAAAATAGATGTATTCTTGATAACATATGCTATAAGAAATGATGAGCAAGATGCTCTCAGAAAAAACTTGGAAAGGTTTACATGAGCTGATGCAAAGTGAAATGCACTATGTACAAAGTAACAGCAATATTGTAAGATGATTGTGAATGGCATAAGTGTTCTCAGTAATACAACCCAAGATGAACTCTGAAGATTTTAAGATGAAAAATGCTATTCATACTCAGAGGAAGAAATGATAGTGTCTGAATATAGATCAAAGTAATCTTTTTTATTTATTTTTTCTTGAGGTTTCTTTTTCATTTCTATGACATGCCTATTATGGAAATGTTTTGCATAATTACACATGTGTAACATACACTGAATTACTTGACTTCTCAATAAAAAGAGAACATCTGGAACTCAGAGTTTGGAAAAATGTTAAAACCTATTTTTATATGTAATGGGAAAACTAGAATACCAACTAAATTTTTAAAAAATCAAAAGGCTGTCTTTGGAGATGGGAGGGGACTTGTGTTGAATCTCAGAGGGCAGAATAAGGAGTAATAAGAGAAACTTGCAAAAAAAGTCAATTAGGCTTGATATGGAGGGTGGGGAAAATACCTTATTAATGAGAGCTGTCCAAAAAAAAATAATTGGCTGTTTCAAGAAATGATAGAGTGTCTTTCCCTGGAAATTTTCAAAGTATGGATAACCAAGAAAAGCCAATTTTAATTCAAAGTATCGAGTATTTGTATATGTTGCCAGTTGTGCTAATTGTTGGAAATACAAAGAAAAACACAAGATGGTCCCTGCTCTCAGGGTGCTCACTTACAATATAATAGGGGAGGTGACATTCAAGCAATTATATACAAGATAAATTTAAATCAGAGTACATTGATGATTTCCTATACTGAGTGGCAGTGTCAGAGGAGGAAAAGAGCAAATACAAAGCATGAAAAAGGTGTTATTTAGGCAGTTTTCAAACAAAGAAATCAAAACAATTTATGATCAAATAAAAACACTCTAATTCATTATTGGTTAGAGAAATACAAATTAGGACAACCTTGAGACATCATTTTACACCTATCAAATTGGTGAAAAGATTGAAGGGAAAAGCAACAAGTATTATATGGGATGTAGAAAAATTGGGAAACTAATTCATTGTTGGTAGAACTGGCCCTACCATTTTGGAAAGCAATCTGAAATTATACCGAAATTATACTGAAATCTGAAACTGCCCCTTGGCCCAGCAATATCATTACTAGATTTAGTTCCAAAGAAGATTAGAGGAGAAAAGAATAAGAATCTATATGTTGCAAAACGTTTATAGAGGTTCTCTTTGTGGTGGCAAAGAGCTGGAAATTGCAAGGTTAACCATTGATTGGGGAATGGTTGAACAAGTTATAGTATATGCTTGGGATGGAATACCATAAAACTATAAGAAATGATGACCTAAATGATTTTAGAAAAACATGGAAAAGACCTACATAAAATAACAAAGAACAAGTGAGCACAACAAAAAGAACAGCTCATACACAACAATAGTGATGTAGTTTTGAGAATAAATCTTAATATTATAAATATTGTAATATAATATAAATATATATATTATTTATTTAAAAATAAATAATAATATAAATAAAATAAATGAGTAAATAAATCATCTTTACTATTATTTTCAAATTAACAATAAAAGGCATATGAAAAAAGATACTATCCATGTCCAGAGAAAGAATTGCTAAATATAAGAATGCATAGAATAATTATATATATATATATATATAATATACACACACTAAGGTATATGTATATACATTTATATATATACATACACACATATACATACATAGATATACATAGATCAATTTGTGTTTAACAGTAGCCTTCTCTAGAGGAAGGGGAGAGGAAGGAAAAAGGGGGAAAAGGAAATTTATATGATAACTTTATTATATATTTAAAAGGAATAGCATGTTGTACTTAATAGATTTGCAGTTTCATGTGCTGTCTTTTTTGTTGTACTATATTATGGCATTGCTTGTTTTATTCCACTTTTTTTAAAGAGAGATATTATGAAAATAAAATTGGGAGAACTTGTAAACTGATTGGATACAAGGAACGCATGCAAGTAAGAAGCTGCATATAACACATAAATTGTGAACCTGGTGAACAGGAGAATGATGGTTGCCTTCATAATGGTAGGGAAGTTACAAAGAGAAGAGGGTTTAGATGGAAAGATAATATATTCAGTTCTGGACATATTGATTTTAAGATGTCTATGAGAAATCAATTCAAGATGTCCACTTGTCAGAAGAGATTCCTTTGGGGGCATGAATAGGGATATACTCACTACAGTCCCTTGCCACTCAAACTCTAATTTTGATAGTCATGGTTTGAGTTGGAGCTGAGGAGATGATGGTGCAAGGCAGTCAATCAATAAATATTTATTAACAGTTCTATGGGTCAGACACTATGCTAAGTGCTATAGATACCCAAAAAGGTAATTTTCTTTCAATTTTAATGGAGAAAGACAACATAAAAATAAGCATAATTGGCAGCAGAGGGAGCATGATGATGAAGGCCAGAAGAGTGTGACCAGGTGGGAAATGAAGGTATGTCTGCCCTAAATGCTTTCTTTAAATGAAGGATCTGAAAGAAACTCTCCAATGTCCACCTTCCAACCTCTCCAATCAGAAGATAGATGGCCAGAGGTAGGGAGGGGTTGTGAGTTTCAGAGTTTTTGAGATCTTGCAGGAAAATGAGATTCTGATGAAGTCCAGGAGTACAATCAGTTGGGAAGTAAAAATCTTTGATAAATTCTAGGTCTCTTTGCAAGAGACTATCATTTAACTGGAAAGTTGCCTTAAGGAGTTCTCACTATAACAGGAAGCTTGGACATGGGGACATGTTTCTTTGTCAAGGAAACATAGGAGAGCATAGAGGGAGTGAGTAGAAACCCTCAGACATGGGGACTGAGCTAGGCTGGATTAAAAGTAATTTATATAGAAACTCATTGCTAATTGGACTTTTTTATCCATTTACTTAGGCACAGGACAGTGAGGGAACATTTATTCATTGGAGCAGGACCAGCCTTAACAGCAAATCAAAAATATCCTGAAGGGACTGGTCCTAGGTGTGCTGTGCTTTGTTGCAGCTTTCCAAAGAGGTCACAGGTGAGCAAGTTGAGGAGGGCACAGGATTGAGCTTTGTTTTCTTTTTCATTTTAATTGCTTCTGTCACATAATTAAAGTGACTAAGATCTTGAATGACTGACTTTTGCTGTGTGTTCTGTTTTAAACCACATAATTGTTCTCTATATCCTGACATAAAAGGAACACCTCTCAGAGCTTATAAATGTCAGACAGTCTTTGTCACAACCAGCCACATCATTTATGAATGCCAAAAGCAATAAGGTCTGTCCATGTCACCTTCAGGGGGCTGATCAGATCTCTCATGCAGTTTTTGAAAATCAATTATGTTTGACTCATCAGCTATTTACTTTATATGAACTGAGAACAATTCCCATTCAAAGCCATTAGATCATTAGAAGTAGGAGGGACTCAACAGATTTATGGATAAGAAGAACAAGGCTAATAAATCTAATTTGGGTAACAATACCCATCAAATGTAAGCATAAAAACAACAACATATTAATAGTAATGACACTGTAAGATTTGCAAAATATTTTAGAAATATTTCATTTTATCTTCACAATTACCCTGTGAAGTAGATACAATTAATACCCCCATTTTATAGATTAGAAAATTAGAGTTGAAGTTAAATGACTTTTCCAATTGACAAGTCTCTGAGGCCAAATATGAACCCAGGTCATACCTTGCCCATTTACTTGCCTCAGTGTAGAGCACAAAGGAATATTAGTAGCAATAGTCCACAGTTCTGTAGTGCTTAGAAATTTATCTAATACTTTCCTCAAAACAAGCCTGGGAAATGTTGTAAACCTCATGATTTACTCAGAAAAACTCAACCATTACAATCTCAAGCCAGCCTTTAAGTAGGTTTTTCTGTCATCTGATTGTCTCTCTTTTTCTCTGGGTCTCCCCCTATGTGTTTCTCTGGATTGCCTCTGTATTTCACTATATAGAGAGAACTACATATAGAAATTTAGGAGAAAAGATGGCTTGTATATATTATGCATTACAGATTATCTCATTTCCTGTTTCTTTCAAGTGATTGCCACAGGTCTTTCCATCTCCATTTTATAGGTAAGAAAGTTGAAACTCACAAAGACTTGTCAAGTGTTTCTTAACTAGTAAGGGTAGAGCTTAGATTGAACCTGGGGCTTTTCTGATGCTAAATTGACATCAAAATGTCTTGCGTTCAGAGTTTATTTCGTTGATAGAGGAATACACTCAACCACTCAGCTCTCACTGCCATGACTCATGATAATCATCATCATAATAAAGTTTCTCTCCTCCCTTGTACCCCAAAAATATGACCCAGTCATCTTTGGCCATAACAATTATATACAAAGTTTTCTCACCTACGTTAATTCCCTGTATCAACTTAAGCAATAGATTTAGTCCCAACATAATAACAACAGTGATGAGTGTGATACTTCTTTTTTTTTTTTTTTTTGCTTTTTGCTGAGGCAATTGGGGTTAAGTGACTTGCCCAGGGTCACACAGCTAGGAAGTGTCTGAGACCAGATTTGAACTCAGGATCCCCTGACTTCAGGGCTGGTGCTCTAGCCACTGCGCCACCTAGCTGCCCCCAGAGTGTGATACTTCTAAATAATATTATCCTGAACTGATTGAAATACCAAATTGGGCTGCCACAAAATGTATAGAAAGGAAATTGATTCAAATTTTAAAACACTCTGGACCCGATTTTAAATATATATATCTCAAGTGGGAAAAATTCTCAAACATGCGAAAAGATAAGGGATATCAATATTGATAACAAAGTCACTAAGTAAACACCAATAATTAAGCACCAATACAACTACTTCTTGAATTCTTATATAAGCTTTGGCAGAATGGTCTGCCACTATTTGTATCAAGTATATCTTTGATGAAAACTTGAAAAAGGAGAAGGCAGATGGTTGCTATGTTAGAAAACACAATCTCTGGTAGAGAAAAGCATTTGAATCATCCCAGAACCAATTCTGACAGAACCACCTTCAGTTTGATTCCTTCCATGCATAGGGAATAAGCATCCAATAGTCCTTGCTAGAGGCAACCACAGGCGCAACTTTGTTCAATGATCTTTTCATTATTATGAAGTAAGGCATAAAGCAGGGAAACATTCTCTAGCCAAAGGTTTTCCCCATCATGAGAGATATGTTGTACAGAATCAAAATGATAATTACATCAAGCCCCAAAATACAACAGGGTTTCCTCAGTGGGACAGAGTGTAGCCCCAAAAGATTGGCCTACCAATCCATAGAGGAAAAATAAAGTGAATAAAAAATGCCTGAAGATCAGACTATGGGGTGCAATATGCACAACTCACTGAATTATTCCATCACTCTATATGTCTTAGTCAAATAAAGGGATGTTGAATCACAGAATAATAGATGAAGCCCTTGAAAGGAGATCAGAAACAGCTTGTCTAACAGCCTCATTTTACAAAAGAAAAGCTAAGATTGATGGAAGTGAAGCGATTCACTCATGTTCATCAAGGTGGCAAATGCCAATGAGCAGATTGGAAGTCAAATGCTCTGAATTCAAGGCCAGAGCTCTTTTTATTCTACTAAGGTGTCAGTGAGCAATGAATTGGGCCCATAATTGATTAGTGGGAGAGTTATAGGTTGAGCTAGGAAATGGCACTTTTCCTTCAATCATCTACAAATGCTCCCTGATACAAAGATCATTATTTAATACTAACATTGTCCAAAAGGAGATCCAATGCAGTGTAATAAAGAGGAAATCAGTCGTAGATTGAGGAAAACCTTGATTGTTATCCTTCCTTTAATACATACTACCCATGTGACCCTCATTTAACTTCTCATTGTTCCTACTCTTCAGATTAGGTCCTGATCTGCATGATCAGAAGAAATTCTCTTGCCAAGAGTTCTCTATAGCAATGGGATTTGTTCAAAATAAATCACTTTTATTATTGACATTATCTAGTTACAAATCATGAAATGTCATGATCTCAGAAGACAACCCTCTGAAAGACCCAAAAGAAAGCTATCTCTCCAGTGGAGAGACATAAGTACAAGGCAAGAAGTATTTTGCGGCACATTACCAAAGGTAAAGTTATCAAGAAGTAAAATACATTTCCAAAGGTATGAATGACCATAAAGGGAGGCAAGTCAGTCTTGTAATAACAGTGGATATTATTGCTCTTTAGCAGCAAAATATTAAAAGAATTCCAGAATGTCCCCAGCACATTGGCTGGATCCTCTAAAGAGAATCTATTTAAAAACATGGACAAGAATCCCACAGGATGATTTCGTGACAAGACATTATATTCTGCACCAGTGGAGACAGTAGTCAAAGGAGATGATCAGAGATCAATTAAACTATCAGAGTCCAAAGTAAAAGTGAGAGAATAGGAAAGGGAAAAAGAGAAAGAAAGCTCCATTTAAATAATTAAGAGCTAATAAAATTTTCTCTGAAGGTCTTTCAGTAGGGAAATAAGCATTCTTACATGTCTCTAAATGAAACATTTAGCTTCTCTGGGCCTTTGCTGCATAATCTAGGGAAGACTATATTATTATATGGAAAAGATAGATGTTTTATGAAAGTACCACACTGGCTCAGATGTTAATGGTGGAAAAGAGGGAAGACAGTAAGATGAACTCAAAGCAGTTAGTTTGGCACCTGCTCTGAAACAGATTAAATGGTGGGAGGGAGGGATAGAAATTACTGGGCAAAATTAGTTTTGCTTCTGTTCCGGGTTCATTTTAGCCTTATCATTCCTGACTTTCTATACTATAAAGAATTTACAGATGGTCAATTCATGATCTCCTAAACATGATTTTCCATGATATTGAGCTTTGGTTCATGCCATTCTCAACATCTTCCTTTTCATCCATCTCTCTAGCTAGATCCTACCTTACTATTATTCAAAGACCCACTATCATTATCCTTGTCCAGTCATACCTGCTCCCTCTCCTTCCTTTGACCTTCAATACAATCACTGCTGTAACCTCTCATATGTCATTTATTGATTATCTGATGATATATTTGACTAAGGTGCTGAGATTTCCATATATTTGCATATGGTTTCTTCAATTAATTTATAAGCTCTGCTTCTTTAGGGGAGGAATAGCAATAAACACAGTCACAGTTAGAAATTTTCTTGAAGTTAGTTGGACCCAACCAAAAAAAAACTACATAATTGTTTATTCACCCAGGGTCATTTCCCAGTAGCAAAGCATTTAACCCTTTAGGTGCTCCACAGACACATTTCATCTAAATACTTTTTTTCTCAATATTATTTTTCCAAATATAGATATAGTTTTCAACATTCATTTTTATAATGCTTTCTAAACACTTTTTCTTTCCTGCCTCACTGCAAGAAGGTATAAGTATATATAGTATAAGCCCTCTTTGGCTATACCCCTAAATTACCTCATGTTCCCCATGTAGAGGCCAAATAGAGGTGGAGGGTGAATCCCGCCTATGATTATGCTCCTTTTGATATATCATGAGTTTAAAATTCAGAATAATTTTTAGCATTTACCATTTGGTTACTTCAAGGTATCTCAAGGACAAAGGAGTCTAAAGCTCTCTCATTTTGACATTATTTGAGTGAACCATTGTTCATGTCTACCTGCCTTCAACAAAGTTCCATGAAACAAACACCATTCAATGTATCTAATGAATATGTCTTAACTAATACATTGTATTTTCACAATTTTTTAAAAACAGAATCATTGTCCAAAGGTTTAAAGGCATGGGGGTTACCAAATTCTTCAATACAGATGTTTTGATGAAAACCATCTTATATCTCCTTGATATAAGAACTGATAGCTTCTGATTGTCTTTTAATGGTCCCCGATAGAGAAATGTTAGGCTATTCAAAGAAATGATATGCAACATATAATGTCCCTACAAATGAACTTGTAAAAATTATTTAAATGCATTTTTACATAAAATTTGTTTTTCTCAGACTGGGAGCCAAGATGGTGTAGTGAAGACGTGACTCTCTGTGCCTTCTTCTGACCTTCTTTCAAATCAACAATAAAATAAGCCTCTGAACTAATCTTTAAGTCAACAAACCCAGAAATATTTGGACTATGAAACATTGCTTGCTGAAGTTACCTTTAAAGAGCTTCATAGCAGGTCTATTTCAGTCAGGGGGGGGGGGGGGGGGGGTGAGCAGTTTGGCTGGCACCTGGGAGACAGGGCAGGAAACTGGGCAGGACTCAGCGTGGCAGAAACTCTAAACACCTGGGGAGTGTATCTGAGGCACACAGGACACTCTGCCCTGATTGTGGGCAGGTGCTCTGGCAGATCTGCCTTTTGTAAAAGGCAGTTTATAACCCACTACAATCACAAGGTCCTAGCCCGACCTGCCAGCACTGGAAGTTAATTAGTGGAATTGCCCCAGGGCAAATTACCACAGGTGCTGCCTCTCTACTTTGCACAGACCCCAAGATATTTTTTTTTTAAATTAGTAAGAGGCAGAAGAGAGCTCTTACTATAGACAGCTTTTATGAAGAGAAAGAAGGGCAGACCCTAGATCCTGAGGTTCCTATAGGCAAAGCAACTCCAGAGGAAGCCATCAAGGGAGATATAACCTGGTCCACCTTTCAAAAGGCCTTCCTGGAAGACGCATAAAAAATCTCAAAAGAGAGCTAGATGATAAATGGGAAAATGAGCTGAGATCAGTGCAAGATCTCCAAAAGAGATATGATAAAGACACCAATTTACTGAAAAACAAAATTGGTGAATTGGAAAAAGAATGCAATGAACAAAAAAATTCAACTGGCCAGTTACAAAAGGAGCTAAAAATGGTAACTGAAGAAAATAATACATTAAAAATTAAAATTAAACAAATGCAAGTGAATGACTCAATAAGACTTCAAGAATCAAACAAAAACAAAAAAATGAAAAAAATAGAAGAAAATATGAAATATCTCCTACGAAAAACAACTGACTTGGAAAATAGCTCTAGGAGAGACAATCTAAGGATTACTGGACTTCCTGAAAGCCATGATGAAAAAAAGAATCTAAACACAATCTTCCAGGAAATCCTTAAAGAAAACTGTGCTGAGGTTGTAGAATCAGAAGGCAAAATCACCATCAAAAGAATTCACCAATCACCTCCTGAAAGAGACCCCAAAATTAAAACCCCAAGGAATATCATGGCTAAATTTCAGTACTATCACACCAAGGAAAAGGTTTTGCTAGGAGCTAGAAAGAAACAATTCAAATACCGAGGATCTATAATTAGAATCACACACGATCTGTCAGCCTCACAATGAAGGATCAAAGGGCCTGGCACCAGATATTCTGAAAAGTCAAAGGAACTTGGATTACAGTCAAGAATAAACCTATCCAGCTAGAATGAGCATTATCCTCCAGGGAAGAAGATGGTCATTCAATGATATAGGTGAATTTCACCTATTTCTAATGAAAAGACCAGATCTGAACAAAAAATTCAACATCCAAACACAGAACTCAAGAGATGCATAAAAAGGTAAAAAGGAAAGGACTCTTGAGAACTTTATTTCTACTATGGGGATACTTAAAGATTGGGGGTATAATTTGATATTACTGCAATAATATGAAAAAGAAAACTAGAGGGGGGAAGGCTATCATACTGGGGGAAAGAGGGAAAAGGTGGTAAAATAAGGTTTAAAAAAAAGGAGGTAAAAATAAGGTAAAATCTTATGAAGAGGCAAAGAAAACCTAATATAATTGAGGGAAAGAAGGGAGGGTGATGAGCATTGTGTAAATCTTACTCTCATCTGATTGGGCTCTAAAAATGTATGTCAGACACATTTGGTTTCACAAAGAAACTTGTCCTTCTTTATAGGGAAGTGGGAGGGAAAGGAGGAAAAGAAAGGGATAGACCAATAGAAGGGAAAATAGAAGAATCAGGGGAAAGGAATAAAAAAGGGAGAGGGGGTCATCAAAAGCAAAATACTGAGGAGGGGGGAAGGGAGAAAGGGGAAAGGGAAAAACATAACTCGGGTAAATAAGATGGCAGGAAATAAAGAATTAGTTATTCTAACTGTGAATGTGAATGGGATGAACTCTCCCATAAAGCAGAAACAGCAGAATAGATTAAAAACCAGAATCCCACAATATGTTGTCTACAAGAAACACATCTAAAACATAGTGACACATATAGGATGAAGGTAAAAAGCTGGAGCAGAACCTATTACGCTTCAGGTGAACAAAAAAAGCAGGGGTAGCAATCCTTATCAAAGATCAAGTAAAAGCCAAGATAGATCTAATCAAAAGAGATAAGGAAGGAAACTATATTTTATTAAAGGGTACCATAGATAATGTAGCAATATCTATACTAAATATATATACACCAAGTACAACAGCATCCAAATTCCTAGGGGAGAAATTAAGAGAGATGCAAGAAGAAATACATAGTCAAACAATACTAGTGGGGGATCTCAACCTTGCTCTTTCAGAATTAGATAAATCAAACCACAAAATAAACAAAAAAGAAACCAGGGAGGTAAACCAATTGCTAGAAAAGTTAGATATGATAGATCTATGGAGAAAATTGAATGGAGACAGCAGGGAGTTTACTTTTTTCTCCACAGTTCATGGAACTTATACAAGAATTGCCCATGTGTTAGAGCATAAAAACCTCAAAATCAAATGCAGAAAGGCAGAAAGAGTAAATGCATCTTTTTCAGATCATGATGCAATAAAAATCACATGCAATATAAGGCCAGGAGAAAATAGACCAAAAGTTAATTGGAAATTAAATAATCTAATCCTAAAGAATGAATGGGTGAAAGAGCAAATCATAGACACAATCAATAATTTCATCCAGGAGAATGACAATAATGAGACAACATACCAAAATTTGTGGGATACGGCTAAAGTGGTTATAAGGGGCAATTTTATATCTCTAGATGCTTACTTGCAAAAATAGAGAAAGAAAAGATCAACGAATTGGGTTTATTATTTAAAAAAAAAACTAGAAAAAGAACAAATTAAAAAGCCTCAATTAAATGCCAAATTGGAAATTCTAAAAATAAAAGGAGAAATTAACAAAATTGAAAATAAGAAAATTATTGAATTAATAAATAAAACGAAGAGTTGGTTCTATGAAAAAGAAACAAAATAGATAAGCCTTTAGTTAATTTGATAAGAAAAAGGAAAGAGGAAAATCAAATTGTTAGTCTCAAGAATGATAAGGGAGAACTTTCCTCCAATGAAGAAGAAATTAGAGCAATAATTAGGAGTTACTTTCCCCAACCTTATGCCAGTAAGATTCATAATCTAAATGAAATGGAGGAATATCTACAAAAATATAGATTGCCCAGGTTAACAGAAGAGGAAATAAATTATTTAAATAGCCCCATATTAGAAAAAGA
>JAJPUD010002249.1:0-107736 GCA_023553655.1 Myrmecobius fasciatus
TTTTTTCTTAGGGAGTTGATTAATAGTTTGTTCTATATCTTTTTCTAAAATGGGGCTATTTAAATAATTTATTTCCTCTTCTGTTAACCTGGGCAATCTATGTTTTTGTAGATATTCCTCTATTTCATTTACATTATCAAATTTATTGGCATAAAGTTGGGCAAAGTAACTCCTAATTATTACTCTAATTTCCTCTTCATTGGAGGAAAGTTCTCCCTTATCATTTTTGAGACTAACAATTTGATTTTTCTCTTTCCTTTTTCTAATCAAATTAACTAAAGGCTTATCTATCTTGTTTTTTTTTCTTAAAACCAACTCTTAGTTTTATTTATTAATTCAATAGTTTTCTTATTTTCAATTTTATTAATCTCACCTTTTATTTTCAGAATTTCCAATTTGGTTTCTAATTGAGGGTTTTTAATTTGCTCTTTTTCTAGTTTTTTTAATTGTAAGCCCAATTCATTGATCTTCTCTTTCTCTCTTTTTTGCAAGTAAGTATCTAGAGATATAAAGTTACCCCTTATAACCGCTTTGGCCGTATCCCACAAATTTTGGTATGTTGTCTCATTATTGTCATTCCCCTGGATGAAATTATCGATTGTGTGTATAATTTGCTCTTTCATCCATTCATTCTTCAGGATTAGATTATTTAATTTCTAATTAACTTTTGGTCTATTTTCTGCTGGCCTTATATTACATGTGAGTTTTATTGCATCATGATCTGAAAAGGATGCATTTAATATTTCTGCTTTTCTGCATTTGATTTTGAGGTTTTTATGCCCTAACACATGATCAATTTTCGTATAAATTCCATGAACCCCTGAGAAAAAAGTATACTCCCTTCTATCGCCATTCAATTTCCTCCAGAGATCTATCATACCTAACTTTTCTAACATTTTGTTTACCTCCCTAACTTCTTTCTTATTTATTTTGTGGTTTGATTTATCTAATTCTGAGAGAGCAAGGTTGAGATCCCCCACTAGTATAGTTGTACTGTCTATTTCTCCTTGCATCTCTGTTAGTTTCTCCTCTAAGAATTTGGATGCTATACCACCTGGTGCATATATGTTTAGTATTGATACTGCTTAATTGTCTATGGTACCTGTTAGTAAAATATAGTTTCCTCCCTTATCTCTTTTAATTAGATCTATTTTTGCTTTTACTTGATCTGAGATAAGGATTGCTACCCCTGCTTTTTTTTGTTCACTTGAAGCATAAAAGTTTCTGCTCCAGCCCTTTACCTTCACTCTGTATGTATCACTATGTTTTAGATGTGTTTCTTGTAAACAACATATTGTAGGATTCTGGCTTTTAATCCAGTCCACTATCCACTTCCGTTTTATGGGAGAGTTCATCCCATTCACATTCACAGTTAAAATAACTATTTCTGTATTTCTTGCCATCTTATTTACTCAAAGTTTTATTTTTCTCTTCCCTTTCCCCTTACTCCCTTACCCCCTCCCCAGTATTTTGTTTTTGATGACCACCTCCGTCTAACAGTCCTCCCCTCTTTAGAACCCTCCCTCTTTTTTACACCTTTCCCCTAATCCTTCTATTAGTTAACCCTTTCTTTTCCTCCTTTCCCTCCCACTTCCCTATAAGGAGGGCCAAATTTTTCCCTGAAACCAAATGTGTCTGATATACTCTTTTAGAGCCCAATCTAATGAGAGTAAGATTTACCCAAAACTCATCGATCTCCCTTCTTTCCCTCAATTATATTAGATTTTCTATGAGACTGCCTTATTTTACCTCCTTTTTTTACTTTATTTTACCTCCCCCCCCTTTTTTTTAACAGTATGATATCCTTTCCACCTCTAATTTCTTTTCCATTATTATCAAAGTAAAATCAAATTATACCCCCATTCTTTAAGGATACCCATAGTAGAGATATAGTTCTCAAGAGTTCTTTCCTTTTTATGCTTCTCTAGAGTTCTGTGTTTGGAGGTCAAATTTTTTGTTCAGATCTAGTCTTTTCATTAGAAATAGGTGAAATTCTCCTGCATTGAATGACCATCTTCTTCCCTGGAAGATAATGCTCATTCTAGCTGGATAGCTTATTCTTGGCTGTAATCCAAGTTCTTTTGCCTTTTGGAATATCTGATTCCAGGCCCTTCAATCCTTCAAAGTGGAAGCTGACAGATCCTGTGTAATTCTAATAACAGTTCCTTGGTATTTGAACTGTTTTTTTCTAGCTGCTTGCAATATCTTTTCCTTGGTGTGATAGTCCTGGAATTTCGCCACAATATTCCTTGGGGTTTTAATTTTGGGGTCTCTTTCAGGAGGTGATCAGTGAATTCTTTCAATGCCAACTTTGCCTTCTGATTCTAAAACATCAGGGCAATTCTCTTTCATGATTTCCTGGAAGATAGCATCAAGATTCTTTTTTTCATCATGGCTTTCAGGGAGTCCAGTAATCCTTAGATTGTCTCTCCTGGATCTGTTTTCCAAGTCAGTTGTTTTTCCTAGGAGATATTTTATATTTTCTTCTATTTTTTTCATTTTTTTGTTTTTGTTTGACTGATTCTTGAAGTCTTATTGAGTCATTCATTTCTTTTTGTTCAATTTTAATTTTTAAGGTGTTATTTCCTTCAGTTATCTTTTTTAGCTCCTTTTGTAACTGGATAATTGAAGTTTTTGGTTCATTGCATTCTTTTTCCATTTTGCCAATTTTATTTTTCAGTGAATTGTTGTCTTTTTCCAATTCACTAATTTTGTTTTTCAGTGAATTATTATCTTTTTCCAATTCACTATTTTTATTTTCCAGTGAATTGGTGACTTTTTCCAATTCACCAATTTTGGTTTTCAGTGAATTGTTGTCTTTTTCCAATTCACTATTTTTATTTTCCAGTGAGTTGGTGACTTTTTTCCAATTGACCAGTCTTATTTTCCAGTTTTTCACATCTCTGTTGCAGGGCGATATTTCCTTCTTGCACTGCTCTCAATTTATTTCCCCATTCTTCTTCTAACTCTCTTTTGAGATTCTTTATGCAATCTTCCAGGAAAGCCTTCTGAAAAGGGGACCAGCTCATGTCCACCTTTGTGATTTCATCTGGGATTATTTTCAGAACCTCAGGATCTGTGGTCTGCTCTACTTTCTCTCTGTAAAACTGTCTATGGTGAGAGCTCTCTTCTGCTTCTTACTCATGATTTTTAGCTGATCAATCACCAGCAGGGAATTCTGCTGCTGTTTCAATTTTCCCCGGGGCAGTTTGCTGAGTTGACTTCGGGTTTGAGGCTGGGCAGCTAGATCCGCCCTAGGACCACGCTTTCAGCTGCTCTCAAGCCACCCTTTACCAAAGGTAGATCTGCCAAAGCAACTGCCCACAAGTAGAGCAAAGTGGCCCAAGCGTCTCTCAGGGACTTCCTGGCAGCCTAAAATCTGCTCCGTATTAGCCCCAGACTTGCACCCTGGCTGTGCACTGGCGTCTGAGCACTGGGAGCTGCTCGATCCCCTGCCCGTCTAAAACTGACCTTCTCTGGAGTTTTTTCAAAGATTTTTGATAGAAGTGCGTTGTACTCCAAGTGTTTGGTGGAGCCCTCACTCCAGAACCAATTCAGAGGCTTAATTTGTCTGGGTCTGAGGGAAGGTCTCAGGAGCTCACAGAGAATGCTGTCTGCAGTTCCCCATCTTGGCTCCACCCCCATGATGACCACTTCTTTATAATATAGTTTTAGGTCTGGTATAGCTAGGCCACCTTCCTTTGCATTTTTTTTCATTCATTCCTTTAAAACTCTTGCCCTTTTGTTTTTCCAAATGAATTGTTATTATTTTTTTCTAGCGCAATAATTTTTTGGTAGTTTGGTATGGTTCTGAATAAGTATATTAATTTAGGTAGAATTGTCATTTTTTTATATTATCTTGGCCTACATAAGAGCACGTGATATTCTTCTAATTGTTTAGATCTAACTTTATTGGTGTGAAGTGTTTTGAAATTGTGTTCATATGGTTTCTGACTTTGTCTTGCCAGGTAGAGAACCAAATATTTTATATCATTCATAGCTATTTTAAATGGAATTTCTCTATCTCTTGCTGCTAGGTTTTCAAAGTTTTTAAGAGACTTTGAGAGTGTTCTTGTTGCTTCTTCTGCCTACGATGTGAGTACTTACCCTGTATAAGTTACCACAAAATAGTCTTTTTGGCAAGTGTATGTTTGTCATGTAAACAATGTGGCTAGCTCATGCAGTTGTGCTGTCTGCATTAGAGTTTGAATGCTTGGCAGTTTAGTTTAAGAAAAGACCTCAGTGTTTCATATTTTATCTTGCCAAGTGATTTTCAAAATCTAAGACATTTCAAATGGAAGTGATTCACTTTTCTTGCATGGCACCAGTATACTGTCCAGATTTTACAGGTAAACTACAGTGAGATCAACACAGTGGCTTTGTAGATCTTCACTTTAGTAATCAATCTAATACTTCTCTCTCACACTTCTATTCAGGGCCTCTCAAACTCTGAGCTAGTTAATATATGTAGGTGGTAATGTATATGTCAACCTCATTATCACTGTATACATTCCTGGAAAAGGAACTTACCCACAGCATCCAAAACTTCTCCATTTGCTGTAACTGATGTTTCCACATATGGATGGTGTGGTGCTGGCTGATGGAGTACCTATGTGCTTGAAGTAGTTAATTATTGAAAACTATATTATGGTTCCTACTTGCTAGACAGATGAAATAGGAATCCCTATGCTGTGAGCCTCGCTACAGGGGAGACCTGTTTCCTCCATTTGGGTGAGCCAGTGTTGTTCCTATAGAATCTGCCAACCCAGGATTAGAATCTGAGTGTTTCAATTTTTGTTCCAGTTTTGCCTTTAAAATTGAAGTTTGAGAGACAGCTAGGTGATGTAGTGGATAAAGCACCAGCCCCGAAGTCAGGTGGACCTGAGTTCAAATGTGATCTCAGACACTTAACATTCCCTAGCTGTGTGATCCTGGGCAAATCACTTAACCCCAATTGCCTCAGCAAAAAATAAAAAAAAATAATAAAAAAAAATCGAAGTTTGAAATTTCTTTTGTTTTGGAGGGATTGTTTGTTTGGCTTTATGTCCTTTTATATGTTGATGGAGAGAACTGGAGAAATCTCCTCAGTAAGTTAGAATGGAAAGAGTATTAACTGTTAAAGAGCCTGGGTCTTTTCTAACACAGAGTGTCTTTCTTTCCCAGCAGAAAGAAGGCTCAGGGAGACAGAAAGTGCCCTTACAATGGAAGAATTAGCAGTGAGTAAGAATGAGAGCAGAGAGGGCCATGGCATGGTTTGTTTACTGAATGTACTTTCCCAGTGTCTGCTTTGAAACATGTCTAACCTATACAGGCCCATACTCCTTCATGTACTTTGTGGACATAGAGCCATCCAAAAAGCTGTTCTATTAAGAAGGGTTTTGAATGTTAAAACATGAAATTTAAACTATATTCAGTAGGCAATATGGGAATCATAAGGGAATTTTGAACAGTGGGCTTTCATGGTCAGAGAGAGGTTTGGGGAATCAATCTGGCAGTTGTATATACATAAGTTGAAGGAAGGAAAGACTAGAGTTGGGGAAATTCACATAATAGGATGCTATTGCAATAGTCCAGGTAAATGAGACCTAATTGATGCCAGGAACATGGAAAAGATCAAATGAGCAGGACTTGGGGCCAGATGACAACATAGTTAAGCATAGATGACTACAAGATTAGTGATACCATTCACAGAAACAATAGAATCTGAAGAAGTATCATGTGGGTGAAGGGGTAGGGAAAGAATTCAGTTTTAGACATAATTTGAACTTGATATGCTGATGGAACATACAGATAGATAGGCAGATGGAAATGAGAATGTGGGATCCCATAGAAATTCAGGAGGCATCTGCTTAGAGGGGTAGACATCCTCCTGTGGGTGAATTTACTGAGCTAATTAAATTTAATTCACTTAACTTTTAACACACAAATTTATCCTTTAAAAAAGGCAAAAAACCCCTCAACACAGTTCATGATTAGTGAAATAATTTGTTTCAGACTTTAGATTCTGAAAAAGAAATGACCAAATTCCATTTGTTTGACCCTGGTCATAGTGTTACTAGCCCAGAGCATTTCAAAGTTTCTATAAGTGATGCCATCAAAACTAGCAGAACTTTTTTATAGCCACCAAACAGTGCAATTGTTTTATAGTTACTGTTATATTTAATTTTTGGTTCTATATCAAATATATTTTATTTCAAATATATGTATGAGAATTGTGCTCAGTTCTTGAGGCTACATGAGGAAGAACATTGGTACATTGGAGAAGTCTAGAAGAAGGTTTGAGGACTAGAAATGTTGCTATTTAAAGAAGAAAACTTTGGGGGGTCTACAAGATCATAGAACTAGGACTGAAAGGGACCTTAGAATACTTTATTTCATAGATGAAGAAATGGGACCAGAAAGATTAGAACGATAGGCTAAATGTCACACAGTTCTCTGATTCCAAACCCAGCCCTTCTCCCACTGAACCATGATCTTCAAGTCTGTGAGGATCTAGCATGTAGAAGGAGAATCAGACTTAGTTCATTTTGCCCAAGAGGGCAGTTCTAGGAACAGCAGATGAGTAGGCTTCAGTTCTACAGAAAGAGAACTTTTCTATTAATCAGAACTGTCCAAAAGTGGTGTGACCCATTTTGTTAGCTTGGGTTTTCCATCTGTAGAGCTTCTCAAGTGGAAGCTCTTATCCAACCGAGTTTTCCGTGTCATATAAGCTTGTTTGGCATTCATTGAATTCATGAATAACTTATGTTATATTGAAGAGATTTCTGCTTAAGTAAGGATTACTTCCCTTCCAACTCTGAGATTGTGTTCTGTAGAGGTAGACTAATTTCTGGACATAACTGTTGTTGGTTAAACAAAGTGAGAAGTTAAAAGTTTACTCTCTCTGCCAGTAATGACCAATTAATATTTTTGCTCTTTCTATATTTTAATTGTTTTGTTTTATTTTTATTGTATCTTTTAAATTTTTATATTGTTTTTGTTTAAAAAATATCTCTCCCTCTGCTTCTATCCAGCAATCCATTCTTTATGATGAAGTTTTTTTTAAGGGGTAAAAGAAGCAGTTCAGCAAAACTAATCAACAAATAGACTGTACCCTATTTATTAGAGATACAGTATTCTACTCCTATAGTCCCCCTCTGCCATACGGTAGGGAAGAATGCTTTCCCATCTCTTCTTTAGGGAAAATGTTTCCTGCCATTCAACACTATCTTAGTTCTCATTCAAATAATCAAGACAAAATTTAAAAAAAATTAAATCAGAGTTGTCTTTATTTGTCAGTATATGGCACAGTGAATTAAAAAGATGATAATTATCCACTTGGCTAAATAGTTCTTTCACATGCACAGCCAGATGTTTTGTATTTAATTATCTATACATCAGTGTGTCCTTCCTATTCAGAAGTTATGAAAAATCTGACAAACATTTATAATTAAGAAGGAAATGAATGAGATGAGACAAATTGAGAGGAAAAACTGGATTTTGTATTTATTGCACAAAACCTAAGCTTCAGGTCTTGATAAATAAGATCTTTTACTTGGGTATTGTCAGCTGCAACTCACCCAGCCACTTCCACACTATTTTAAAGATATGACTGCCACTACAAGGGGTCTCCTCTGGAGGTATAAATACAGATACTTGTGCAATGTTGGATAATTTGGACTTCAGATTTGCTTTATCAACAGCCTGGATGGCAATATAGATGTTGGTACCATTTACTAGATTGATGTCTGTTGGTTCAAACGTAAAGAATTCCTGGGAGTTGGCTTCCTCAGGTATCAGGTCAGTAGTGTTCACTTGGAGAGCATCATCAAATTTATCCCGCAGATCAAGGATACTTTCACTCATTCGTATAATGTACTGTTCAACTAAAAAGAGATGAAACTACTTATAATATCTGAATAGATTTAATAAAGCAGAAAATATTAAAAATCACAGAGATCAGAAAAATGTGTTTTCCCCATCTAAGAGATCAAATGGTGAGCCATATTTATAATCCTGTCTAGTTTCCCATTTAAGGTCTTGTATGTGCATCCTTGATAGATTGATAAATGTCAGGCAGGTAGCTATGTAGTGGATCTCCAAAGAGACGATTTTGCCTGAGAGAGGGAAATAACACTTCTAAATTCTTCAGGACTGAGTTCTGGCTAGGTTTTGAAATTATTTCCAAAGGGACTAACAGTTCTAAAGAACACTTCTATCATTTCTAAACCAGCCCCTCCAACTATCTTTCATTCTTCCAGGCTCTAAACTTCTATCTTCTCTAAAACAAACCCCAAGAAAGGCTTTCTATGAACTTTATTGCAGGTACTTTAGTGAAATATCTCATAGTATAAAATCATGAATTTCTAAGAAGTGATTTTCTTTTAAAACAACTTTTTTTTTTCAACTGCAGTCTCACCAAAGTCCATGGGAGGAAGTAATTTTAAATTCCTCTTCAGTAGAAAGTGTTCAAGAATGGCTAGATGACCACTTGTTGGGTAGGTTACAGGGAAGATGTTTGGTTAGGTATGAGTTGGATTAGGTATAGGAGTTCTCTTCCCACACTAATAGTCTATGATTCTTGTGAACGTTCTCTCCTTCTTGAGTTTCCTTTAAATTCTTTTTGTGTTTTAATTATGTTTACTTAACTGTGTTTATGTTCCATCTCCCTACCAGAAAATAAACTTCTTGAGGGCAGATACTTTGTCTTTCTCCAGTGACTACTGTATTGCCTTGCACAGAGCAGGCACTTTGGAAATGATTGCTGCTTTTTGCTCTAAATCATAATCAAACTTCAGACTTACCTCGTCCATAATCATAGTCATCTCCAGGAGCTGTCCATGTCAGATTAATGTGATCTCCTTCCATCTGAGCTTTGAGGTCAGTGATTTGACATGGTGGGAAGACATCTTGAATGGAGCCACTTGGAATATTGGTTGCTACAAATGAACCTCCTGAGGCTGTTCTGCTGAAACACACTTGCTTGCCTTGAAGATCACTGACATTAAATTTTGGTCTTGGTGGATTCATCTTTACTTCTCCTGCATGGAAGAAGTCCCTCAGGTCTTAAGGCATAATACCACACACTTGCTGCATATTTTCATTATTTATGATAATAATGCTCCCAGTCTATCCTCCTCTTTCATTTTTTCTCTTCTCATTAATACTGTCATCTTTTGATAAATTTGGGGACCATGAATTCAAGTTGGCAAGGAAGAAAATAAAGAAAGGAAATTTCTCAGCTGTCTTTCCCCCAGACACTTCTTAAAAGGTGTACTGAAGATCATTCATTTGGAAAAGCTAGATACTACCTTATCTGCCCATCTAATTAAATTCTCTGCATCTTTCACATTCTATTTCATAGTCTACCCTCCACCCAGTTTTCCCTGATTGTCTCAGGCACAAGTGAACTAATTTCTCTTACCTCTAAGGCCTGTAGTGTTTACTGCCTATGCCAGAAGCATCAAACATGCTGCCTGACTCACTGAGATATTGGAGAGAGTATTGCTTTTCCTTGTTGGAGAAAGCCAGGATCCATTGTTAGCCATTTGAAAGGGACAAACCCTTTCATATCAATTAAAGTTATTTTTGACATAAAAAGACTTCTACAATGGATAGCTCCATCACTAGAGAGCTTAAAATGGAGGATGGAGACAGTATATTATAGAAGAGAGTCTTGCTCTAAAAATGGGGTGTCCTAGAAGATGGTAGAGATCCTTTTTAGTTCTGAAATGCTGTAATACTTAGCCATAGCCTTTCTATTTTTATTTTAACATTTGTGTCTGTAGGAAGTACTGGAATATTTCTGACTTAAAACCTGATTTTCCTGCCAATTGCATGTAAACTGGTACTTCTTCCTTCTATTACACTGGCCTATTGAATTTTCTATGTAGGACAAAGTGGACTTACGATAAGATACACTTGATAGGTAGCCTCTACATTGCAGAATTGCAGAAGCTCAGTTGCAGGGGATCTGAATGGCCATTTACTCCATATATATGAAAAAGAATTTCCCTTCACAACAAATCTGAGAAGTCAACCAGACTGGACCTGAAGCTCTTTAGTGATAGGAAATCCATCTGATGAGAGGAAACTGCCCTCACCAAGGCAGCTCATTTCACTTAGGGAAGAGCTCTAAGTGTTAGGAGGTTTTTTCCTTCTATCAAGCCTAGCTTTCTCTTTGAAACTTGTACGCATTGAACTTGGCTCTGCCCTCTGAAGTTAAGCAGTACAAATCTACTCTTTCTTCCTTCAACTACCTAAAAGTTGTCTTCTCTGCTCTGGGCTAAAAACTCAGCCAGTTCCATAATATATGAACAATCTTTACTTTGAGATCAAAGTTCAGTTAGATCTTCTTTTGCCCTTGACTCAAGATAGCACTTTAGTTTTGTTATGGGAAGTTCCTTACCATTCTCTACCCATCCTGCTACATATAATGCTCCATTCGATTGAGGTCTTGACCTTTGGGTGTTTGTTCCTCCCAAGGCTCTTACTTTTAAGCTGTATCGACCATTTGTTTTATAGGCTGTGAAATACCTTGAGTAGACACCATCATTCTTGGAAACATCAGCACCTTTGTTGTAAAAATAAAAAATTAATAAGCATTGCCATGTTAAATGAATATGTAAGTTCTCAAAAATACACTTGAATATTGGAAGATAGTAATAAACTCAAACATACATTCCACTTCTACACACAAACACATTTATAAGATACTTCCGAGTTCTCAAAAGTTATAACAAACATGATGATCTCTTTAGAATCTCCCACCAAACCTATAAGGTATGTAATATAACAGTTGGTGTACTAGAGTCAAATTGTACTATAGATAGCTTATTGTTCAAATTTTTCAGTGTGACCATTTTCAATATGGAAATATGTACAAATTAGTCCTTCTGCTGGAAGGGATCTTTGATGTCATTGAGTCCAGTTCCTTGCTTTATAATTGTAGAAATGGACACCCAGCCAGATTGTGACTTCCCCAGATCACACAGAAAATATGCTTGAAAGTGATGCCCAGTGCTCTTTGCACTATATCATGCTATTTTTCATTTTGTTTTGTTAAGGTTTCTCACATATAAAAATTGTGAGCTGGAGTCTCCCCTTTCAGCATGTAAAAGTATTAGTGACTTCCTGCCAAGAGGGTTATTGAATATGAATGGAAACATTTTCAAAGAACTACTAGCAAAGAGATTACAGAAATGGATCACAAAGACCATATGCTATGATCAGCTGGAATTTATAGGATCACAGGGTTGGTTCAATATTAGGAAGACTATGAGTATAACTTACCATATTAGTAGGAAAAAAACAAAAATTATATGATTTTCTCAATAGAAGCAGGAAGAGTTTTAGAAAAAATAAAATACTTATTCCTAGTAACAATACTGGAAAATATGGGAATAAATGGAACTTTCTGTAAAATGATAAGTAATATTGGTATAAAATCAATAGTAAGTAATTTTCTATAATAGGGATAAGTTAGTAGCCTCCCCAGTATGATAAGGGTTGAAGAAAGGATAACCATCATGAACACTATTGTTCAATATTGTGCTAGAAATGCTAGCTGAAGCAATAAGAGAAGAAAAAGAAATGAGAATAGCAAGTGAGGAAAAAATACTTTGCATCTGATATGATAGAGAATCCTAGAGAATTAACTAAAAAGTTGTTGAAATAGCTAACAAATTCAGAAGTTGCAGGATATTAAAGTCACAGAAATCATCAATTTTCTATATATTTTTATATATTACCAAAAACAGAATTTCTCTTATAGAAAGAGAAATTCTATTTAAAATAACTATCATTTTACTTTTCTATCATATTAGCCAATCTGATCAGTGTGACATGATACCTCAAAGTTGTTTTACTTTGCATTTGTCTGATCAATAGTGATTTAGAACATTTTTATATATATAGAGAAGATCAAGAGAATTAAAATGAGTAATTTTGATTAAAAATAATTTAAAAGTTTTTGCATAAAAATGCAGCATGAATTAGAATGAAAATAGAAAATTGGGAAAAAAATTCTTCATGCCAAATATCTCTGATAAAGATCTTAGTTCTCTATAAATTTGAAAAACAAGTCAGAGATAAAGAATAAAGTTATTCCTCTATTGATAAATGGTCAAAAGATGAATAAGCAGTTTTCAGATGAAGAAATTTAAGTTATGTGATGGAATAATGAATTGATCCAAGTATTCCGGAGAGCATTTTAGAGCTACGATCAAAGAACAATCAAACTGCATACCCTTTGATCCAGCGATACTAATAGAAGGATTGAATCAAAGGAGAATCTGAATCCCCAACAAATCATTAAAAGAGGGAAAGGACTTATATGTACAAAATATTTGGACAGCTCTTTTTGTGGTGTCAAACAATTGGAACTCCTAGGGGATGTCCATCAATTGAGGAATGACTAAACAAGTCCTGATGTATGAATGTAATGGAATACTATTGTGCTATTTAAAAAAAATGATGAGCAGGCAGATTTCAGAAAAACCTGGAAAGACTTATATGAACTGATACAAAGTAAAATGAGCAGAAACAGGAGAACGTTGTACACAACAGCAACATTATATGATGATCAATTATGAAACACATAGCCCTTCTCAGCAATACAGTGTTCCAAGATAATTCCAAAAGACCCTTGATGGAAAATGCTGTCCACATGCAAAGAAAGAACTGATGAAGTCTGAATGTGGATCAAAGCACATGATTTTCACATTTTTTGATGTGTTTTTTCTCCTTTTGCAATATGCATTTTTTTTGCAAACTGTTTCTTCCTTCACAACATGACTAATACAGAAATAGGTTTTAAATAATTGCAAATATACAATTTATATTAAATAACAATCTTTGGAAACTTGTTGAAGGAAGCAGAAAATTTGGAACTTAAAATTTTAATTAAAATAAGTTAAAAATTGTCAAGTAATTAGAAAAAATAAAATATTATTAAAAAAGGCAAACAAAAGCATTATATTTCTTTCTTAAAAGAGAAAGAACCTTGAGGTTTTTGTGGGGAAAAATTACCTGCACCATTATCCAGAAGGTCCAGAGTCACTGTTGTTCCATCAACTGATTCAATAAGGGCTGTTACAGTGGCTCCTATAATAGGTAGGGATCCTTGTCGAACTTCTGCATAAACAACCATTGGACTAGGGAAGCTACTGGTGTCTTTATTCATTTTAGAATTCACTGTAATGGGGGGTATGGTAGGATTTGCAGCACGAGAGGTTACTGTCAGAGTTAGTGTCTGTGCACTTGACTTAAGACTGTAAGTCCAAGTTCCAACCTAAAAATATCAGTAAAAATTTATTAAAGTAAAATAATGTTAAGACCTGCTTTACCTACTTGCTCTATTATCCATTATCTATGCTAACCCCTGATCTGATTTATATAATTGAACTTCAAGAAAACTATTTCCTAGAACATTTGTATGGCTATTTCTCTGTCAGCTGTAGCAGTCATTATAAACCATTCTTCCCTTCAAGTATAACATCTAGAACAGGGCTTTCCCTGGGGTATACATAATACCAAAAACCATTAAAATCTTTTCTGTGAAAAATGTGACCTGAAAGGTATGCCCCTACCATAGTCCTTTCTCTTCAGAAACAAGGCAAAGATTTTGGCTATCTGAATAGCCATGGGTTCTAAAATTCTGGATGGGGAAATAATTGTTCTAATTTCCTAGCCTGTCTTCCTGATCTTCCTTGTGTTCTAGCCCAGTTTCTGCCTTTTTGATAACTCTTATAAGAGTTCTTTCTTGCTGCAGTGTAATTTTTTTTAAAAAATTTGTTTTTTGTGGTCAATTCATCACATTTCTAAGAGAACAGATGGAATAGGAATAAGCTATTTTAGTAAAAAAAACATTATTACTCGAAAACAATTACAAAATTATAATAATGATATTAAGTTCCTGATTCCATTTTCTAAATATTTTAAGAAAGCACAAGAGGAAAAACTGATTTCTTACCTTGGCAGTGTTTGGTATTTGTAGGTGTGCCATTTTGGAGTTTGTATCCACTGAAAAAGTGCTATATATTTTTCCACTGGGATCTGAGACAGACATTTGGGGTTGTTTTGCTGTCCATGTGACAAGAAATAGTGTGTCATTGCCTACTGTGCTGTCAATAATAACTGTGCCATTCATCCACTCCCCATCCTTCAGAGTGGCTCCCTTACTCTCAAGCTGTTAAGAAAATAGAACAAAACATTTAGTGACTGGGAAAAGGAATAAATTATCAACAAATAATATCATAGTTAATCTGAGAACATGCCAATAAGCAAAAGATTATTAATTGCAGAGAAGACATAACAAATGTGCATTGGTAGAACGAGTTTCCTTACCTGGAATCTCCTTGTAATAATAAAATGAGAGGTGTCTTCCCTATCCCTGTAGTTACCATCCATTAGGACACAGGATGGTTGGGAAAAGAGATAGGTATCATGGTTATACAATTGTGCAAGAATAATATTCCTGGCCAAAAGGACATGAAAAAGGAGGACTAGAATGAGATTCTTTATTTTTAGCCTAAGGTAATATGCAAGTTTCACTCAGTCATGCTCTCTTACTCCTTTCTTTTTTCTACTCAACTTCTCTTCTAAATCGAATTCCCTCCATCTGAGTAGGGAGAGAATAAAACTGTCATCTAAGGTAGGTTCTTTAGTTCATCTCATTGATTTTGAGTCAGTTTCTCAGCAGTGAAAACCGGTAGTATTTGGGTGGGTAGAAGGAAAATCTTGAACAAAAGGAGCATCTTTGATCAGAAGGAGCTCACATTCTGATTAGGTGGGAATAACATTCAAATTGAGAAAAATTGTACATATAAGAGATATACAGTGTAAGTGGAAGATAGCCTCGGAAGAAAAGAATCAGTAGCTTCCAAATTCAGATTTCTTTTTACTGAACCACCCTGCCTCATGGGCATGGCCTGGCCCTGTCATCCTTTTATTCCTCCTGACTAAATCATTCTCACACTCACTGCAGAGGCTCATCTAAATCTTTCTATCTCTACTTAAACTTCCCATGGCTCCTTCTCCCTCACTCACTAATCTAAAAATGTTGCCTCATGTTTCACTGAAAAAAAATTCAGGCCATTTGCTGAGATCTCCCTTCCACTCCCCCTTCATTTCATGTCTCCCATATGCTTTCTACCATTGTCTCTTCATCTATGCCCCACATGAAGAGGTGTCCCTTCTTGTTGTCAAGGCAAAACCCTCTCTATGGACAAAAAATTCAATTCCACTCTCCCTTCTCCAGCACTTTATCTTCTTCATCATTTTCACACTCTCATTTATATTGTCTTCGTGTTTGCTAAGCTCTTTGTCTTAACTGACTGCTTCTATATTATAAAAATATCCATGTGCCCACTATTCTCTCTTTTTTTTTATTAAAGCTCTTTATTTGCAAAACATATTCATGGGTAATTTTTCATCATTGACCCTTGCAAAGCTTTCTGTTACAAGTTTTTCCCTCCTTCCCCCACCCCCTCCCCTAGATGGCAGGAAGTCTAATACATGTTAATTATGTTAAAATACTTGACAAAACAAATATGTGTGTACATATTTATACAGTTATCTTGCTGTACAAGAAAAATCGTATCTACAAGAAAAAAAATTTTGAGAAGGAAAACATAATGCAAGCAAACATAAATAGAAAGCGTGGAAATGCTATGTTGGTCCCCACTATTCTCAAAAAAACCTTCATTTGATTTGTCCATCTCCACTAGCTATCATCCCATACCTCTCACTTTTGCAGCTGAGCTCCTTGAGAAGGCTGGCTACAAGAACTGCTGTTTCTTGCTTTCCTCTCATTCTCTTCTTAACACTCTCCAGCCTGACCCTCAACATCAGCATTCAACTGAAACTTCTCTGTCCAAAGTTGCCATAGATCTTAATGCTCTCTTGCTGCCACATCTAATGACCTCCCAATCCACAGCCCTCCAGGTCTCTCTATAGCCACTGACATTGTTGATTGCCTCTTTTCCATATTTTCTTCTCTTGGTATTCCATGATACTGATTTCTTCCTGTTCACTTCCTACATGTCTGACTGCTTCTTCCTAGTCTCCTTTGCTTGAGTTTTCACCCAGGTCATACCTGCTAACCATGCATTATAAAGCTATGTCCTAGGTCATCTTACTCTTCTATTTTTATACCATTTAACTAGTGATCTCATTGGCTTCCATGGATTCAAGTATTATCTCTAAGCTAATGATTGTCAACTCAATTTATCCATCCCTAATCTCTCTGCAGACTTCCAGACTTGTAACATTGACTCTCTTTTATTTCAAACGGGTTGTTTTTTGCCCAGTCTCCCCACTTTGTACTTCCTATTAATGTGGAGGGCCACGCCATTCTCACATTCACTCAAGCTTGCGCCTTTAGTGTCATCCTCAATTCCTTATTCTCAATCATCTTCCATAGTCAATCTCTAGTCGCTTTTTTTCCTTTATCAAATCTCTGGTCCATGGTAGGCACTTAATAAATGCTTATTAAATCTAAATGTAACATGCATTTTCTTCTCCAGCTCATTTTTACAGATGAAGAATTGAAGTAAACATGTTCAGGAGCCTTGCCCAAGATCACACAGCTAATATACAAGTGCAGATTGGAACCCACAAAGAGGAATCTTTTTGACTCCAGAGCTGGCATTTTAGTCACTGTGCCACTTAGCGCCCTGTTAGGGATCTTTGAAAAAGCCTCAGTCTTAGATTCAGATGACCCTCAAGGTGTTAAAATGTCATGGATTTGTAGAAAAGTCTTGAGATCACTAGAGATCCAGTAGAGGGAATCAATGGGATAGTCTTTAATAGTGAGGGGAGTAGGGCATGGAAAGAGGCCACTACTGATAGTGGGATGCATAAAATCAATGTCTGTATCCTCTAGAAGGAGCCATGAGGACCAGAAAACTTTCTCAAAGCAGGCTGGGTGAAGAGCTTGTTTCATATATCAGTGGGGCACTTAGAGCATCAGGTGAATCAGCAATGTGATGATTGCTGTGTTCTTTTTTTCTTTCAAAAACTTAAACAAGAGTGGATAGCCAGTGGAAATGCTCACTGTCTAGAGTCAGCTAGGTGTCATGGTTCATATAGCTCTAGTCTTGGAGACAGAAAGAGAGATCTGAATTGAAATTTGCCCTCCAGCTCTTGTTAGCCATGTACTAACCAGGCCCTACCCTGCTTAGCTTCCCGAGATCAGAGGAGATCGGGCGCGTTCAGGGTGGTATGGCTGTAGACTTTTTTTTGTTGTTGTTTCTTTTAAAGTTTTTTTTTACATAAGTTTATTTATGCTGATGAAAATCATTATCGTCGCAAATAAACATCATCCATAGCGCCTTTCAGTGTCTTTTTCTGGGTAAGTCACTTAAGCTCTGTCTGCCTCAGTTTCCTAATCTGTAAAATGGGGGTAATAATAGCACCTACACTTCATAAGGTTGTTGTAAAGATTAAATGAGACAATATTTGCAAAATTGTGCCTGGCACACAGTAGGTGCTTA
The DNA here is from genome assembly GCA_023553655.1 of Myrmecobius fasciatus. NCBI lineage: Eukaryota > Metazoa > Chordata > Mammalia > Dasyuromorphia > Myrmecobiidae > Myrmecobius > Myrmecobius fasciatus. The sequence goes on from JAJPUD010002249.1 coordinate 17,475, forward strand.
ATAAAACTTGAGTTTTATATACATATATATATATATGTATAAATGTATGTATATACACACATATATATGTATATATATATAAAGAATACTTTTTACTTATACTATCATTTCTCCTTGATTATAATATCTCAACAAGTCTGGTGCAGTGCAAGAATGCTGGATGTTAAGTCAGAGTACTAAAGTTCATATCTCATTATGGCCGCCATGATCTGCTTGACCTTGGGCAGGCCCATTTACCTCGGTTTCCCCATGTATAAAATGTGTGGTTTGGACTGGATGATTCTGGAGTTCCTTCCTATTGAATATCCATGACATATGATGTTATGAACCTTAAAGTCCTTCTAAACTTAAATCTCTGATCCTAGAATGCTGTGCTGTTATATAAAATACAAACATGGAAATGAGAAATTGAAACTGACCTGGATGGATCTTTGGGTGATCATTCCATTTCCTGATGAGAGGGCACTGAAGGCATCAATGAGCCCATTGTTTTGGGCATTGTCTGTAGCAGCTGTCTGCACACCGCCTAAAATAGCATTACAACATCAGAAGTTAAATAATTGGCACACATTAGAGAGAAATTAACAGTTTTAATTTAAAAAGTTAATTTTTCATAAAGTTTCATATTGCTTAATAAACTGCAGATAGTCTACAACTAGTAAGTATACAGCCTCACTCTGAGGCCAATATAAAATTTTCAGTTTCATGTTGTATAAACTGTATATTATACAATAATTAAAGTCTCATTTATCTGGAAAACAACCATATCTTTGGGAAGAGATAAAGACTGATGAGTAGCCACATAAGTGCCACAGAATCCAAGATTTAAACCAGTTCATGTATTTCATTCTGGAAAGTTCACTCATTCCCCAATGATGGTGACAGGCATTGATTGACCAAAAAGAATCAAGTCCTACTTTATTCAGTATTCATTGCTTATTTCTCTTCATCAGGGGTATGATTTGGCCCTTAGTTTATAACTATAACTCATCAGATCTTTTTGACATCTTTGTGTCCATGTCTCATTTTCTTCCTCACTCCCAAGTAAACTGTTAAGTTATTGTTGGCAGTGACTGTGTCATTTTTCACCTAGCATAGTGCCTTAAATGGAATGGGCTCTGAGAAAGTAGTTGTTGACTTTGTTCAATTGAATTAACTATTGTTATCATGGTCTTTGAAAAATCCAGGAGAGTGTAAAGGCTCAGTGACTCCTTGTTTGGATATGGGTTGGAGTAGATTATCAATGATGGATGTCAAAGATCAGTTTTGAGGTGATCTAATTTTATCATTGGATAGATACTCTTTGAGATTTATTTTAGGAAAAGAATCATCACAGGACAAACATAGAGACAAATCTCTCTCTGAATGTGCAACTCAGTGTGACCTGAAACGACATATACTCAGGCTGTTATCAAGTCTCTCCAATTTGGGAAGACCAGTCATTTGCCTAATTTCCCATTGAGTTACCCTGTTCTGAATGTCCCCATTATATTCCCAGGAATCTCATCTTCTTCCAATTCACATTCCTGGGCCGCATATTTCATCAGTCTCCCTGGTCCCAGGCACTCCTCCCACTGTCTGATTGGAGAATGCAGGGCAGAAGATAGAGCGCAGAGAGCTCCTTTGTGACCTTCCATTTCAGCATGATGCTCAAACCAGTCATTTATTCATTTCCCACCAGGCTCCATTCCTCTGAACTTCATCATCCCCCTGTTCTGGGCATCCATCTCTCCCCTCCCATTTCAGCTTCTTTTTGGGTGTTATTTCCCCCCATCTCCATTAAATGTGAGTTACTTGAAGGCAGACTTTTCTGCCTTTCTTTTTTTTCTCCAGCATTTAGCTCAGAACCTGGTAAACACTTGAGTGTTTATGGACTGACCTTCCAGAGCTTATTCCCCACATCTATTGTCTTCAGAAACCTCCAGTTATCTGTAGATCTTAGAGGAGAAATCTAGTGGAGGTTCCCATAGAAATAATGTGTTCTGCCTCCTTAAGAAACAACTCCTGCAGGTTATCTTTTACCTGTCATCTCTGACAGCTTCTCCAGGTCTTTGTCTGCAGAAGGTCCCAAAGCGACTGTGTGGATAATGGCTCCACTTTGTCTTACTTCATCGAAACATGTGCTGATAGTACTGTCTTCCCCATCAGTCAGAAGGACAATTTCTGAACCATCAGTTGAGAATTTCTTTCTGATTGCCTGAAAGCACAAATTCATGCCAGGCGTTGGTAAGCAGACTCAGTGTTGCCAGATAACTTCAAGTGAGTGGAACTGACCAGGAAAGAAAGAAGCAATAAAGGACAGAATCCAGGAGCCTTAAGAGCATCTTCCTGTCTTGAAATTTTCAAATATGATAAGGTCAGCTTTCAGAAACTCAGCCCAAGCCATTTTTCTCTTTCTTTAATGCAGGATAATTTATCACAACTGCCATTGTCATTTGGAACCAGGACTATTCTGGACAAACTGAGTGACCCAGGTTCTCTACACTGATATTCCTTCTTAGCCAGGATATCTGTTCTTTTTGGCTCTAGGACATAGACAGGTGAACAGGTAGTAGACAGGTGAACAGGTAAATATAAAGGAAGGAATTGCTTCTCATTGTTTTGATCTTACTAGGGGGGAAGGAGTAAAAGAGGAGGAAGTTTATGAATCTTAGAGGAGAGAAGTTATGGTAGAACGAGCAATGGCTTTGGAATCTAGGGCTCTCTGAACATCAATTTCCTCATCTGTTAAAGGAAGAGATAAGTGACCTTTGGTCTCTTCTAGCTCTCATTCTATGCTTCTTTGTTCCCTTTCATCTGTTTTATTTTTCTAAACCTATTCACAATAAAGAGTTCTCCACAGAAGCTCTGGGAAATGATGCTCTACACATCAGTTGCTAAAGTGGATACTTAGAAACTAATGGCACTCACTTCAGGTAAAATCATCCAAATCCTGGGGTAGGAACTCCTTTCACTAAACCAGATGTTATCTTAGGAAGTCACAGCTAAAAAGTTCCAGTAGCAGAATTTGAACCTGGGTTTTTTCCTCAGTATTCTGTTTGTGAAACAATGCTGGCTTTAGAGGAAACATTATATTCTAATTCTTCAATGGATCTGGAATTCCATCTGCCAATCATGCCAATCATAGGCCTCCATCCTTGGCTGTCCTACATGAGGCAGCTAGGTGAGATAAAGGATAGAACTGGGCTTAAGTTCAAATCTGATTTTCCTAAATATGTGATCCAGGTCATGTCATTTTACTTCAGTGTGCCTCAGTTTTTTCATTTGTAAAATGTAGATCATAATGTCACCTACTTCCCAAGGTTATTGTGAAGCTCAAATGAGATAATATATGCAAAAAACTTAGCACAGACCCTAGCATGTAGAAGGCACTTAAGAAATACTTACAATACCTTACCTATTTGTATCAACTTTATCTGTGTTGTTCTACTTGTTACCAGAAGGATACATTCAATATACTAGAGACCTTTCTTGAGTTCTTGAGACATTGGGACAATACCAGTGGAGCACAAGGCTTTATTCCTTACTGAGCCTGTGTGACCAGGGTATTTGATCATAATAATGATTGGTATTTAGGTAGTACTTTTAAGCTTTCAAAGCACTTTATGTTTAGGATCTAATTTGAGCTTCCCATTGATACCACAAGGTAAGAACTTTTACTGTAGGAAATACTATCTCCATTTTACAAGTTAGGAAACTGAAGCAGATAGTGGTTGAATGACTTGCCTAGACTCCTATGGCGTCAGAAGCAGGATGTGGCCACAGGTTTTTCCATACTAAGATCTATTCACTATTCCTCATTGTCCCTAATGAGGAATGTTAAGCAATATATTAATTGGAAAAAGACATTTATTTTCTGAAAAAGGAGTCCTACTCTATACATTGCCATTGTTTGAAATTGCTTCATGGAAAAAAAGACAAACACCTCAGACCTGATGATTTTTGTCTGACCACAATCTCATGTATGTCCACAATCTCATGCAGGTCACCTTTTCTTACCCTGCTTTTTGGTACTGTGCCTTCTTATCTTAAGGCCTCTTAGATGTCCCTATTCAGTGCTCAGCAATCTCTGGTCCCCTTGCTCTTCCATTGTTGCCTTTCTGTTCCTCACCAATACTCATTAAATTTCAACATCTCTGCCCATGTCCCTGAGTAGTGGCGAACTGGTACAGAAAGTCCAGAGTCAATGGTTCCCCTATAATTCCCCTAAGAATTTCTGCCACATGAACTCCAACCAGCCCCTCACTATGCTGGTTGCATTTATTCTTTCTTGATTCTCTAACATGTCTCTCACAACATCTATTCTAACTATTTTCCTAACTTTTTGAGACACCAGGTTATCTTCCATATCTCTTAGATCCCAGCACATGACATCATCTCTTACTTTGCTGAAAAACTGAAACTATCTGACATGTCCTCTGGTCTCTCATCCATTTCTTTCCTCCTTTATCAGTGGAAACAGCAGTGCTGTCATGTCAAAGCCATCCTCTCCACATTGACTCTTCCCTTTCCTTTGCTCTAGGACCTTGTTCCATTGACCCTCTTTGCTTTCCCTCTTATATATCCTCTGTCTCCCTGTCTACAAATTTCTTCCTCCACTGTTCCAAACATAATTAGGTGTCTTATACCATGTAAATAAACTTATCCCTGAGTAAAGGCTCAGGTTCTCTCTCTTTTCCCCTTCCCTCTTAAACTTCATACCCTTTACTTGTATACCACTTATGTCCTTACTGAGTTTCATCCCATGTAACTACAAAACTATCGTGTAGAATGTAGCTACAAAATTATCCATGTCCTATTAGTCCTCATCTTTCTTGATCTTTATCTCATTCTTATATACAAATCAGTCACACAGATTATATACAAATTATGCAATCTCCAACCTATTAACTTGCCATTTATTTATTTTAGCTTCCTCATTCATAAAATAAGGAAGTTGAGCTGCACGATCACTAAGATAGTTCTCTGATTTTATTTCTTATCAAGAGGAGCAGTCTTTAGACAGTATTAGTGCATCAAAATGTGGAAAGCTCTCCATAGTGGCAGTCAAACCAATTCATCACTCTTTGGCTATGCTATGTCATTCTCCCAAGCGGATAACAAACAGCTCTTTGTCTCAATCTGTTTCCTAATCAAGAGAGTCAGAAATATCTTCTTTTGCCAGAATGGAGCCAAGATTGAACATCATTGCACCTAGTTGTCTTAGATGTTTTTGATTAATTCAATGCATTTCATTCTATATCATATCCATAACTTTCCCATTGATTTTACAATTTCACAGCCAGTATAACCTAAAATATTATAGATTTAGAACTAAAAGTAACTTCAAAGGTCATCAATTCCCCTCCTCTCCTTCTACAGATGAGGAAGCTGAAGTCTACAAAAATTGTGTTCTGTCCAAGGTCACACAGTTAGAAAGTTCCTGAGGAAGAATTTGAACTTGGCTCCTTCTCACTCCAATTTGATTGTTTTATCTACTCTACTTTGTTACCTTGTAGGAGTCACTTGAATTCAAGTCTTCCTGACTCTAAGGCTGACTTTCTTCCTTCTACACATTAAGTACTTAATATTTGTTGGACTGAATTTAATTAGGATTTGTCCATATCACCATTTGTTGATATTCTTTCTCCTGCCAGGACATAACTTCACATTTTAGACTCCTCAAACATATACTAGAAAATAGGCATGTGAGGGCCATTCATAATAGAAATTCACTTTTAAAATATTCATTATAATAGAGACAGTAGAGGGGAGATTATTTCACCGTAAATCCTGCTCTGAGTCCAGAACAGATGGATGTTCCTCCGGAAGCAACACTAGGTAACTTTGTAATGAGTATGTTCCTCTGATCATCGGTCTCTATCTGTACCAGGTCACTTTGAATAGTGGCTGCACTGTCAAATGTGATCATTCCAACCCAGGATCCTTTTTCAATGATTTGAAGCAGGAAGAGTTTTGAGGCTTGATTCAATCGATTTAGCCGGTCCCCATTCTGAATAAAAACACAAGTCAAATTGGCAAATGGTTATCTCCAAGCAAGCTATAGTAGAATGGGCTCAGCCCATACATGGACCTCTAGAGGCTCTGGGTACTTGGTGAAAACTCTGGGTTCTTCAAGGCTAGGACAGTAGAACAAAAGCTCTAGAATATTCTTCTAGAAAGGATTTGAGGATGTGCTTAAGGGTAGGCCATGTTTCCTATCTGAGGACAAGGTCACCTTTATTTGGAGAAGCATATCACAAGGTGATCGTCGGGCTATTTTCACTGACAATAACGCTCAAATCTCAAGTGGTGGAAATGTTTATCTCTGCATTGATGGGCCCTTATTAACAAATTAGCAGATTCTCAAAACATTGAAACATGGGATTTTAAGTGGGATCACAGTCTTAAATGGGTTAATGTTTGGCTTAGTAGATGAAAGAAATTCTTTGTAATATTTTTTGCCTTTGACTTTGGGCCACATCACCAGAAATGGGCTACCATTTAAAAGAAGACCTAGATCTGCAATTTCATTGGTACAGGGTATTCCCAGATGGATTAACTCTCTCTATTAAGGCAGGCTGGCACATTCTATGCAACTTACACTTTCAAAGAGTTGCCCAAGTAATACATTCCAGATATGGGAACTAAGACCAGATCTTCCTGACTCAGAGATCAGTTTTCCATCCACTTTACCATACTTTCTCTTAATGAGTCATTTTTCACTAAGCAATCTAAAGGAATTTTTGCTAGGACTACTAAGCTATTGAGTGGGGAATGCTGGAATAGACTAGAGAATGCCCATATTAATGAAGTTGCAAGTATTTCAAAGTATGTAATCTGAGCTACATTTTTAGGTAAGTTGTTTGATGCCTTTGTACAATCATCAATAAAGGAGGAAAATGTGAAGTCAAAGTTGATTGGATAGTTTGATTAACAGGGACTACAGATATTCATGGATGAGAAATTAACTGTAGAATAAATTCTTCATTTAGTCACTCTGCCAATTAAAATGTCATGTTGATTCAGGGCATAATTCACTATGAATAAAGATTCATGGAGAAGGGGGAGGGAGTAAGAGTATGAGGGCTTAACAGGAAACTTAGTGAAGGACAAATGATTCCCTGCTTCCTAGTTCCTTTTAAAACCATGAGATCAGTGGAATTTCCAATAAGCCTAAGATTCTATGGGCCCCTTATATGTTGTAAACACAGGCCTCCAATCTCCAAGAGAATGGAATCCTTCTGCCTTACCGCCATGCTTCCAGACTTATCCAGAACTAAGCATAAGATTCTTTCTCTGATCTGCTTTAATGAGATATTGGGTTTTGGTGGTTGTGCTGCTGTCATAGGAGTGGATGTCTTATAGTCTTCTGAATCTTGGATCACTTCCCATGTGCTCCGGAGATTGCACATCCGGTTTTGAGCATTTGGAGCATCTTTGTTATGGTTCTCCTTTCTACAAAAGTCAACCACCTGAAAAAGCCCAATTTCATGATAAATATAGAAATTATAAACAAGGGGTTCTTAATCCGAGTCTATGAACTAGATTTTGAAAAGACATTTTTATATCATTTTAATTATGATTTGTTTTACTTGTCATCCTGAGTATTTTATTTCATACATTTAAAACTTGATTATTGCAAGGATTCTAAAAGCTTCACCAGAATACTGAGGGATCTATGACACAAAAAAGGGGAAGAAACGTCTTTAAGCCATAAATGTAATAAATCCAACCAGCAACCCAATGATGATTTAGGGAGGAAAACTAACTCATTTGAAAAACTCTTCATGACTCCTGGGTTTCTAGTCCTTCCCCTTCCACTGTCTTGATCAAGGCATTTAACTTGAGTGTTCTTATCGGCAAAGTGAAAAAGTTGGAATGGATAAGTAGGTCTTGTGATTCATTTACACATAAAAATTGAAGACCCTTCTACCTTAGGGCTTTTGTTTATGTTATTTTTACCTATTTATAATTACCATATTAAAAATCAAAATGCCTTAGTATTATTATAAAATAGTTTTGACCTGGAGGAAACCCCCAGAAAGATCTCTAGGATTGCAAGTCAAGTGTGCTGGAATCAATTCTAAGGGCCCATCAAGAACCAATTGTTGAATTTTCATCATGATCATTTACAATCAGCAAATGCTACAAGTCAGAGCTAGGTTTATTGTTTCAGTGAATATCTAGGGGCAACAAACCAATAATCTATGTATTTGGAAACCAGATTGTGAAATATTTAATGAATAAATAAAAACCAATAAAGTATAGATAAGATCATATTTTCAAATCAAATTAGTATGCAGGTTCTCAATCCTTCTGTGTGGATCATTGGTTCATTTCTGTTTCAGTTTGTCACCACTGATCTAGACTTACAAAAGTGATGGAGACAATGTTAACAATGTAGTTAACATTTAAAAATGTGTCTTGCATGTGTTTTTTCCTTGTGAGCCAATTGTTAAATATTTATCAGCATATTCTTGTCTATATTGTTCCCTAGTCCATGATTTGAACACTGGACTAGGTGATTTCCCAGTTCATTGATTTCCAAGGTTCCTTTCCAAATAGATTCTTCTCTGAATGCAGAATTCTGAGCTTGATTTGTGTGAGCACTTCCAAGGTGAAGAGACAATGACTGAATGCTAGCAGGGAATCCTGAAGAACCAGTCATCTCAGACTGAGTTCAGTTCCATTTGTTACCATCTCATTAGACAGATAGATCAGGGAAACATCTCGGGCAACTTGTTTTCAGCAAAATTTCTGACTAAAGTTCTTTATGAGCATGTTGAAGAAACGTAGAAAGAATAATCACATAAGCAATTGTGTTCGACTGTGGTTGACTGATTCTATATATGGTGATTAATATAAAAATATAAAGCCATTAATATGGCAAGCTATGTTTAGTGAAATGCCACAGGGATATTTCTGTGATCCTGCTTTGTTCTTTTTTAATAAATGACTCAAATGAAAGCATAAAGAATATCTGTGTCTGATATTCAGATGTCCAGGTTGGATAGGTAATATATTGAGTGGTTGTATCAAGATCCCTGAAAACCTCAACAGGCTGGAACAAGGGGTGAAGGAAAGCACATAATGTGACAAGAAATGGAGTCCTTCCCCCTTGGGTTCAATACTCACAAATATTGAATGGGAAGATGTGCCTAGAAAGGTATTCACAAAGAGAATAAGGGGGAAAGTCATTTTTATGAGGCACCTATTAATTTTCAGATATAATACTAAGTATTTTTACAATTTTTATCTCATTTGATCTTCACAATCACCCTGGGAGGTAGAGTTTTTTTTAAATCATTATCCCCATTTTCTGCTAGAAAGAGACTGAAGTGAGGAAAGAGCCCCCAACTAGCAGTGGGACTATATACCACTCATTTCATTTTTCCTCCTTTCCATATCCTCATGTGTGAAATAGGAATTAAGGTTATGGCAAATTAAGTCATTATAAGCATCAGATAAGAAGGTAGGGGTAAAGTGTTTTGTAAACCTTTACACTGCTCTTGGGTTAGAATGAGCCCTTTTTCTTCTTTACAAACTTAAGAACCAATGATCCAAATACTTACAGAATCAATGCTTTGCATGAACATGATGGAGGCTTTCTCAGTCTGAGCTCTGTCAGGTATGAATACACAGCCTCGTTGAAACTTTCCTGTGTTTGGATCTATCCTGCATGATCTGGTGGAACAGCTCCCTCCAGAACATACGGTTACCTTATTTGTACCACTGATAGCTTCAGAACATCTGAAAACACATTAGGATTAGATTTTAAGAACATTAATTCATTTGAAACCCCTCCAACCTATGTGTATCTCCAATGTCATCATATTTAATCATTTCTTTATCACCAAATGTGTGTATCAAGAATCCCATTAAGTAAAGTCTTAGGTAATCAGGAAGATCCATTTCTGTTTGACAGAAATTCCTACAGGGAATTTCAGGTGAGCTTCTTGGAATATCCCAATACTAGCCTATCTGTAGGGAGTTGGTACCAGGTCTGATTAATTGATGTCCCTGACATCACGGGGATGAGTTCCAGGCTCCTTATTATCATCTTCATAGGAATTAAGAAGGACTCCTCCTGACCTAAGGCAGCTCCACTAGACTTGTGATGGAGAATGCCACCCACATCCAGAGAGAAAACTATGGAGATTGAATGTGGATCAAAGAATAATATTTTCACCTCTTTTTTGTTGTTTGTTTGCTTGATTTTTCCCTTACTCATGGATTTTTTTCCATTTTGATCTGATTTTTTTTCACAGCATGACAAATACGGAAATATGTTTAGAAGAATTATACATATTTAACCTATATCAAATTGCCTGCTGCTTTGGGGTCAGGGAGGTAGAAGAGAGGGAGAAAAGTTTGGGACACAAGGTTTTGCAAAGGTGTATATTGAAAACTGTCTTTGCATGTATTTGGAAAAATAAAATACTATTAATTTTTTTAAAAGAAACTTCTCATTCTCAACAATTTTACTAGGTGCTCAAGTTTTTTATCTGTATTCCTAAAAATCTAACATTCTTTCTATTGACCTTTTTCCATAAGATTTCATTCATTCATTAGATGAAAAGGATTCAACAGAGTACCTCTCAGGGATTTCTGGCCCAGTTAAGTATATGGAAGAAACAAGGGCACCATGAAGACTCATGTTCCTCCCAATTACCTGGTATTTATTTCACAAATATTTTGTGTTTATATTTACACAAGTACATATTTCCCCCAAGATCTTTGAAAGCCAAGATTGTTTCATTTTTCCTTTTTGTGTCCCTAGCACCTAGGACAGCACCCAGAACTGAGCAGGTGTTTCTGCAAAAGTTGTGAATTAATTGATGCTAATCCTTTTGTTAATCCAAAAGGGAGAACAAGGTAGATTTCCTGCAGGAAGTAGAGAGCAGGTGTAACCTACACAAGGAGAGATACCAGCATTTTCTCTCCTTGAGAGTTGTAATTACCCACTATATTTAAGCACTGAGAAGTAATAAAATGTTGCTTGTGCTTCTTCTCCAAATCATATAATACCCTGAGGAATAGATTTATTGTGTATGAGGAGAAAGAGAGAAAAGTCCAGGTAGGTTCTCTGGTGCAGTGAAAGTGTGGTTTTCCAATATTTGGAAAAATTTTTCTGAATTGCCTGTCAGAGTGTACTGCTGATATCCTGAGGAGGCAACAAGGACATGTACTAAGTCTATCTCTCTAGAGCTGGCTTGTCCCTGAGGCCATGTTTGTCAGTCTCTCTGTGTTCCAGACACATGTAGCAACTCCAGAGAGTTGGTCTGTGATAATTTTGTGCCTCAGATTCAGAAAAATTCGGTCCTTTATAACTGCCTCTGCTTTGAAGGATGCTGGAATAGGAGCCTGTCAAATATTATCTAAAGAAGGTAGTAGTGAAATTGATGATATGTATACCATTGTTATAATGCATAGATGAAAAGAAAAATAATTTTGACAACTGAACTATTTTAAAAATTAACTCAAGAGAAGATGCTTTCAGTCTATTGTGGGTTCCAAAAAGTTAAAAGAAGATTATCATACTTTACGGGTACATTTTTTCCATTAAAGTTGTAGAAAGGTTCCTCTTCATTGTATTCCTCAAACACTCCCCACCGCAAATGGGCCCATTCATGAACTAAGATTTTACCTGTGGGAATATATTTGAAATGCAAAAATACAATTACTTTTACAATTCAGCAGTGCTATGGATATTCTCTCAGATCTGTTTGAGTATTTCACTGATCCCTGCAGATCATAACCCCCTGGTTATGCTTTCTTCTCCTGTAAAATTATTCCTTCTTTCCTTCCTTCATCCCTCTCTTCTTTCCTTCCTTCCTTCTCTCCCTCCATTCCTCCCTTTCTCCCTTCCTTCTTCCCTCTCTCCCTTTATTCCTTCCTTCCTTCCCTATTATCTTTTGTTCTTACTTAGATAATTGGATAGATCTGTGATCTCACTAATTTAATTATAGTCATCAATGGTACAGATCATCCATATCTGTCTATCTTATGTGATCCTACTCCATATCCTCCTCCCCCCCCCCCCCAACACGAATCTATCAGAGAGCATCTAACCAGCGTTGTGAGGAATGGTAAATCTTTGCACAGATTTTTTGATTTTGTAGATACCAATGGACTAACCCTCAGTTTTCCTGAACTTAGTATGTGCTACATGATGTCTTCATTTTCTATCCCTTGGGTATTCTGTCTTGGCTCTTGGCACATTTATCCATTTAACACTAGTAGTCCTCCATGCCTAGAATGTACTTCTTTCTTATCTCTGCTTTTCAAAATCTTTATCTTCCTTTAAGATTCAGCTCAAGCACCGTCTCTACCATGAAGCTTTCTGTAGTCTCTCTCCTTGGAATTTCTCCCTCCTCACATTATTATGTATTATTTTTTTTCTAGGAACATACTACCAATGTGTTGTAGTAGAATGGATATTGGCTCAGGGACAGCTGTTTGTGGAACTTTGGAAATACCACTGGGCTTCATTTTTATCATGGACCAAACCCTTCTAGTCTAAAGCTTATGAGCCTATGATCTTCCATCTAACCATGTTACTCCCCTGCTTAAAAACTTTGTTAATTCCCTATTACACTAGGATAAAATGCAGACCCCTGAATCTGATCGTTAAGGCCTCCAGATTCTGACTCCACCTTATTCCCTTTGTGCCCTTCATGGCCCACTTGAATTAAATAATTTACTGTTCACAGAGTTCAATTTACAATCTCCTATTTATATTTCCCATTCCTAGTATGCCCTTCTTCTTATCATGTGTTTTTCAGAATCCTTATCTTCAATCAAAATTCAATTTTAGTACCATCTCTTCTGTGAAGTCATCCTTGATCCCACCATCTGTTAGCCACACCCAGTCTCTTTTTAAACATTCCTAGAACTTATTGGACCATCTCTCTTCTCTTGACTCCTTGCTCTGCTTTCTAATTCTCTATATCCATTTTATATTTTTCCATTAAGCTGTGGGATATATGAGGGTAAAAGAATGTTTCATTTTTATTTATGCATCTTCTGCACTTTACACAGTACTTTACATATAATAAATACTCAGTAGTATTTATCAAATTTATTAAAAATAGTTCTATTTGACTCCTATCATTTTGATAACCTGTTATATTTAGATGCCTGAATTCTTTTGGAGAAAATGTAGATTCTTATGTTCATATAGGATGTTACGCCAATTCATAAATTTTTGATGAGAAATATTTGAAGTGAATATGTTCCCTAGAGAAGTAGTCTCTAAAATAGTGGCCCAGACCCCTGAGGAGCCAAGGAATTAAGCCAAGAGGTATCCCAGAAGGTGGATTTTCTTCTCCCATTATACTATTTTACTTGTAATCCATCAGATCCCCTGGATTTAATTCCTGTCTTTTTGGTGATGATTTTCTCATCAACCTACCTCTACTGACCTCTAGTCTCCCATCTCCAACTGTCCTTCAGACATCCTAAATTCATTTGCAGTAGAGATCTTAAACTCAGTATGTCCAAAACTGAATTCATTCTCTCTCACCTTAATCCTCTCCTTTCCTTTCCCCTCTATTATGGTAGAAGGCAACACCATCATCCTAGTTCCTTATTCTCAGAATAGAACTCCTCCAGGATTCCTCATTTTGTCTCACTCCCACTATCCCATCTGTTTCCAAGATCCATTGATTTTGCCTTTTCAGTGTCTCTTGAATATGGCTCCTTCCATCCTTTGATGCTGATAGCACTTGGTTGCAGGACCTCATCACCTCATATCTAGACTATTGCAATAGCCTCCTGGTAGATCTGTCTACCTCAAATCTCTTCCCAGTCCAATCAAACCTCTATTCAGCCACTAAAGTGATCGTCCTTAGTTTTTTAACTATTAGGGAGAACAATCAAAAAAGCTTTGGAGGGCACTGATTTAAAACAATTACATTTCTAAAGGAGAAGTAAAATACTGCTATATGAAAAGAAGGAATGATCCTCCAATATTTTTCATATAGCATATCAAGAGAATCATAGTCTATATATAGTGCAACCTAAGTTATGAAATATACTGCAGATATCAAGTAATCCTAGCCTTTCATCAGTAACTGTACCTGGTGGTCCATACTCATTCAACTTTTTCCCCAATATGATGTCAGGAGTTAAATGAATTCTCTCTCCCATCTCTCCGCACTGTCCAATTTGGTCAGTTCGTGGAACATCATTGCCTGGAGGATCAGGGACTTCAATGAAGATATCTGCCTAGAAATGTATTTTTTTTAGTTTTTTTTTTATTACAAAGAACATGATAAACAAAATTTAGATTGAAAGATTCTGGAAAAATAATTAGAAAATTATATTTCTAAAAAATGTAGGTCCCTCACGACCCAATGTTTAATACAAGTAATACTTAATAAAGTTAAGAGTTTGATGATCTTACATTTTTGTACGTCTCAAGTTTTGGTTTCTCATACTCTGGTTTTGTCTGCCATGTATTAGGAATCAAGATGGAGACTCCTTTGAAGTAAAATCTTTTTTCTGTGGCCTCATACAGGTAATTTGAAGCCTCTGATACCATGTTCTATGTGGAAAGAAGAAATATATCAGGAAATCTGACTGCTGACAGAGGGATAAACAACCAGTTATTTAAATTTACAATGTAGATTGCTAGTATTAAATGACTACAGCATTTTAATCAAGTGAAAATAAAAGATAGAAAAATGTGGATGAACTTATATTCGAGTAGGAGTCAGGTGTTCTGTGTTCAAGGATCAAGCCTACTATCCTAAAAGCCCTATAAATGCTATAATTTTGAACAAGATATTTAACAAGACTCAGTGCTCTCATTTGTGAAATATGAAAAATACATTGCCTTCCTTGCCTCACAAATAAACAGTTTTACAGTAGTAAGCACAGTTTGAGATGATTTAAGAGTTTTGCTAAAGCTTCTCCAACCTTTATCATGAAACTTGATAGATTTGTAAGCCATTTCCAAAGCGTGTTCGGCTTGATACATGTCTTACTGGGATCCTGAGATTGTTCCTCCCATCCTTAGAGTCACTAAGGACTTCATTGTCAACAGGACTTAGTTCAATTAAACTCAGTTTGACAAACAGCTTTTAAGTACCTAACATTTGCAAAATAGATAGAAAGATGGCTATGAGAAGATCTTGCTATTTTGGAGTTTACAACTTAATGGGAAGTGGGGTGGGGATAGCCATATATGCAAATAGTTATAATACAAAGGGAAATATGATAAATGTAAGAAGATGCTCAATGTACTTTGAGGAATATGAGTCCTGCTCTCTTCCAGCTGGGGGAATTCATGGAGGAGATGACATTTGGCTGTGTGACTTTTGACAAATCAATGAACCTCTAAATGTCCCTAGCAATTTTTTTTTTTGGCTGAAGCAATTGGGGTTAAGTGACTTGCCCAGGGTCACACAACTAGGAAGTGCTAAGTGTCTGAGGTCAGATTTGAACTCGGGTTCTCCTAACTTCAGGGCTAGGGCTCAGGGCTCCACTGCACCACCTAACTGCCCCTTAGCAACCTTTTAAGATCAATAGAAAACAGTTGCTAATCTGTAATGGTTCATCAGGGGTTCTTCTCTTAGGGTCTGCAAATTTGTTTTTGTTTTTAAATATATTGATTACTATAGAGCCCCTAACAGGCACAAATTTCTCTGTGAAGATCCTGCAGCTTTGTCATTTCCAATCAAGGAAGTTGTATCTCTGCTCAACAGCACACCAGACATTAGTATCCCCAATTTCTACATGAGGCAACTGATGGTGCCCTGAGAGGTTAATAAACAGTAGAGGGAAAACCCAGATTTTCTGCGTCTTCTTTTATGCCCAATTACATCTCTCCAGCCATCCTTTAGCTGAACAAAACCTCTTTCACTGAGAGAAGCTTTCTTACCTTTATGTGTTGAATGAGTTTATCATCTTCTGGCAGAGCTGGGTCAATGGCAATGACAATATTTTCATAGCCATTGTTATTTAACTGAATGAGGGAAGCAGTTGCCCCCCGCAGTAGGTACAAGGTCAAAGTGAAGATAAAATTCTTAAAGGACCCCATCATTGCATGCCAGAGAGTGTTGGTCCTTGAGGTCCTTCTCTGTGTCCCTCTCTCACTCTCTCTCTCTCTCTCTATATATATATATACACATATAAAACAAAAAAATTTTTCAAGTTATCAATGTTGATTTATTATTGCTCTTTAAACACTCTTCCAGCTAATTATTCTATATTTTTATCACGATTATTCTTGTCCCCATTCCAGGGAATAACGTGGCCACAAATTTTGTGTACACTCAAATATTTCATTTTGGATAGGGCAATGTGGGACAATCAACTAAGCCATTTGTTGAAATTGAGGGTGTGAGAGTTCCACACCCCAGTTCACCAGAACGGACACACACTTACTTATGTACTATCAGAACATCTGGTTAGCCAAGGCAGATATTATGCTTACAGTTGTTTGCTCTGTCTGAGATCTTGATTCTTCCCAGCAGAGGTCTGACAATTCAGCTAGCAGTTATAAAGGTGAAAAGGAAATAGTGTTGTGGAAAGAGCATGACATTTGGAATTAGTGACTTGCCTTTGAATTCTGGCCCCACCATTCGCTTGAGCTATATGACTAGGTATTTTGTATTCTTTTTCTTGACTTTAGAGTCTTAATAAATCTATAAGCATCCTTTAATCCTGTGATCCCTGAGGTATTATCTTTCCCCATTACAATATAAGGTTTTTGAGGGCAGGGCCTATCTTACTTGTTTAATATCATCTAATAGAGTACTTGGCCCATAGTAAGTGATTATAAATGCTTTGAATCATTATCTATCATTTATCATCTATCATCTATCTGTCTGTCTCTCTATCATCAAACTAGGCACTCACTGACACAGTGGATAGAAGACAAGGAGATGTGAGTTCATATCCTACCTAAGGCACTTACTATGTGTGTGATCTTAACCTCTGCCTTCCTCAGTTTCCTCAACTGTAAATAATTGCACTCCCATGCTTGTTGTAAAGCTCAAATGAACTTACATCAGCAAAATGCTATATAAACTTTTAAAGCTATGCTAGGGATATAGAGATATACTAGCTATTATTGTTATTGTTATCTATTTAATCTATCACTGCATGCTTCTGTTTGCATATCTGCAAAGTAAAGTAGTTAGTGGCAAGTGGTGATCTCTACTGGCCAGTTAAGTTCTAAATCCTATCAGTTCTTTGATCTGGCAATTCTATTTGATTAGAACATTCCAATAAATAAAATTCTTTTTACAATCCCTTCGTTATTATTACTCTTTTCTGTTTCCCCCAAAATGTACAATTCTATCCCTTCTCTTATCCTTTTTTTTTTTTTTTTTTTTTTTTTTTTTTGCTTTTTGCTGAGGCAATTGGGGTTAAGTGACTTGCCCAGGGTCACACAGCTAGGGAATGTTAAGTGTCTGAGACCAGATTTGAACTCAGGTCCTCCTGACTTCAGGGCTGGTGCTCTATCTACTGCGCCACCTAGCTGCCCCCCTTCTCTTATCCTTATAGCATGCAAACTTTCTTTTTCTGTCTCATTGCTCAAAAACTTTTTCCTCATGAGGAAATCAACATATGTTTTATTTGGGAGATTAGTTTAATCTTGGCATTTTATTGTCTAATTGTCCACAATTTTGGAGGTTCTGCCTGATAGGAGAAGTTGGAAGGAGAAGCTTCATAAATGCTAATGGTGATGATGATGAGGATGATGATGATACAGCTCATGGAGTTAGAATGTTTTGAGCAAGGATCCTGAAAGTAACAGTAATTAATAATTTATGGGCATATTCAAAACATTTACTTCTTAGGTACTATAGTAAGTAGTTCTAATATTTACTTACTGGGTTTTACCTGATAAACAAAGAGATAACTTGACATAGAGCCATAACACATAAGATAAGGGAAATATTTAATATTGGTAAGGTGCTCTGGATCATACCCAAGGATAAACCCGAAAAAGAAAGATCAACAGCAATATAGAAACTATATATAGAAGCTACATCTCTATCAAGGTGCAAGTTAATTGCTCCTCCCCATATTGTTTCCTATACATGGTTTCCATAGGACTTTTCATGGCATGGATGGACTCAATAAGCACTTGATGAGCACACAATAAGCACTTTGTATTCAGACAAATGCTATACAACCCCAAATAGAGGATTATGGTAGGATATTTAATAGAAGAGTTGTCAAGGTCAACATGTAAAGCATGGTTTGTGGATGTAGTGGGGTATCTTTATCAAGGGCAATTTATCTCTTTTCTGGAGCTAAAGATCTCTTGGGATTGGAAGATACAGAATAAATGAGTCCAAAGTATAAAAATTAAAGTACCAGCAAAGAACAAAGTATATAAGTGATATTGGCCATCCAGGGAAAGGTGAAGCCACAATTTAATTGACACATGAAGGTATGTCATTTAGTATATGGACCATTATTTTTTCAAATTATTATTAGTTTAGTATTTGGAGAGCTGGTTGTATGTGGGTACTCCTTTTGATATAGATATAATCTTAATATCTCCCTGTTTTATGTAGCTCTTTTTCTAGTTCTTCCACAAATCTCTAATAAATGTCTATTCAATATATTAGAAACTTTTAATCAATTCATATCTTGCAACATGCAAAATGGTGTAAACAAAAGAAAACTGTCTTTAGAACCCGAGATCTAAGTTACAATCCTGCCTCTGACTCATCTTCACTGTGTGACCCTGGCCAAGTCATTGAATTTCTCAAAGCTCTAGGCAACTCTCTAAAACTGTAAGTTGCAGAGAAAGTGTCCACCTGAATAGGTTGAGAGAATTTCCTCACCTGGGAGTTCTTCATACCAATGAAATGACAGATCCAGTCCTGAGTTCCTTTCCCTCAGAGGTACTACTGGACCATTTGGACTTCCCATCTTTTGTCACTCATTCTTCCAGTCACCCAAGTTCTCCATAATGTCTTTTAGAGCTTTTCTTGATTGGAAGTGAATGTTGAGGATATGCTTCTGTGTATTTATCCTTTTTACGTGTTTGTGGCACACTGGATATAGAGTGGCAAATCTGGAGTCATTTATTTGTGTTTTCTGAAGTTTCCTCATATATAAAATGGAGATAGTAATAGTACCCACCTCCCAGGGTTCTTATAACGGACTTAGTACAGTGCCTGAAACATAGTAGATGTCCTATAAATGTTCGTTATTATTATGTGCCTTTTGGGACATTTCTATTCTTAAATATCATGATATCATTGTTCTTTATAACTAACAGTAACTAAGAGAAGTTAGTATTTAAATAAGTGACTTTTTGTTATAGCAAACAATTGGTGATCACTAAAAATTGAAGTTTTCCAAATGAGCTTCAGCTTGGTCTCCTATTCCTCAATTCTTGAAAGAACTCAAACTTACCTTAGATATATATGTTGGTGTAATAATTCCACTAATGGAATTCCAGCCAATCTAGCTATATGTCTGGGAAATAAGTTTTCATGCATTTTGTCTATTACAGATGACTAGACCAATCTTTTTCATGTACTGAGAAATCTTTATAGTATTTTGTGAGTTGATGGAATTAATATAATATAATCTATGAATATGGGTTTTTGAAGAACTTCACTATCAGTAAGAACAGGTAATAGAATACAAAAGCCTGGGGTAGTGCTTTATGGGTAATGACTGAGGCTAGAGCAGAGATGTAAGGACATCAAAAAGGCACTTTTTTTGCTATATTTTGAAAAAAATGGATAGGATCAATGCTTAGGACACATAGAATGATAATTGTCAACAGAGAGATCTTGTTTTGTTTTCTCTGAGAAAGTTTCAGTTAAATGTTAGAAAGTCTCATAGGTATTCCTTTGGAGAGGTAAGGAAAGGAGTTGGTCTTGTTGGTTTTACCATACTCTCTGCC
Organism: Myrmecobius fasciatus; assembly: GCA_023553655.1. Taxonomy (NCBI): domain Eukaryota; kingdom Metazoa; phylum Chordata; class Mammalia; order Dasyuromorphia; family Myrmecobiidae; genus Myrmecobius; species Myrmecobius fasciatus. The sequence continues at coordinate 37,345 of JAJPUD010002249.1, forward strand.
CAGATTGTTTTGTTTTGTTTTGTTTTGATGAGATAAAAGAGGGCATTTTCTGCCTCATTTCTTTCCCAGCCTTAATTACTGAATGGGTAGTTGTCAGTCAAACTGAGACTTGTTAAAGACCTTAGGTAAAAAAGGCCAAGGTTTCCCACGGCATCCAGGGCCATCTTGGTTTGTCATATTGGTCTGTATCTTGCCTCTGGACCCAGATGGTGACTTGGCAGAGCTCTCCCTTATTCCAATTCACTTGCATGTCATGCATGGCATCACATTCCTGATGTCATGGTCTCTTCAAGCATGAAAGTCAAACACCATATGCCTGAAGGCAACAAGAAATACAAGTTCATGGGATATTTGATAATCTCATATGATGCTCATGATAAATATTTATAAAAGGACTGCTGGCAGATTTTTTGTGGCTTATATAGGCCTATACCAATGTTATAAGTAGAACAGTTCTTCCAAGATCTTAGGAAGGCCCTCCAAATTAACTGAGATTTTGATACTCAGCAACTTCAACATGAAGGTGGAAGTAGTTGATGATGTCAAAAAGTCTATTAGACAACATAGGACAGGAACATGCAATGAAAGAAACCAAAGATATGACATGGAAGTCTTATGTCTATACATCATGGGAAAAGAATCGGTAGGCAACTGAACATAGCAAAGACAGATTATGTTACCAAAAATGAACATAATGTATTTTTACAGATAGAAAGAGAAGGGGCAGTGAAGGGCCCAGTGCATAGATCATTGACCCTGATGCGGCCTCAGACACTTAACACTCACTAGCTGTCTGATCCTGAGCAGGTCACTTAACCCTAATTGCCTCTCCAAAAACAAATAATAAAAAACTAGCAGACAGAAAGAAACAAGTTATTGATACAAGAGTCAGTCTTAATCAGCTGGTCTGTATTCAGTTAAATCATCACTTGATCATCACTTTGTTAAATCAAATTAGTATAAAGCTAGAAGAAAGCCTAATAATGAGAAAGATACATGGCATGCAATGAAAACTACAGAATCCTGACCTATTTATACAAATTATGGATAAAGAAAAATTGGTAATGAAGTCAACAAACATTTATTAAATACTACGTGCCAGGCACTGTCCTAAAAGAAGTCTGTATTGAGGATACAGAGAAAAGGCAAAAGAAAATGTTTGTTTTTAAGGAGCATTTCTTCAGTTATGGAGGAAATAAACAGCTCTCTTATACCCATTCATCCCTTTTGGGAAGACTCTAGACAAGAATAATACCTAAACTTCGTTTAGAGTTTTTCACCAGAGAACTATCTTGTACGTATGTGAGAATGAAGGGATGTATAATGAGGCAAGAAAAGGAGAGTAACTTGATGCTTTCTCTCTAAGTTCAGGCTGTTCCCAGAATGTATATGGGCTCTCTGAATCCAGAATTATCCCTTATTAAGGATCCTTCTGGACCTCAAGTCACATAACAGATAGGGAAATTCAAAAAAGAATAAGTGTAAAGAATATCAGTCATTAATATATGTTCATAAAAGAGAAGGGTGGCTGTCTTCAATGTCCTACTGGTACCTTTTGAGGTGAGGAAAAATTGAGAGAGAGCCCCAGGATATTAGGTGGATATCTCTACCTTGATGTCCCAGCCTGCTGCCACTGCTACCACTCCCACCATCACCTGGCAGACCGGAGAATGCTGAGATGCCGAGACCAAACCTAGAGTCCAGGTATATGTAAGCAACACACAATAAGGAGACAGAGTGACCAGAGCCATGCTTTCTGTTGGGAACAGAGCCAATTACTATTTCTCAGTCCTTGAATCATACCCTTGTGCTCTCCCAGCTGAGCACTCAGCCTCCATCCCTAATGTGTTTTTCTTTTATAGTTTGTTTTTCTGTTTTAAGACTGGTTTATCTAAGATTAAAAAAAAAAAAAGGAACCAATTGCTGACCAATGTGCTTTGGCATTCAAAGGCAGCTGGGTGTGAAGCCATAGGTGATAAGGTACAAAGGAGAAAGCTAACATTTACATAGTGTTTATTATGTGCCCAACTGTACTAAATGTTTTCCAGTGATGATTTCACTTAATGCTCAAAATCACCCTGGGAGGTAGGAACTTCTAGCATCCTCATTTTACAGATGAAGGAAGAAACTGAGGCAAGCAGGAAATTAAGTGATTTGCCCAGCATCACATAGCTAGTAAATGAATGAAGCTGGATTTGAACTCAGGTTTTCCTGACCCAGTACCAGCACTCACTAATTAGTGGACCATCTCTCATTGTGTTGAAGCAGAAGATATCCCAACAATATCAGTATCATAGATTTGGCAAGAGAATTCATAAATTCAGTCTCCAAGTTAAGGGGCAAAGATTTATTATGCTGCTTGACAGTGGGCTAATTCCAAGGGAATCTGGCACGATGCTTGACAGCAGGCAAATTTCTGAGAGGATTTAGCAAAGAATCAGAATCAAGGAGAGAATTTCTTTTTTTGGGGGGGGGTTCTTTTTTAAATTTTTTTTATTTTATTTGCATAACATATGTGTGGGTAATTCTTCAACAATAACCCTTACATAGCTTTCCGTTACAAATTTTTCCCCCAACTCCCCACCCCTCCCCTAGATGGCAGGATATCCACTACATGTTAATTATGTTAAAATATTGGCAAATCGAATATATGTATACATATTTCCAAACTTGTCATTGTTGTGCAAGAGAAATCTTGTCTACACAAACGATATATCAGATAAAAGAAACACAATGTAAGCAAACATCAATCAAGGAGTATGAGAATGTTATGTTGTGGTCCACATTTCACATCCCTCTCTCTGGGTGTATATGGCTTTCTTCAGTGAACAATTGGAGGTGGTTTGAAACATATCATTGTTGAAGAGCCATGTCCATCAGAATTGATTGTCATATAGTACTGTTGTTGCCGTGTATAATGATCTCCTGGTTCTGCTCATTTCACTCAGCATCAGTTCATGTAAGTCTCCCCAAGCCTCTCTGAAATCATCTTGCTGGTCATTTCTTACAGAACAATAATATTCCATAACATTCATATACCATAATTTATTCAGCCATTCTCCAATTGAAGGGCATCTATTCAATTTCCAGTTTCTAGCCACCACAAAAAGGGCTGCCACAAACATTCTTGCACATGTGGGGCCCTCAAGGAGAGAATTTCATAGGAAAAAGAAACAAAGATTGGGTTGATAAGTTACTATTATAGCTTAGAGGTTCAATTGAGGAGTGATAGGAGTGGGGTAGTTCCCATCACCGAGTTCTACAGTTTACTGACCAACAGATTGGCCAGCATTGCTTGGGGCACTCCCAAGGCTGGGTAGCTTAGGTTTATCAGAGATTGCAACTTTCTCACCTCATCATTCCCTCCTCAAGCAAACGAAACCCAAATTCATTTTGGGCAAAAGAGTGAAGGTCTCATCTTCTGGAGCTGCTTCAGCCTGACAAGGGGCATAGAGCTGGCCCTGCCTCGCTGAGGCCAGACTGAGAGGAGAGACTTGAAGATGGCAGCAGCAGCATCCAGGGGGTGTTGAGTCTTAGGAGTAAGTAGCTGCTGGCATTCAAGTTGGGGAGTTCATGGCCTGGAGCCTGGAAGATACAAAGCTCACTAGTAATGGGGGATAAGACAATTAACTTTGCAAAGGAAGTGGAGGACAACAACAGCAGCAGCAACAACCAAGAAAGCTAGGATGAGACAGATCTGTTTGTTTCTCCTAGCTTGTGACCAGTGAAAACTGGCTTTACAAGGGACTGGCGGCCATTCCTTCCCAAGTGAGTAGCTTGGGGTAAACTAAAGAGAAGTTTCCCCTGGTGGCTTCTGCTTTAGAAGCTGGCCTGAAGGTGTTTGAAACGACCCAGAAGGAGAAAAGGTGTGTGTCCTTTCTTTAGCAAAGGCCTGCTCCTGGGATCTATAAGAGGGAGTGGAGGAGTCAGGGCTCCTTTCTTCCCATATAGCCCCATGAGCATGAAAGGCATATTTGGAGTCAGTGTAATGTTCACTCTCATTCCTTTCCCCAATTCTAAAGCTCTGGTCAGGGCAAAGAATTCAACTTTCTGGGCAGAGGTCCCAGGGGAAAGTGGCTTAGTGTCCCAGGTGCTACTGAGGCTCCCCACAGAGTAACCTGCCTTCCTTTCCCTGTTTAAATTAGGCAGGGCTAATGCTGGAGCAGACCAGAAGATGGGACATTGGAAAGAGGTGGCTCGACCCCACTGTGGGCAGTCCCTTCCAGTGGCTCTCCTGGTTGCATGTAGGGCACAGGTCTGGGGGTTTCCTTTGAGGACAATTGAGAGACCAATGGCCCTGGCCATGGTATCTGAGGCATGAACCCACATGGTTTCCAGATATGGCTGAAGCTAAAATTGGAGCCTGTTCTCTGATCCTGGCATTGGCTCTGCCTTCTTCTTCCTCTGCTGCAGCTTGTTTCCTATTATTGAAAACTCCAAAGGCTGTTTCCAACCATTGTGCCTGGGGAGTTTGAGGACCCATGGCTAACTTCTGCAGCTTCCATTGACTGTCTGGGGCAAATTGACTAAAGAAATGCATGCTGAGAACAGTGTTTCCTCTGGAGAAGTGGAGTCCAGGTTAGTGTATTTCTTTAGAGCTTCTACAAGGAGCCCCTGAAAGAGTGCAGGATTTTCCTAAGCTCCTTTGGGTAACTTCAGTAAGTTTTTTATAATTAACTTGCTTCTTAATTCCTTTCTTCATGCCTTTCAATGAGGCAGGTTAGAAAATGATCTTTTCTCTCTCTGAATCTGCTTCTTGATAGTCCCACCCACAGCCTCAGATTGAGACAGCAATATAGCCCCTTGGGGGTATCTACCAGAGGAAGAAAAGGACTCAGCCAGGTCATTCCCAGGCTAGATCTCAGATTATCTTTTTCTCCTCTGTGATACAGCAAGAGGAGATAATGATGTTAGCACCTCCCTAGGTAAGATCAAATTGGAGAGAAATGGCTTTAAAGTCCTCAAAATATCTAGTGGGGTCCTCAAAGTAACAGCTAAATTTTACCTTACTCTGGAAAAGGTCTGACCACAAAAACAACCAGAGATTCTCAGAGTAAGAAAAAGCAAAAACGGGTTTATTACCATATCAGAGAAAGGGCATATCCTATCTGACAAGGTATTTGTCAGTAAAAGGAATGCAAAGTAAAAACTGCAAAACACAAGATTAAATAGCCTGAAAGCAGAAGCCATCCCTCTCCCCACCAGCCTGACATTCTCTCCCATTGTTTGTGGGAATCAAGTTTACATTCTAATTGGAAATCTGACCCAGAAACAAAAGAATAAATTGCCTTTAGGAGCAGTTAGGTGGTGCAGTGGATAGAGCACCAGCCCTGAAGTCAGGAAGATCTGAGTTCAAATCTGATCTCAGACACAACATTCCCTAGCTGTGTGACCCTAGGCAAGTCACTTAACCCCAATTGCCTCAGTAAAAAAGAAAAAAAAAAAAAGAATAAATTGCCTTAATTAAGAGGTGGTGGGAATCAGAGGGGAGGAACATCTGCAATTTTTTTCTTTTTTTTTTTTTAGCTATTGCTCTATTTGTTATTACAAAGTCTCAAGTCACAATTAAGGTATGGTTTAAGACTATATTCCCATGAGAGGGTCTTCACTCAATTTATCCCTTACATTCCCTCCTGTTTTATTATCCTTTGAAGACCTCTCACACCATTCTTGATACATTTCCTCAACCATTTTGTTCTCAGTCTTCAATCTCTCTGGATCTAATTTGTCCTTTTTCTCTACTGGGGTCCATCCTTCTCTAACTGACTTCCATCTCCAGGTTATTCAATCTTTTATCTGTGGAAATCCCAGTCATGTCCCAGAGATTAAATTTTTCCTATAAAACCTATTTGTGGATCATCCCACAGCTGCCACTTTCTTTTGGGTCAGTCCACCACAACGTCCTGCCTTGTGGTATTGCACTTCCCCCATACCATGTGGTATCTCTCCTAACTCCACTATGCTTTCTGACCCCACTTTTCCTTCTTACAGCTAACTAACTTTTTTAGGGTGTTAAGTCCCTTTCAGGATTTAGCCTGCCAACTAAGGGTATGCCCCAACTTCATAGGGTACTCCCTTTCTACTGGGAAATTGTCAGTTCTACCAGGGAACTTATAAAAGCCCTTTCCTTGCTAACTTTGGTCTCTCAATTCTATAACAAATCCAGTGCCTTTGTTATCTACTTAGTAATTATTTTGACCATGGCCTGCAGCCTAATGAACCTATTCAGCATATAAATTAAGGTTCTGTAACCCCAATTTCCCTCTGGGGCCATCTATCACACCAACCATTGGTGTCTCCAGTAATTAGAATAAGTAACCTTTCACAAATAAAAATGCCTATAACCAACAACAAAGTACTAAAAGAAACAGACAGATATATGCATCTAGCAACAGATTGAGTATTTGGCCTAATACTCACTTAATGACCACATATTTTCAAATAGGAAACTGCAAGATCTTAGGTCTACTGAACCATTGCCCTGATTATAGAAATTTGCTATAAGAGGAAAAGGTAGGGATATGATTGTAATCAAAAACTGGTCCTTCAAGCCTGAGAGAACAACATAAAACATCCTTAGCTCAGTTTAATGATTCCATCTTATAGCCAGACTCAGGAATAATCAGGCAGGTTCTTCTTACACAGTTGGGAAATTGAATCAGAAGGATCCTCTGGAGGATCCTTCCTCAGTACCTTCCACCTATTGCTAGACATATTGAACACCTTTCATACACAATTTGCTCTGCAATTACATCCCCATACTTCAAATTTTCTTACTTTTACTTCTTTGTTAAAGGGAGAAACAAGACAAACCTTAAGATTAATATTCTAAATAGCTTTGGACTAAATTTCACAAAAAAGTATACCATACATCCAGCTGGGCTGACAAAATGTTAAAGCACAGCTCATATAATTTTACAAATTGCCCAATATACTATTTAGCAAGCAACATAGTAACTTAAATATATTTCATCTAATTAGGAGATAAACATGTGACCTCTTTAGGTTAGTTACCAGAGAACCAAAAATTTTAAACTTAATATCAAATCAAATACAAATTTAAATTTCTAGTAACAATACTTCATTATCAATGCACACATATTTCTAAAATCTTATACCAGAATAAACAAATTTACAATTTTACCACATACTAGTTAATGGTAATTATCTCATATAATTTCAGAATCAGAATACCAAATTAAATACACAGTCTCAAAATTTAAGGTAGCAGAAATCTGCCCTGTTAAGTCTGTCCAAAAGCCTTTAAGAAATTGGCAGACTAGGACCCTGGGCAAGAGGGTTGAAGAAATTTGCACTCAGATGTCCAGCTGCAAATCTGTAGCCCAGTAACTACCCCGCCCTCTATGCCAGAAATGCCATTGAAGGTTGGGGGCCCATGTCAAAATGTTGGGGCACCAGTGCAAACCCCAGAAGAATTCAGGCTAGCCAGGGACACCTCCCTATCCAAGATAGATTCCACAAACCTGAGAAGCTTGGAAAGTCCCAGAAAGGGCTTTTTTTTTTTTCTTCTTCTAGAAGTTCTGGCCCTCAGAATGCTTTTAATCATGTAAATTAGGCCTTACTTAAAAATACAATAGCTCAACTCAACTTAGCAGATAGACAGTACCAAACAACTTAAAACGGTCTCAGAAACCCAGAATCTGCTAAAAATGTTTAACAGTTTTGTAACTATTTCTGCAGATCCAAATTGGCCAGTTCTGGGTCCACAGAAATGTCAGTATTTTTTTCTTTTTGGTGTGGCAGTTGAAAACGTTCCGGGTTTCGGAACCACTCCTTCTTCTTGCTAGCTAAAAGCTATTTGCATAAATCCAATTATGTACAAAACAAGAACTTTTAAAATTCCAAATAGCCAGATCTTGGCTTAGTAATTCAGCTGACCAAGAGAAACATAGAAGACAAACAGGGGCTCACACACCCAACACAAACTGTTTTTCTAAATTAATCATCCCCATCTTGGAGTGAAATCAAAGTGGGGAATTCTGGAGCTGAAGCCTTAGGAACCAGGGTGGGCCTGTATTGAAGGTCCCTTTGAATTTACACCCAACCCTGGGAGGATGGATATTGTCTCAGAGTGAGCAGGGCACCTGCCCAAATACAACATCAATTAATTTAATTAATTACCATTAATTAAATACAACAATATTTAATCCTTATACATTTTGGTACTTCATCCCAATTCTTCCTAAAGAGCTATCTTCCTGGGATACCAGATAGATTTAGAGTTAGCTACTTTCCTTTCCTAAGGTTCACAGTATTTTATCCTCTTTTAATGGAGGATCACCCGATCTTACCAAAAGAAAATAGGAGAATCCTTACGAATTCGAACCACCCAGAATTTTACTGTTATCCAGATGACTCACCAGTTACTTGGCAGAGGAGAGTCTTCTATACAGATAGAGTCTCTCTCCTCCTCATCAGTCCTTGCCTTCGGGACTATGCTGCATAACTTACCTGACTGATTTCAAACTTTTCTCAGCTGACTTATTTCCTGGGCCAAATTAAGCCTCTCCCTTTGCTAGCCTACTTCTGTTTTTGCTTTTTCTGAGTGCCTCTCTTCGGGAGTTCACTGAATAAGAATGGGAATTCCTGAGCCAAGTCCAAGGACCACCAGAGAACTCTCTGGAGGACAACCTGCCCAAGAATTTGATAGAGGAGAGACTCCTTATGAATAGGAAATATTCCAAAACAAGCCCTCAAACTGTGTGGGACAGTATCAATCAGAGACTCTTAGGGTAAGAAAAAAGCAAAAAGAGGTTTATTACAATCTAGTGAGAAAGGGCATCTCCTATCTGATAAGGAGTGCAAAGCATAAACTGCAAAACACCAGATTAAATGGAACAGAAGCCCCCCATGCCCCACCCTTTGACTTCCAGTTGTTTGGGGAACTCCAGGCTTACACCCTAAACCCAGAAATCTATCCCAGAAACAAAAGAGTACAAGTCAGTAATAATAAACTCAATTTAAATTTCCCTAGAGAGCTGCAATACAAGCAGATATCCTCAGATAAGAGAATTCAAAGCCATCACCTTTAAAAGAAGTACTTAAATGCTGATTAAAAGGTGGTGGGAAACTGGAGTGGTAATGTTCATTCAAGACAATTGAACATCTGCACCTTTTTAACTACAGCTCTACCTGTTACTATAGTCTCCAGCCACAATTAAGGTATTGTTTAAGGCTATATTCCCATGAGAGATCTTCACTCAGTTAATTCCACACACAAATAAATCTATTTCTCACACATTCTAGAACCTTCTCTCCAAGACTAACTCCCATCTGTCCTGAATATATCTTGTTTCTACAAGGTGGTTTGCATGGTGTTGAATGCAAATTAGGGTGACTTTGCCTTTTTTTTTTTTTGTATCCCCAGTACTAATCAAATAGTATCTGGCATATAATAAGTGCATAATAAGTGCTTGTTGACTTGATTTTATATAGATTATACTATAAAGGTATGTGTGGGACAATGACTATCAGAATCAAAAGTTCAAAGTTCAGAAAACTTCACTGAAGGTCATTTCTCACAGGTAGCAGGTGCTTCTGGAGATGACTAATTTATTAGGCAGTTATCATCACCATTATTAGCAGCCTATGCTCTTACCCAAGATGGAACTTCAAATACACTTTCCTATGTTTCCTATGTTAAGACCACTGTCTTGGGTTCTGGAGTATCCTTGTTTATTGACAACTTATCAATAACTCATACTCTCCGAAAACTGACCGGTGCCCTAGAAGAGCTGTGAGAAAGTAGCAGTTCCTGAGAAAGACAAAGGCTGTCCCTGAGAACCCGGACTTGGGAGTACCACAAACAGTGCTGGCCAATAGCAGTATTTCATATTGATTCTGTTGGTCAGTAGGCAGTAGAACTCAAAGACGGGAACTACCCCACCAAATCCTAAGAGTGCCTGGCCTTGGGAATGCCACGAAAGATGTTGTCCAATATCAGTAATTCAATATTGATTCTGTTGGTCAGTAAGCTGTAGAACTCTTTGGTGGGAACTACCCTACCCCTACCACTCCTCAATGGTACCTCTAAACCATAATATTAGCACATTAACTTAATCTTTGTTTTTCTTTCCTATCAAGTTATCCCCTAGATTTTGCCTCTTTGCTAGATTCCCCTGGAATTGGCCCACTGTCAAGCACTTAATTTCTTTTTGTTTTTGCCTCTTTGTTAAACTCCCCTTGCTAGATTCTCTTGGAACTTCAACCCATCACAGATTAATAAATCTTTGCCCCTTAACTTGGAGACAGAATGTGTGAATTCTTTTGCCAAACCCAGGAACCAATGGGGGGGCTAATTTTGTTGGGGTGTCCAATTTTATGCCCTTTTTGTTATAAGCCCTTTTAACCCTGATCTTATAGCTGAAAGGATACCCCCAAGCTCCTAGGAGACTTGCCTGGGTCGACAGAGCTCCAAACTCTGCAAATTTTCTTTTCTAGGGATGCCTGACTTACAATCTCTTGCCATTTCTCAGCAGTTTCTTCTTGACTAAGGAACCTTTGTCACTTTTTTTTAACCCTCCCTGGGATATCAGGGAATGTAGGAAATTATAAATATCGAAATTCTAAGGATCATGACAAAGATGGGGCAGTTCACCTCTATCTTTAAACCTACTGGAGATAAATTCAACACTGACCTCTTAGATGACTTCCTCTTTTCTACTCTGTCAGGAGCAAGGGATCCCCCATTTGGCCCTTCGTGTAATCCTTTTGAAGAAGCCCAAGAAACCCTTCTGGGACCACCCCCTCATCAAGACCTTAACCTTATATCTGACAATATTTCTTCAACTCAGTACCTTTTTCCTGGACCCTCACCTCTTAAGCCAGTTTCTGAAACCTCCCAGCCCCCACTCTTTGATTCCTATGTGAAGACTGGTATGTCTTTTTCTCTCCCTAAGGATCCTGATTCAGCTACTCCTAAATTCTGCCCATTGAGAGAAGGAGCAGACTCTCAGGGTAGAATATTCAGAGTACATGTTCCTTTTTCAATGTTAGACCTTTCCCAGATTAAAAAGAAACTTGGCCGTTACTCTGAGGACCCCACTAGATATATTGAGGGTTTTAAAGCCATCTCCCTCCAATTGGATCTTATCTGGGAAAATGTTAACATCATCATCTCTTGCTGCACCACAGAGAAGAAAAAGAGAATAACCCAGAAGTTTGGGGATGATATAACTGAATCCTCTTCCTCCTCTGGTAAAATGTCCTCCAGGGGCTATTGCTGTCCCAGTCTCAGACCCGGAGTGGAATTATCAGGAAGGAAGCAGAGACAGAGAAGAGATCATTTTCTAATCTGCCTCGTTAAAGGTACCAAGAAAGGAGTTAAGAAGGATAATTATGAAAAACTCAAGGAAATAACCCAAGGAGCAGAGGAAACTCCAGTTCTCTTTCAGGGGTTCCATATAGAGGGTCTAAAGAAATACACTAACCTGGACCCCACTTCTTCAGAGGGGACCACTGCCCTCAGCATGCATTTCATTAGTCTGCCCCAGACATTCAGAGGAAGCTGCAAGTTAGCCCTGGGTACTCAAACTCCCCAGACACAGCTGTTGAAAATGTCTTCTGGAGATGTCAGTAATAGGGTACAAGCTGCATCAAGGGAGGGAGATCAGAGAACACGCTCAAGTTTTAGCTGCTGCCATATCTGGGAACCTTGGGAGTTTATGTCTCAGGTAACATGGCCAGGGCCATTGATCTTGGGACTGTTCTTGAAAAAAAAAAAAAACCCCAGACTTGTCCCTGAGCACAACCAGGTGGGGCACAGGAAGAGGGATGGCTCTCAGGGGGATCGAGCCCTCTTCCCAATGCCCTGTCCTCTGGTCTACTAAGGACCAGGAGCGACTGTGCCAGGGATTTGGCCAGGCTTCCCCTTATTCCATCGTGATGGCTGATCCCAGGGTAGCTCTGGATGTGGAGGTAAGTCTACTGAACTTCTCTTTGACTTTGAGAGCCTCCTTCTTTGTCTTGCCCTGGTACTCTTTGGGCTTGAGCTGAACGAAAGAGGATTCTTAATTCATATTTTATATGCAGGTATAGAAAAAATACAGAAAAAAATAAATCTGTTCCCATACCTAGTTACAAATGAGTCGGCATTTTTGCTAGGAGGAAACTTTGTGAAGGTAGAGTAAGACTTGAAAGCATTGCCATAGATACATTCTATTCCTGTTGTTCTTCCTAAGGCATGTTTGAAAGAAAAATCATTCTCCTCCAGAAAGTCACACCTAAAGGAAGGAGTTCTTCAAGGTTCTTGTTGTTTGTCCTTCTTTCTCAAAGAAGACCATGACATCAGGGAGGTGATGCCGTGACATAAAAGTAAGCTGGATTGAAGTGAGGGAGGGCTGGGCAAGGTCACCTGCTTCACTTTCCCCTCCAGAGCCATCTGGGTGCAGTAGCCAGATAGAGATCAGGATGACTGGACATGGCCCTGGATGCTCTCTGTTGGTCATTTGAGGCCCTTCCCAATCTGGCTTCAAGTCTTTTTTTTCCAGAATAACTTCATATTACTTGCCCTTTTGTACTCTGTGTTCTAGCCAAAATGCCCTCTTTGCTGTTCCTCCTGTGCAATACTCCATCTCTGTATTTTTGCCCAGGCTGACCTCTGTGGCCTGGAATATCTTCCTCCTCATCCCTGACTCATAGAATTCCCCACTGCCTTCAAGGTACATCTCAGTTATCATATCCTATACAATTCCTCTTTTGATCCCCCTATTTATTAGTGCTCTCTGATGCCTTTCCATATTTCATTTGTATTTTCATATCTGTGTACACACTACATCCCTTTATAAAATGTGAACTCTTTGAGGACAGGGAATGTCTCATTTGCCTTTGAATCTCTACTACTTAGCATGTCACACATAAGGGTTAGGCTTTAGTAAATACTCAGTGAATTTATTTAAACTTTTTCATTTTGTAGATAAAGACATTGAGATTTGTTGGTGACAAGAAATGTGAGAAACAAGTCATTTGGACTCCCTATTTTATTCCAATCAGTATTAATCATAATCTACATAAATTATAAAGGGATAGATAGATTTTATAGGGTACCTCAAATTTTATGTAATATTCACTACTCATTTATAAGTTATTAGGCTGACTTGCACAATCACAATGCTGATAAAGCTATCTTCATCCTGTTTGCTTAAATTTCACGTCCAAACCCATCATGGGTGTCATGCCTTAATGTTTTGGAAAGTCCCCCAAGTTTATTTTTGTACTTCTGGATCATTCTCTCTTGTCCAGGACGGGCAGGTGACTGTTTTATGACTGCTTAGTCAGTGGAGATTCCACATGCTTTACCCAACCTATGATCCTACTGCTAATATGTCATTTTGGGCAATATCTATTAACCAATGAGATTCTGTATTTCTCCATGCCTCTTTTGCATATTTAGGCATTAAATCTTATAAAAACAAGGTCCCAGGAGAAGAAGGCACCTCAGATTGTAAGGAAGATCTGAAGTCTGCTTTATTAGACCATTAGATTCTTTAATAAAGTGCCATTGACTCAGAGTTCTGCCTCAGTCTCTGGTGGGACAATTTTCATCCCCACAAAAGTAAATTTTCCGAGGTCACACAATCTTCAGTAGTTGAGATAGCAGTAAAATCCACATCCTCTGATTCCAAATTCAGAGATCTTCATATTTTACTGTTTGGTCTCTATTCTCTAAATCTTTAAATTTGTTCCTGTCTTTGTTGGGGTGATTAGATTAGGGAAAAACCATTCTAAATGTGGAAAGCTGAGGGAAAGGTATCAGGCTGTCATTGTGACAGGAGGCATGGGGGGTAAAATTCAGTTTCAGGGTTCTCTAGCTGACATAGTAAATGTGATATAGCATAGAACAGAGGCTGCTGAACTGAGGCAGACTTACCTGCAGGAGAAAGGCCTGCTATTCCCAGCACTAAGGTGGTAAAGGACTAGGCTGCAGAGGACCATGAACATAGAAGATACTTATGTGTTATGATCCTATGATCCCTACCTCAGTTTACTCATTTGACATATGGGGATAATAATAGTTCCTATCATACAGGATTATTGTGAGGATTAATATGAAGAGCTTTGCAAACCTGAAAGCACTATATAAATGCTAGCTATTATGTTTATTACCTACATTTTCCCCATATGTAAATAAATCACATATAATTTCTATAGAAATCCTCTTCTCCCTGAGTATGTTTGTATCTATGGGAGAATAAATTTAAGGTTTATGTCTGGTTACGTCTAACTCTTTGTAACTCCATTTGTTTTTGTTTTTGTTTGCAAAGATATTGGAGTGGTTTGCCATTTGCTTCTCTAGATCATTTTACAGATGAGGAAACTGAGGCAAGCAGGGTTAAATGACTTGCCCAGAATCACACAGCTAGGAAGGCTCTAAGGCCAGATTTGAACTCAGTAAGATGAATATTCCTGACTCCAGGCCCAGCATTGTAGTCACTATAGCACCTAGCTATTCCTTATGGAGCTAGGCAAATAGCCTATGATTATTTAACTTACTATTTAATTAAAATGCCTTTGTAATTAACTGAATTGTGATTTAGCTGATTGGCTAAAAAGCAAAACACACCAATGGCAGCTCATGTGCTAAGGCTTAGAGAGTTTCCTGACCTTTAAAATATCTAGAACCTAGTATCCCATATGGAGTCACACAACTGAATGTGGGAGTCATGAAATTATGATTTGTTATCAGTAAATACTTGATTTGCATACCTATTTTATATACCTATTTCTCATGGGAAAAAGAGTCATGAGTGACAAAAAATTTAAGTTCTGACCTAGGATATCTAAATAGGGAAGCCAGGATGCAAGTGTCCTTAAGTGCATATGGCCATGTCATTCCCCTGCTCAAGAAATTTGGTGGCTAAGTCCTCACTTGAACATTCATACAGTTTTCTTATTCAAGAGATCTTTTCATGGCCAGGATAGCCACCAATCCCCAATCTCAAGAATCCAGCTTCCATTATCAGGTATTACCCATTAGCCATAGTGTTATCGAAGGGATGAGGAGGGGAACCAAAAACTTGAAACAGGCTAAAATCACCTGTAGCACCTCAATGGTCAAATTAATTCAAAACACCTTTATTTTTAATTTTTTTTTTGCAAAACTTTGTGAAAGATTTGTCTTTTTTCATTCAGTAACTGCTGTCAAAGTAATTAACTTGAAAAGTTCCCTTTATGTGAGTCAAAATGTACAAAAAATCCAATCATTCAGAAGATTATTACCCTGGGGATTAGGAGACAAGGGTGACAAATTAGAGAGTTATATCTTATAAAGTGGGGATAAAATTTTATTCATAGCATTGTATGGCCAAGAATTTTTTGAGGTAGACTTTTGGAATTATTTTGAATTTGTTTGGCATCTTAAATTTGTCTACACATGTAAGGTGAAGTAAACAGTCCCTTAAATTAATTGAATAATTGCATTAAGTACATTAACCTTAGTGGATAATTAGGCCCTAAACCCAACTCCTGAAAAATAGAGTTTTCCAGCTAACTTACCCACAAAATTTAAGTTGACTTTTACAGACACTGATTTAGAATACAAGGGTTCTTAGTCTGGGATCTGTGGGCTTGTTTTTTAAAAATGTATTTTGATGACTTTATTTCACTAAAATTGATTTTCTTTTGTAATCCAATATATTTTATCTCCTATATTTAAAAAGATTATTGTAAGAAGGGATCTATAAGCTTTACCAAACTGGCAGGGAGGACTATAACAGAAAAGAGATTAAGAACTCTGTTGGATATAATATTTCTCATATCAAGGCAGAAAGGAATCATGATTTATGTGAATGGAGGGAATATGATGAAATTGCAGATACATGAAACAATGAAGTAAGGTTTTTATTTTATTTGTATATAGTGCAAGAGAGGCAATGCTACATAGAGGCCTGAAAGCTGGCCTGGGAGGAAGAAAGGCCTGAGTGTTAAAACAGCCCCATTGATATTCTTAGTGAGTGACAGCTTCCAGTCTAGGCAACTAACTCTCTTAGACTATAATTGGCAGATAAGTTCCAGAACTGCACTAGTAGTTCCTCACCTGGAACTTCCCTAGATCAGTGAAATCACCACCTATGATAGGAACCTTCAGTTCCTATTTCTATTCCTGGGATGCTTTTATGAAATTCCATTACCTTTGTTTCCAGGCAGGAAGGTACTTTACAGTTTGACAAATAACCTACTGTCTACTGACCTTTATTTATAATAATTTTGTCCTATTGTCCTTCTTCCGTGATTTTTTCTTCCTGCTAAAGGTACAATGTGCTACCAATATCATAAGACAAATAGTCATTATCAATCCTAAGGCTGTTAGAACACCTTTTAGGATAAGAAATTCTCGAGCAGTAACAGAAGAAGCATTTCGGGGGACAAATAGGGCTGCTTGTACAATGTTTGACACCTGGCTCTGCAGAGAGGTCTCATCTAGGGCTCGGATGGCTAAATAGATTCTGTTGGCCTCTCCCATTTCTCTATCAAGCTGCTGCTGCTGCTCTTTGGTCAACAGAGCCGGGGTAAAGACAAACGTCTCTCTGGAGCCAGCTGGTTGAGGAATCATCTTAGAAATATTGACCAAAATAGTGTTCTTGAAGTCGTCTCTTATTTTCTGTAGATTTTTACTCATTCTTATTTCATAACTTGCAGCTGAAATTAGAGACATCCATCAATCAATAACATTAAATGCCTACTATGTGTCAGATACTATAGTAAGCACTGAGGATACAAAAAAGATACAGAAAGTCTCTACCCTCAAAGAGCTTATAATCTAATATAATATAGCAATTTCAATTATTGCACCAATCTGAGTAAATTCTCTATTGAAAAATGTTTGATGGAAGGTGCAGGAGGGAGGGAGGAAAGACAGGAGAGAGGGAAGGGAGCATTCCAGGTCAGTTCTTTTCCGTAATGAAGTCCAGCTGCACCAATCCTGCCAGCCCCTTGCCCAGTACCTCTAGCCCCTTAATCCTCATGGCTGGAGTCAACTCCTTGGAGGCTGTGGAAAACAAAATCCAGGCTCTGCAGTAGCAGGTGGATGAGCAGGAGGACGGAAGCCAGAGCCCATAGCGGGAGTTTGACACTGAAAGTCCAGAAGCAAGACAAAAATCAGGATGACTAGTGATGGTTGGGCATGCAGTGGGTGACCTTGACATCTTTGATGTTTGATTAGGCTCTAAGCATTTTATAGCACTTACTTCACAACTACCTTCATGACCATTGGGACAAATTGTTCTCATCTTTGAATTCTACTGGGGGAAATCGTCAAGTGCTTGGGGAACACGCCTTGCCCCCAACTCATTGATGGGTTTGAGGCTCATTGGTTACTCCTTATACTACCCCAAAATATACTAGATTAGGGCTACCTTGGTTTGCTTCTCTGAAAAATGGGTTATTGTGAGATCAAATATGATAAGGCATGTAAAGTTTTTTTTTGCAAGCCCATAAGAGCTACTAAATGAAAACAAACAAACAAACAAACATTTTTCTTTGTCCTGGACCTGTGAGTTTATTGGAATAAGGTACTCCAGGTAAGGAAACTGCCATTTCCACAGCAGATCAGTAAATGAGGATTCTGTTACTTAAAGATGTACAATATTTCCTAAAATGCACTGAGAAAGTAATTTGCTTGTCCAGTCACATCACCAGTGAAGATGATAATGATATAAAAAAGAATCAACAAAACATTATTTTTAAGACTGGATAGGGAGGTTCAATTCTTTCATTTGACAAATGAGAAAGGTAAGTGAATTACCAAAGTTTATACAAGTAATGGATAATCACAAAACCAGGATTTGAATCCAGATTCTCAAACTTTAAGCTGCAATATTCTTCCCACTGCTTGATTAGTTGGGTTGTCACATGATCTGCTTGGTCCTCAAAAGCAACACTAGGAATACTGGGATTATAAGTTGCAAAGGGGAAAATTTTGCTCTTATTCAATTGTTTATCAATTGTATCTGACTCTTCATGATCTTCCTCTTCCCCCATTTAGGTTTTTCTTGGCAAAGATAATGGAATGGTTTGCCATTTTCTTCTCCTGTTTATTTTACAGATGAGGAAACTTAAGTAAATGGGGCTAATTGACTTGCTCAGGTTCACATAGCTGCTAAATATTTGAGGCTCTATTTGAATTTAGGTCTTCCTGACTATAGGTATGACACTCTCTCTAGCTGCTTATATAAAGAAAAGCTTCCTTACCATTAGCTCTCTCCTTCCACAAAATAGTCTGCTTTGGGAGGTAGTAGATTTTCCTTCCCTGGAAAGGAAATCGTCAAGCAGAGGCTGGGGAGATCTCTCCCAAGGTTATTGATTCTTTGCTGATATGCATAGGATGACTCAGCTAGCCACTGAGATCCCTTCCAAGTCAAAGATTCTGGAACTCTGAAAAGTGCTTTCATTTTCTACTTCAAGGGGAAATACCGTGAAGCTGTCCTTCACATTAGAGGGCAAATATCATTCTAGAAAGAACTGGTTTTCAACTAGTTTTCTGAGGATTGTAGGTACAGAAGGGTTGGGGAAATGAAGATCTTCAGTATTTCTAAGGCATTTGATTTTCGTGGACTTTTAGGTCAACAGGAATTAATAATGTGACAAAGTGACCTAGAAATCCTATTATTGTTTTCAAACTATTATTATTAAATGGTATCACTATCATTATACCCAAATATTAAGACACATTGAGGGAAGAAAAGTCCCCAAGAGCAGAGATCTGATAATTCTGACTGAAATTTGCCCACATCACATATGGACTGTTGTGGTCACAAATGGGAAGCACATTTTAGGACATATATTGTTAAACAGGAAAGTGTCGGGAGGGGTGGGGCCAGGATGGGAAAGGATCTTGAGTCTATACTCATGAGGATCAATTGAATATTTAAGCAGGAGAAGAGAAGATTTAACAGAAGCACAATAGATGCTTCAAATATTTGAAAGACTGTGAGATTAAAGACACATTAAACTTGTCCTGTTTAGCTCCAGAGAGCCAAATGAGGGCCCATGGTGGGAAGTTAGAACTAGACTGAGGTTAAAAACAAGTTTCCTAATAATGAGAGCTATTGAAAAGTAGAATGGCTGCCTCTGATGGGGGCTCATTTTCCCAAGAGGTCTCCAAGGAAAGACTGGATCTTCACTTGATGAGCAATTTGTAAAGGATTTTCTTCATGCACAGATTGTTCTAATTGTAATTGAAGTTCCTTCCAACCTGGGATTGCCATAAAATCCTTGGGATTTTCTGGTATGTAAAATTTTCATTCATTTAAATAGCCAATTTTCTTAGCCAAATTTCCTGTGATTGTAATGCCAAAGAAATATTCTCCCATGTTTCTTTTATCTGGATAAGAAGCTGCATGTGAATAGCCAACACTGTAATTCATCAATATCAAAGCCAGTAAAAAAAATCTTATGTGTTTTTATATTTGTAAGTGAATTAGGTCTGTTCTCCACTGAATTGGCTCATCCAGGATGATAGGGAAAAGAGAAGTCTATGGCTTTTGCCAAATAAAGGGCAGGAGAAACTCACTCTAACCCTGTGGGAGGCCCACATTGTCAACTCAGGATTGCCATGAAACCCTTTGAAAACAAATTGGGATTCATTCTGGACTTTTACTCCTTATAGATGTTTGATTGAAAATGGATTATTATTTATTAGATAGTAACCTTATCTTGAAAATCATTCTTGGTTATCCTTAACTAAATGGATATTCTCATCCTAGTGAATCATTAATGCTGATTTTGGTAGATTGGTATGGAACCACCTTATATAACAGTTATGTGACCACCTTTTATTGAAAATTCAATGTCTATGACATAGAATAAGACAATTAATCTTTTTCCTTAGCCATCCTTCTCATCAAGTGATATTTTGGGATACAGTTTCTTATTGACCAAGCTTGGTGATAACTATAAGATTCTATCTTTGGAAAATTATTCCTTTGTTCTTATCTGTTACTTTTCCCATTTTCCCATGAATCTACCTTATTTCTCCTCTTTTAATGTGGTAATCTGACTGAAGATGAGAAGGACCATGGTATAGAATAGTAGTTTGCCAAGTATGTTCTAAGGACATTTTAGAGATTTGAGAGTCTTTTTGGAGATCTGTAAGGTCAAAACTATTTTCATAATACCAACATGTTCCCATTTCTAATATAACAAATATCTATCTATCCCTATCAAACACACATAAAGAAAAATCCTTTGAGATACTCAATAATTTTAAGAGGGTAAAGAGGTCCTGAGACCAAAAAGTTTGAAAACTTCTGATGTAGAAGATAAGAAAATCAGTTTTGAAGTAAAAAAG
Organism: Myrmecobius fasciatus; assembly: GCA_023553655.1. Lineage (NCBI taxonomy): Eukaryota > Metazoa > Chordata > Mammalia > Dasyuromorphia > Myrmecobiidae > Myrmecobius > Myrmecobius fasciatus. The sequence continues at coordinate 57,650 of JAJPUD010002249.1, forward strand.
ACCAAGATCAAGTGTTGCCCCTGAGATATGCTGAATTTTGCTTACCCTCTCAGCTAAGACTGGGAAACTATAAATTGTAAAGGAGATGCTCATCTATATGGACAAAGGGAGTCTACTCACTGGTAGCACTCTATTGCAATGAATCCATGGGTTTGGGCCCATTTGTTTTTTCTTAAATGGTTGGAGATAATGGTAAGCAATCTGGAGAGATATTTAAACAAATTTCCCCCTAGCAAGAGAAGTGTAAACTTCTAATTAGTTTTAATACAGTTGTTCATTGAGCTTTTATTACTGCAATGAAGGAAAAATACAATTGTCTACCTTCTAAATGGAGATGGGGAAAGTATCAGGTGGTCACAATACATTCTCCAAAACATTAGTGGTAGCAATACTGAACCTCAAAGCAGGAAACACAAAGCTTCACTACTTGTACCTTTGACAGAAACGTGAGATTAGGATTATGGAATTTAAGGACAAAACTCCAATCCTGGAGGTTTGTTCATAGTACGTAGCTCTTTTTTAATGGAGGCAATCCAAGATTGCCCTTTCAAGACCATCTAACATGTAGATTTTACTAGATTATTCCTATGTCCCTTCCAGTTCTGTGGTCCTGGGTTGTTGGTTGGTTAATCTGTTTGTTGATACAATTAGTAGAAAGTGAAGAAGAACATAAAGTGGAATATGAGATGGGCACAGGTTTGGAAAAGGATATCTTCTTCATTTATCATTTGGTACAAAGTATAAAGGAAATAAAAAGTCATTTCAAGTAGAATCAGGAAACAGATAATTTATAGTATAATGAAAAGAAAACAGATTGGGGGAGAGAGTTGTAAAAGCATTGAGAAATATGGTGCAATGAGGAAGAGTTGATGTAAATGGAAGACCTCGAGGTCAACCTGAAATCCAGGAAAAGGAGAGTGGGGTGGGTGTGGGAGCAGGAAGAGTAGAAAAATTTATTAGTATTGATCCAATATAGATCATAAGGAAGAGTTCCCTGATTTAGGAAACTAGTCACGGCTTACCAACAACAACTCAAACTCCACTGGCTTCCTTTTATTTCTAAGACCAAATATGAAATCCTCTGTTTGGCATTTAAAACTCTTCATTATTTGGCCCTTTCCTACCTTTCCAGTTTTATTACATACTATTCCTCTCTTTGCCCTTGCTGCTTCTCAAAGATTCTTCATCGCTTTTCTCCATCCAGGGCAGTCCACCATGCCTAGAATACTCTCCTTTTTTACCTCTGCCTTCTCGAATTCCTGGTTTCCTTCAAGACAGCTCAGATTCCACCTTCTGTATGAGGCTTTCCCTGATACCCCACAGCTACTAGTGCCTTTCCCCCAATTCCCCAAGGCTACCTTGGATCTGCATGATGTGTGTAGTGCATATGTTCATTTACATGTATGTGTCTCCTCATTAGAAAATCAGCATCTTGAGGACTGGGACTTTTTCCACTTTTGTTTTTGTATCCACACTATTTACCACTATATCTGGCACACAGTAGGGGCTTAATAAATATCTGTTGATTTGATTGGAAGAAACCATAGCTGCTTTCTAACAGAATCACTCTTGCCTCCTAACTATTGCCTTTTCTCACTAGAATGTAAGTTTCTGGTATTCATGTCTTATCTCTTTGCATTTTTATCCTGTGCTTATAAGCACAAATTCTAGAGCATAGGAAGTGCTTAATAAATGTTCTATCTACACACCTATCGACCTATCTACTTCCCTCCCTCCCTCTTTCTCTCTCTTTTCCTCCTTTGTTCCCTCTCTCCCTCCGTGTGTGTGTTACACAATATATAAATTGAATAGTATCATTTATCTTCCTATCTATGTATATATCTATATATGTACCTACATATGAATGAATTATATATGCATGCATGTATTTCTCTCTTTCTGTCTCTCTGTTTCTAGACCTAAAGACTGAAGACAAAATTGTAGAGTGGAGATATCTATACCTCAGTTCCCTATACAACAACCAAATTTAATGAGCATAATACTAAAATTTCAAATCACAAATATTTTTTTTTAGCCAAATATCAATAGATTTAGTCACAGAAATGCCATTTCACAGAGAAACAAGTATGGGACTTACTTAATACATACCCTGGCCTTGATCAAAGTCCTCTCCGGAAGCTGTCCAGGACAAAATAATCTCTTCTTCTTTTCTTATGGCTTCTAAGTTAATGATTCTACAAGGTGGGAACAGATCCAAATGAGGATCTGTTGGTACATCCAGGACTGAAAAGGAACCTCCTGAGGTTGTCCTGTTGAAGTCCCACTTTTGCACTTGAATGTCACCATCACTTGTAGACTTCTTCGGTGCATTCATTTGAATGTTCCCTGGAATGGCAAAACCAGATCAAACAGCTCTTGACTCAATTTCCATAAAAAAACATGTCATTATGGAATTATAAAGGACTTAATGACTTCTTTGCATCTGCAGATTGAGTCAGACCATCATCATCTCAATTATTTCTTGTCAGTGTTATTTAAAATTTTTTGTTAATTATTTATGTTAGTTTTTTCCTAATATGAAATTTGATAAGTGAACAGAAAGAACATCTAGCATACTTTATTGCATGGAACCCAAGTATATTATCTAAATAATTTGAAATTAAGGGCTTGGCTAAGTGGTGCAAAGATTAGAGTGCTGTGCCTAAAGTCAAGAAAACGAGTTCAGATTTGACTTCAGATACTTACTAGCTGTATGATCCTGAACTAGTCATTTATTTGCCTCAGTTTCCTCACCTATAAAATGAGCTCCAGTATTTTTGCCAAGAAAACCCCAAGTAGGGCCATGAAAAATTAGACTCAATTAAACAACAGATATTTGCATGAAGACATTAATATTGATCTGTCTATCTCTATCTACATATGTACACACATACACATACATAGCATGTATGTTTACCATATATACATGTGTGTATGTATAATCTGATCTTCTAAGCAGAATCCATTGGGTTTAAATTCTTTTACAAATTAGTGTAAATCCACCTGAAATTCCATAGTTCTTTGCCTAGAAGTAGCATGTATCAGAGCACAGGTTCATAGCTACAAAAAACATTGGAAATCATGTAGTTTAATCCCTTCATTTTTCATATATGAGGAAACTGAGGATCAAAAAGGGTGAATGACTTTTCAAAGTCACTCAAGTAGTAACAAAAGCAGGATTTGAACCTGCGTCTTAAGAATTCTAACTGATTGCTCTTTCCACTGTACCATGTAGATATCATATATATGAATGTCTGTCTATGTGGTACCCCTCTGGATGTATACATATGTATATCTGTGCATAGGTTTTACTAAATTACCTAAGTAGATGCCATATACAGAAACATGTTAAAAAATCCATGGGTTTGTCAGCATAGGAAAGTAAACTTCAAAGAATCAAAACCATATAAAAGTTTGTTTAGATTGTTTTAAATTATGGTACAAGAGTACAAACTAAAACTTTTTTTCTGTGTACCTTGACCAGGAATATGCTAGTGTATGCTTAACTAGTTCTCCAGGGGAAACATATTCCCAAAACATACTTTTAAGTTTAACCTGCATTTTGTCCATCATTTAGTTTAATCAACAAAATGATAAATCAAGCCCTGATTTTGGCATGTACCAATTTCTAAGGTATAAATAAATGCTCACACTGAAAATTTAGCGACTGATTCTTGAGTTGTTTCTAGCTGTCATATCCTCAATTAACCTATATTTCTAATTAGAAATGATGATGATGATGATGCTTTAAAACATATTTCTTATGCTGCCATAGTGCTTTTCATTGAAGGAAAGAACATAGAACAAAGATGTGATCTTGTGAGTCACCTAGATTTTTTTATTTAGGAACTGACTTTATAGTTTGTGGCTTATTTGTTCATTTGAAAATAAAATACACTTAACAAACTTTATAAGGGTCTGCTGTAGGCAGGGTCCTAAGCCCTGTAGTGGAGGGTATACAAAATTTAGATGAACATGTTCCTGATTCTTGATAAGCTGAGAGTCTAGCATTCAAACTCAGATAATTATAATATATACTATTAGGATAAGAACTAAACCTGGTATTCCTTTAGAAAAAAGGACCCCCAAATGAAGAAAATCCCTTTACCAATGCAGGCTAGAACTTCCTCTCCAAATGCCAGTGTTAAAGAAATGCTCAGAGCAATGGAGAGGTCTAGTGACTTGATCAGCATCATAGAGTCAACATATATCAGAGTTGGAAACTTGAGCCTGGGTCATCCTGGCTCCAACTTCTGGCGTGTAGGAACCATACTCATGGTGTATTAATTAATTAATTACACATGAAATGCCAGCATTGTTTCATAGAATCAGCTATCAAGTCCAATTAGGATTTGAAAAAGAATCCTTTTTTATAGCATTCCTAACAAATAGTAATTCACCATTTGCCTAAGGAACTCTTGTTACCTCCCAAAGCATCGCATCCCTATGTGCATGGTTCTGAGGGCTGAATTTCTTACCATTTATTATATAACCTGAAACATACATTGCATGGCTCCTTGGAATAGATTTGGGCAGTCTCCTAAAATGACTCTCTTGATGTACATGGACTTTCAAGCTATATCTACCATTTACAGTAAAGGAAAAAAAATACCGGGAGTAGATACCATCATTTTTTATAATATCAGCACCTGCATAGAAACAAAGCAGAATTAGGACCATAACATATCACCAAAAGTCACTGCTGATAATTTGTGATATCAGAGCTTTCACAAAGTATGTAGAGAGGGCTATTATATCAGTATATGAACTACTCTGAGTTTTTGTTAAATAGAATTTTGCCCTGTCCTTGATGACTTAATGACCAAGTTTTTTTTTTTTTTAAAAGGCTGCTTGTAAGCCTTTAGGTAGTAGGTAATTAGTAATAATAACAATGAAGGAGGAGGAGGAAGAGGAAAAAAGGAAGGAAAAAGAAGAAGCAGCAGCCCTTACATAACATTTGAAAGTTTGGAAAGCACTTTAGGTAACAATCATTTATTAGATATTGAGGAACTTGCCCAAAGACACAACTGGTAATTGTCTAAAACTGGATTTGAACACTGATCTTCCAGATCCAACACCTAGCTTACTCAAAGAAGGAAAAGCGATATGTAGCTGAAAAAGACAGCAAACAGTGATGAGGTGGAGAGGGGTAAGAATGGGGGAATGGGAAGAAATGAGGGAGAAGAAAGAGGGGAAGGAAGACAAAAAAGGAACAAGTAGAAACAATTGGAAAATCATCCAAGATTGCTTTGACTTGCATTATCCCAATTTTAGTAGATTAATTTCTGTTTTGCTTTGCAAACCTAGTTGCTGGGGGAATTTTTTCAGCAGATTATAAATTCTCTCAGAGAGGATGCTATTTTTCATTTATAATTATAGTTTCATTATTTAGCATAGAGTTTTGAAATATGTTTAAAAAATGCTTGTTGAATTGAATCAGAGAGTAGCTTGTTCACATAAAGGCAATTGGATCCAGTAGTTTGGGAGTTGGTTTTGTACAAGGTCACTTAAATGTTGGTGTGAATCTATTCTGTGAGAATTAGGGTAGCTAAGTTCAGGGAGTCTCATGCCCAGGTTATCTGGAGGATCATGACTTTTTGCTATAACAATTTCTGAAGGCTATATCTATATCACTGAGGGGTGGCAATCAACACTGATGCAGCAGAGTATGGAAGTGTAGATGTGTTGTATAGCCAAGTGAGCCAGCTTCTAACCCTTAGCTCTACAGGAACCATCTCTCAACCCAGATAACCTTGTGTATCCTGGCATAGTAACAGTGGTAGATGCCAAAATTATCCAGATGGCTAATGGAGAAACTGAAATCTGGAATACTGAGAAAGGAGGCCCAAACCAGGTCATTCTGCCACCCCACTCCCCATGTACAAATAGGCAAATTGGAGGCCCAGAGTACCCCCTGCTCCCAATACATAGTTTGCTTCCTTTGTGTAAATTTGACCTGTAGCTATTTAATTTGTAGGTAAGGATTTGATAGCTCAGGAATACTAAATAACATAACACAATTTAAACAGTAGAGTAATAAAACTAAAAATCTTCTCAGTGTTGATCTTCACTTCTTATTTTGTTCATTTATATTATAATGTAAGCTCCTTGAGAATAGGGATTATTTCATTCTTTGAATTTTATCCCTAGTGTTTAGGATAGTTTCTGGTATATAGTAAGTATTTAATAAATGCTTGTTGATTCAATTTTCAAAAATTTTATTTGTTTTTTTTAAGAAACTTTTATTAAGTACCTACTATGTGCCAAATACTGAGCTTACACACTGGGGATACAAAAAGAAGCAAAACAATCCCTGTCCTCAAAGAACTTACAATCTAATGTACTAATTCACTTAGAGAATGTTTTGAAAAACATGAAAAATAACATGACATTTCTTTTTTTACCTGCGCCATCATCAAACAGTTCCAACCTGACGGGCTCTCCCATTTCTGGCTCAATAACAGCAATCACATTTGCCTGGAGAATAGGATAAAATCCTTGTTTCACATCTGCATAAATGATCACGGGGTTTGGGAAATGGGTTCCATCTTTATCCACATGGGCTGTTACAGTTACTGGTGGTACAGCATCATCAGAAGCCTGAGAACTCACTGACACTTTGAGGGCTTGTGGAGAGCTGTGAGTATTATTCAGAAGACAAGTCCAGTGGCCAGTCTGAGACACAAAGAGAGCATGGCTTTGAAAACTACAGCAAAACTTTTTCCTTTATCCTTAAAGCACAGACATGGAACCTACTTGCAGGTTGGAGAACAAAAAAAGATGCCAGTAAATTTTTTTTCAAATATAATTTCTATTAAGAGTAACCAAATTAAATGTTTTTATTATGATCACAGTATAATTCACCTCCTTATTTTTGAAGCTAGTCCATAAGGAACTGCGCCCAATATTTGTTTTGGAAAGGTTCCTCATTCATTTGTGATTTTTGCAGATAATAATTTCCTTTATAATAGTTTCCCAAGTACAAAGTACTTCATAAATAGAAATTGGTCTGTTCAGCACCCAAGGAGAAAATGAACTTTTAAAAAATCTTTTTTTCTGTCACTGAAAAAAAAACTGAATGATATGAAATTAACAAGGGTTTATTGAATGAATGAATAGAAGGTTATATACTTCAGGTAATAGAAACCTTAGACCAGGGCTTCTTTAAATCTTTTCCACTCTCAACCCCTTTTTGCCTGAGAAATTTTTAAGTGACACAGCAGTTACATAAATATATCAAATAGGTATACAAATCAAACATTTGTTAATAATATAATTTTGTGACCACATTCAGTTATGAACTATCATATGAAGTTGCAAACTATAATTTAAGAAGCTGGGCTTTAGATAATTAGAACATGGGTGGCAGGTGGTATGGTAAGGTAAATTAAATAAGGTAAATTAAAAGTTAACCTTAGAGTGAGGAAGTTTTGAATTCAAGTCTTGACTCTGACAAACTAGCCATATGGCCAAAGGGAAGTTACTTGACTTTTCAATAACCATGGCAACTCTTTAAAATGATAGATTGCACTCAATGGACAAGCCTGGTTACAGAGAACCACTGCCGAAGCATGTTGTCTACTTCTTGACATGGAGCCTGATGACCCAGGCTCCAGGATGAGACCATACACATTTTTGTCTGTAGCCAATGTAAGAATGATTTTTTTTTGCTTGATTATGCATATTTTCTTAGAAAGTTTCTCTTTTCTTTTACTTATTTTCCCCCAATGGCAAGGGGACATGGACAAGAGAAAAAACTATTTTTGCTCATTAAAAAATATTTTTAAGACTTGCTTCTTCTCAGTGGTTCAGTGATCCAAGGCAATTCCAATAAATTTTGGATAGAAAATATGCAATCAGAAAGAGAACTACAGAGAATGAATGCATTTTAACACAGGCTATGTTCATTTACTTTTATTGGATGGAAATTTTACAAAGTTAATATACATATATAACAGAAAAATAAAACAATAAAAAATTTAAAAAATATATTTTTAAAATGTTACAGATGAGTTGCAGATCTTCACTGATGCAAGGAGCTTCCATACCAGGACTTTTCAACACTGACAAAGTCACAGATACAGAATCTTTCCAAATAGTTTAGGCCATATCATTTTCTACTTTTATTACCATTTCCTAAGCTGGACTTGTCACAGTAATATGAAAAGAACAGTTTAGTCACATAAAAAATAAAATCAGAAAAATTATAAAATCATGAATTACTAAAGTTTAGAAATATTCTTGTCTTGGCTTCATGTTACAGATAAGAGGAGGAAAAGCAAACAAGCAAATCAAGCACCTTCTAAGTGTCAGTCACTTTAAAAATATTTTCTCATTTGATCCTCACTGGAACACTGAGAGGTTCTATTATTACCCCCATTTTACAATTGAAGAAACTGAAGCAGGCAGAGGAGAAGTGATTTGCCCAAGATCATACAGTTAGTATCTGAGGCTGGATTTGAACTTAGGTTTTTCTCAACTCCAGACCCAAGGCTTTGGCCATTGTACCACCTTGTTACTTGCTAGCTGAAAAATGAGACTCATAGAGGTTAAGGGACATGCTGTTTCCTCAGCTAATTAATGGGACTAGAATCCTAGTCTTCTGATTTTATTGTGCATTGGCTTGTGATTCAATATAGACAGCTTATTCCTGGTTGTTAGGGGATTTAGATAATTAAATGTCCATCTCACTCCCAGACCTTTGATACTTGTTCCCTAGAGCTATATGTTCCATAAGGCTTTTCCTCTGTGTTTTGTTTTTTTCTGATATTGGGACATCTTGAAGTAGCCCTTGAATTCTAAATCTGGGATTCAAAACCAAGATTTAGACCTGGAAAGGACCTTAGCTAATTGAAAATTATGTTACCAAATCAAAGTAAATTAGACCACATCAAAGTAAGTCTTATAGGAAGTCCTTTCTTTATTTTTTTAAATTTTTATTATTTATTTTATTTATTATTATTTATTTAATTTATTGTTTGGAATCCTCATAGGCTTACTTTTCTTCTTCTACAAAACTTCCCCATATCCAATTGCCTCAGAATCTAATCAGTTGTGGGCACAATACAGCCACTGATATTTAACATGAAGATTGAGCTCACTGATTCACACTGGGAATTTGGGAGTGCATGATAAAATCTCAAACTTTTTATCAAGTGATTCAGCTTTGAGCCAGTGGCAAGAGATAAACCACTGAACCTTTTTTTTTTAACTGCTTTTCAAAACTAGCTGATGTAGTTACATTTCCTGAACAGGCATTTTACCATTGTTGTACAAGAATTGTGTCCCAGACCAGTATGACCTATCATTGACTTGTAGTAATAAACCCAGAAACTTTGAGATCTGGGATAGATCTTTGAGATCTTTTATCTGCCTATAAAAGGCAAAAGGTTTTAGTCCATGGAGGTTGAGTACCTTGCCTGGATCCCAAAACTAATGGATGAGCCAGGATTAGAACAAATTAAATCTGGATTTTAAGAATTCTGTTTCTGGATTATACCCTTGCCTTCTGGCACTGCCATCTAGACATATTTTAAGAGGGAGACATCTAAGAAAAGTAGTGGGATTGCAAATTTCTAGAGTGGTGGCCTTCAGGCATTTCAAGGATATCCACAGCTTTCATGGTCTGTTTAGAGATTCTTAAACTCTGTGTGTGCGTGTGTGCGTGTGTGTGTGTGTGTATGTGTGACAGTGTTTGGCAGTGTTCAATGAAATCCATGGATATCTTGCATACACAATACCATATCTGCACATATACATATATATATATATATACAAATCCAGAGCTCAAAATGTCCTGATGAATTCTGTCAAAAAGCTGTACTGGAACTGGGCCCTTATCCCATACCTAACTTTTGCCCACAATGACCATATATAACACTGACTAAAAAAAAAAAAACAAAAACTAAAGAAAAACATTTTTAATAGAAATTGCCATGACAAATACTCAAAATCTCCAATCTATATGGAAACAAAAGCTTTCAAAATATAGAAACTTAGAAGAGAAGTTTAAAATAAAATGGAAATAGAGTAAAAGGCAAATAATTTCTATTGTCATATCTCCCTGCACTGCATTGAGGATGTTTTTAGTGAGTTTACAGATGGTCATAATGCTTTTGTTCAGCTAAAAAAAAGTAGGGCAAAAGCCACAAAACAGCAAACATAAAAGAATAAAAGTAAAATAGTTACTTGTTTTAGACCCATTGAAAAAGAGAACAACAAAATAGTAATGATGATAGTGATAATCCATATGCTTACAAAGCACTTTCCGTACAATGCTATTAAGCAGGGAAGGTGACTATTTTTCATCCTTTTTACTGAGGAAAAAACTGAGGCTCAGAGAGATTAAATTACTTAAATAATATCACACAACTAAGTGGAGAAATTATGAATCAATCATAGATTTTCTGATTCACAGTCCAAATTCTTTTACTTAGGCAGCATTTTGCAATATTTGTAAAATTGAATCATGTTTCAACCACAGTACAGAAGTTTCTTTTCTAGTTAATAACATAAATAACTTTGGTATCTCTTAAAAAAATTAAATTGTATTTTTTAAAAAAAATTAACAAGCATATCCCTCTCCATTTCCCTCCTACCTTCCTTCTTTCCACTGGAAAAAGAAAAAAGAAAAACAACATTCTATTAACAAATATGTCTAGTCAAACAAAACAAATTCCCACATTGGCCATATTCAAAAATGAAAGTCTCATTCTGCTTTCTGAGTCTACCTCTCTGTTGGGAGGTATCCTTAACATGCTCATATTGATGATGCAATGCACAGTATCAATTAGATCACTCAATCCAGTTCAATTCAATAAGTATTGTTGAATAAATTCATTGTTTTGTTGAATAAATATTAATAAATTTTAATTTTTGAATAAATATTAATAAATATTTTAATAAGTTTGTTGAATAAATATTAATAAATGTTGAATAAATTCAACATTTATTATACAATATATAAAATATAAAATGTTAGCTATATTTATGTTTAAGACAAAATGCCAGGCACTTTGGTAGGTTCTGGAGCTACAAAGACAATGATTAGTAGCCAGACACAGCCTAAAGATACTATTTACCTTTGCTGTTTCTGGAATCCAAAGGTAAGAGCGCTTCAACTCTGGATTGGTATTAAAATCCTCTGTGAAATATTTTTTCCCACTAGGATCCTGGAGAACTATGTCAGGAGGTCCATGGGTCTGCCAAGTGACTAAAAACACAGTATCATTTCCCAGTCCTCCATCAATAGTCACCGTTCTATTAAAGTGCTGATGAGCGTCAATTATTTCACCAGCGCTGTCAAGCTGTTAATGAAGAAAACACTGTGTTAATTAAAAATCACTGACCCAGACATATTCTATCATTTCTCTTTCTTGCCAGTATAGCCAGTGAAAGTATGATGATAGAGACCAATTGATATTGTGAAGAAAATAAAAAGAGTCCAACCTGATATATGTGAATAACACAGAAGAAAAAGCTTGCTTTGAGGGCAACCCAGAATGACTTATTGCACAGTATCAGAAGCTACTATTAATTTTCTGACTATTTACATTCATAAGGAACCACAGTGAAGGATTAATCAATCAATCAGCATTCTACTAAGCTCCTACTATGTGTCAGGTACAGTGCTAAGCCCTGGGGATAAAAAGAAAGGCAAAAAATAGTCCTTCTCTCAAAAATAATCAAGGCCAATCTCCTGATAACCCAGAAGGATTTCAGGCAGGGAACAAGAAAGCTGTGGGGAGAGGGATTCTCTGGATGGGTTGTCCCTGCTTTGAGACTCGTTCTGATAGCCCAAGTCCAGATGATAGAGAAGGAGCAGTAACAATTGATCAACTGGGGACGATGGCCAATAGGATGCCTCAGAAAGTAAGCATACTTCTCCACCAGCTATAATCCTGGGCAATGTGGAGCTGAGCCCAGGCAACTCACTGAACTCTCAATCCTTGGCTCTCAAACAATCCCTTCTTTAGTCTTTTGAACTTTGATTTTTTTTTCTAAAACTAATCTCAAATGCTACCACTTCCAGGAAGTCTTTCCTAGTCACCCTGATTGCAAATTTATTTCCACTCATACTTCACTTGGCCTTTTCTTTTGTGGCTCATTAATGCACTTATTGTGTAATACTGTGCACCATAGCAAGTAAGTAATTTTATTCATTGTAACTTTGTCAGTGTCTTATCTCTGGACTATAAAATTCTTGGATATCATCTTTTCAAAACTTTGTAACCCTGCAGCACCTACCACTAGCAAGAATTCTATAAATGTATATTGATTACAGGCTATTGAAGATCATCAGTTAATGGCAAGCTGGCTTCCAAGGAAGTGAACTTCTCATGAGGAAGAAATACTGACCTGGACAGGTTGGCGAAAGATGTCTCCAGTACCTGATGAAATTCTACTAAAAGCATCAATCAAGCCATTGGAGCTTGCTTTGTCTGATGCAAAGAACTTTAATCCTCCTGAAACAGATGATTGCAATATTAATTCAAAAGCTTTATAAAATATTTAATTTTTTATATGATCATCAGAGAATGTGAAATTGCTTAAGGTCAAGGCCCATGTTTAATTTGCTTTACCATGTTTAACTATTCTTGCATATGTATATATGAAGATGATAGCAAGCCCCTCCAGTTGATTTTTTTCTCCTTATAATCAGAAAAATTCACATGACTGGGATCTATAGTGACAAAAGGAAGCTAGAAGCAAAGAAATTAATTATTAGATGTGATCATGGTACAATCAATCAATTTGGACAATTCATCCCATACTCTTAGTCAAGTCTCACTTCTGATGAGGTGAACATGGATGGACGGAATTTGGGAGGCACAGTGAAGCTAAATACCTGTCCTGAGACAGAATTATCAAGGTTGCAAATCTTTGGTGTCTCATCTCTTTTCTTCATCAATATCAATAATTATCTTCTCACCTTTATCCAACCCAGAAATTTTGTGCCTTCTAAAGTCCTTCTAAAAAGATGGAGTCAGCCTTATGGTCATATAGTCATGACTTTGATGGAAATTCATTCAGAAATATGTTTCTCTAGTATGTCTTTGTATCTTTAAGGCATTTATCTCCTTGTTATCCATGTGTGTCTATATGTATATAAAGTTCATATGTTATATGTATATATATAAATCCCTTGCACATAAGATATACATACATATGTATATATTTATAGATGTATACAATACATAAACACATATTCACAGTCACATACATACACACATACATACATGAAATCTGTTAGAAAAAAAGTTCAAACTTTGTAGGTGAGGAAGATCCTATATAGGACCCACTTCTTTACCTTGAAAGTATATTTTATTTAAAGCTGCCCTGAAGATAAAATCATTTTATATACTGCAGAAAAAAATTAGGTCAAACTCCCTCCTAATGATTAGATCAGTGAGTGGGAAGCTTGTCAACCTCAAAGAGCCATGGAAAAGGAAGCCATTTTTAGCCACAACTTTTTTCACATGTGAGCATCAGTGTATATGGCGATAATGATAATAAAATACATAGCACATAAACCATAACAACTGTATTGTAGAATCAAAGAACTGGAGGGCTGAAAGGGGTCTCAGCAGCTATTTAGTCCAACTCATCCATGAAAGGAAGAACCATTATAACATACCCAACCAGTGGTATCCAGCTTCTGCTTAAAGACCTCCAAGGAAAGGCAACCCACCACCTTTTGGAGCAAACCATTCCATTTTGGGATTGCACTGAATTTTACTAAGTTCTTCCTGACATCTAGCCTCAATTATATACTTCAAAGGTTCCAATCCATTGTTTGTGGTTCTGCTTTCTGGGCACAACAGGATAAGTCTAATCTCTTCTGTACATAACAGTCTTTCAAATACTAGATGAAAGCTATTTCCTACTCCTACCCCCTCAGCCTCCAAGTCTCCTCTTCTCCAGGATAACCATGCCCAATTCTTTTAATTGCTCCTCATATGTTTTGGACTAAAGGTTTTTATCATCCCTCCTATGGGCATTCTGCAGTTTATCAATCATATTCTGTCATCCAAAATTGAATACAATATTCCAAATGAGAAATTGTATTCTTTACTTATTTCAATCAATTTCAATCAATTAGGTAAAGCTGGGTACTACTATGGAATATTATTGATTAAAAAATGTTATTGAGAATGTCTTCCATGAGTGTGTGGATGAATCTCCAAAAAAATTTATTGATAGGAAAGTAGATGAACAGATGAACAGTTGTTCTAAACACAATGTTTCAGATTTTTTTCTATATTTTTGGCATTTTTCCCATTTTCCCATTTTCAAATATCAATCAGTTAATGATGTCACAATTAGGTTACTCACAACTTCTCAAAGTTTCTAATCTAGTGACTTGTCCCATTTTTGTTATTGCCAGTTCTATATCTTCTTTAAGTACATCTGGCATTGTGATATTCCAGTGTCTGGGTCCAAGTATAGTAAATCTACCATGCTTAATGCTGAAAACAGTTAGTTATAAAATATTTGCAGATCTTTTACATTTTTCTTCTTTTTTGTCTTCTTCATTCTTCATCACTAAATGTCCTCACCATGGCTTTACTTATTTTGATCTTTCACCCTGTTTTTTTATTTTTTTATTAAAACTTTTTATTTGCAAAACATGTATGGGTAATTCTTCAACATTGACACTTACAAAGCTTTCTGTTACAAATTTTTCCTCCCTAGTCCCCTCGCCTCCCCTAGATGACAGGAAATCCACTACATGTTAATTATATTAAAATAACAAATCAAATATGTATATATGCATATATATATTTCCACACTTATTGTTGTGCAAGGAAAATCATATCTACAAGAAAAAAAAACAGAGAAAGGAAACCCAATGCAAGCAAACATCAACAGAGAGTATGAAAATGTTATGTTGTGGTCCACATTTCACATACTTCTCTCTGGGTGTATATAGCTTTCTTCAGTGAACAATTGGAACTGATTTGAATCATCTTATTGTTGAAGAGAGCCGTGTCCATCAGAATTGATCATCATATAGTATTGTTTTGCTGTGTATAATGATCTCCTGGTTCTGCTCATTTCACTCAGCATCAGTCCATGCAAGTCTCTCCAGGCCTCTCTGAAATCGTCCTGCTCGTCGTTTCTTACATAGCAATAATATTCCATGACATTCATATACCATAATTTATTCAGCCACTCTCCAATTGATGGGCATCCATTCAGTTTCCAGGTTCTAGCCACTACAAAAAGAGCTGCCACAAACATTTTTGCACATGTGGGGCCCTTTCCTTCCTTTAAGATTTCTTTGGGATATAAGAAACACTGCTGGGTCAAAGTCACCCTGCTTTTTAAAACTATTTTAACTTTCCAATGATTTTTCTGTTTTTTTTTTTTTGAGCTTATACTGCTTACAATCTTTGATCATCCTTTCCCATGAGGTTTTACAAATGAGTTTATATTCAGAATAAATATTGTCTTTGGCTTGCCACATGGCAAATAAGTTGAGTGTTCATTATATAAAATGCTTTAGGCTCTTGGTTTCCCTTTTATGGCAACTGGTTAACAATATTTAAACTTTTACATAAGATTATTATAACCAACTTGTTCTTTTTCTATGCATTCATCTATTTTTCATAATCAATAACAATTTGTTTCAACTATATGCTATATCTTTTTTCATTTTTTTATTTTGTCTAGCTTTGTACTAATTTTTGTTTTCTACTGACAAGCTGGTAGTCTGCTGGATATAGACAATTTATTAAGGAATGACTTCCTTGTCAGTATCAAGTAAGTTTCTGCATGTTAAAAAATACAATCACTTTCTTTTTTATATTTTTCAAGGTTGGGCATGTCTAGTAATTCTTTTCTTGATCAAAGTATTCTTAATGTAGAAGTCTAAGAAATCTTTAAATAGTTATTGTCCTCTCTCACTTCATCTGTCTTTTCCACCTTTACATAGATGTTACCAAATATAAAAATGTACATACAGATTTAATTTAGGGAGTTTATTGGATTCTTGATAAAATCACCTCCCCTGTCCATCCTCTGTCACAAAAATTGGTGCATGAGCTGCAATTATTTTTATGATAGTCTTTTTTGCAGTATTAATCATGAGCAGCACAATATAAGATGACAAATTCTTCCATAAAATAATGTTGTTGTTGATTTTTTTGTGAGTGTGCAGTAAAATAATATAAAAATAACTCAAACTTCTTCCTTTGCCCCTTCATGGAGTGTAATTAACCATCCTTTCAATTAACTACATTTTCTTTTTTTCTTTTTATTTTATTTACAGTGAAAATATAAGAATTAGTATTCTCCTCCCCTAATAGAAAGTTCACTTCTTCATTGGATATTGGTATCATACTTCTAGAACCAAATCAACCAAAGCTTAAAGATGTTTTTAAAATGCAAGAAATATAGTGAAACAACTACAAACTTTTGTCATATTATCTTTCTTATTGAAGAAGTATAATGGAGTCCCATAAATCTGGGAGTCGTTTTGCTTTCTACTTTGTTTCATAGATTGCCAAGACCAAAAATGAATTGCAGGTGGCTAGCTTCCTTGTACTTGTATTGGCTGGTTCTCAGAAAATAGACTTGGTCTGTTGCTGAGACTGTACTCAAATGCTTTTCAGCATCATAAAACTTGCAAGGAAATGCTTGTATTCTTATGTTATACCTTCAAAGAACCAGAGATAAAGCAGAAATCTTACATCCACACCATGATAAATAAGGCAGCAGAATAAGAATTTATGTAGGGTTTCCACATTATCTATATAATTTAAAGAGAGAACTTCTCAAAGAAGAAAACAATCATCAAAACACATACCTGTCAGTATGGACAATTCTTCAAGATTTTCAGCTACAAATGGACCCAGAGCAATGGTATGAATAGTTGAACCACTATCAATCATAGTAGACAAACAATTATTGACATTCCCATCTCCTCCACTAGTTGCTAATATTATCATAGATCCAAATGCATTTCCATGCAGACTTTCAATCACCTAGAGATAGATTGTCCATTATTAGTTTATAATTAAATTATTATAGGACAATTAAGTAGTGAAATGGATAGAGTCCTAGACCTGGAATCAGGAAGATTCATCGTGGACATTATTGGACAAGATTGAAATGACTGAATAGCAAATTAAAAAATATATGTATATACATACACATACATATAATAACTGTATACACATATGTATCTATTTCTTAAAATTCACTGACATAAAAATAATGTATATATGCATAGACATACATATACTATATAAGGGTATGTAAAAGTAGAGATGTGATCTCAAGTTTCACAAAGAACACAAACCATGTAAAGCAGCAAAAGAAGCTCCAACTCTCTTATAGGAATATTGCATGTGATCTGGCACTATGCTCTCTTTTTTCCTGTTTCTCTTTAATATTTGACCTGACTTAAGGATAGTATGGAGATCCATTACACCATTCTGTCTTCCTGTCACCAAGTAACTGGGGCTTAGAAGTAAATTCCCTTAAGCAACCCAACCAAACTAACTCAACAGTTACTAATAAACCTGTTATGCAACCAAATAGACATGGGTCTCCTCTAGTATTTCATTATTCTCTCAGAAGGTCTGTGTCCCTACAATTGACATGTCAGAGTAGAGTAGAGAATGGCCTTACAATTGGTGTAGCTGACATTATAGTCTTTCCCCAAAATCTTGTGTCCTTACACACACAAACACATACACACACACTCCACCTCCACATACCCACACACGGACACACACACGTTCATTGTGAATGTAAAAATTGCTTTTAGAATTATGAAAAACCATCAGCATCTGCCTAGCCTGTGAACATGGTTCCTGATTTTTCTGGCTTTGAGGTACAAATCAAATCAAGAGGCATTTACATTAGTATGTTTCACTATGGCACTATGTTCAATACTGGGGAAGCAAAAAAGGTGAAAAATAATCCCTTCTCTCAAGGAGTGTGTAGACTAAACCCCAGCTTCTTAAACTGTGGGTTATGACCTTATATGGGGTCTCACCACTGAATGTTGCAAAATTATAACTTATCAGTATATATTTGATTTGTATACCTGGTTTATATATTTATATAACTGGAGTCACATAAAAATTTCCCAGGCAAAAAGGGATCATGGATAGAAAAAGTTTAAGAAGTCTTGGTCTTAATTTCTTGGCCTAAACAGCTAGGTACATGCAAGATATGTGCACGATAAATTGGATACAACTGTGCTGGTCTCCATGCCCAGCTTTTTGGACCAGCTATGGATATTTATTCTGGCCCATGATGTCCTCTTGGATCCTCATCTCTAGAGTTCTGTGCTTGGCCAGTGAGAGCTTAAAAAGCAGAAGGTGAAGAGATATCAAGGACTCAGCTATTTGACTCACAAACAAATATTTCCAGATCTCTGTCTTGAAACCAGTTCCCAAATTTTGATCAATCCTCTGGCCCAAACTGTTGATTGATTTTACTTTGTAGGATCCATGAACTTGGAGAAAACCCATATACTTTTATTTTCACTAATCTTTATCTGAATTTTAGCTTTTCCTTCATTTATGAATGTAGGCAACAAAACCTTAGTTTTGCTTTCTTAGTTTTCAGTAGGCTACCAAAGGGATTCATGGTAAAAAAAAAAAGGAGGCCAAGAGCCCTCACTCTAGATTGTCCCCAGAATCCTGACTCTGTTTTCCATGATCACACTTTGACCCACTGATCTTGCTTAGGGATCGTCCCAAGTAACAACAGTAATGGTGATAATCATGATAATTGACACCTTACATTTGGCAAATCACTTTATAACCATTGCCTCATAACAACTGGTAGATACTCAACTGGTATAATTCCCATTCTAAAGGTGTGGAAATTGAGGTTCAGAGAAACTGTTACCCATAGGTCATTCAGCTACCAATGAATATGAGATGTGATATGAACTCCTGTCTTCCTGTCTCCACATTTAAACACTCATGCAATTCAGCAGCAGGAATGCCTAATGATGTAGTGGGGAAGAGGAAGGGAACGAGCATTTATTAAGTGTCTACTATATGTTGGGTGCTGTGCTAAGTGCTCTCAAAGATGATTTCATTTGATCCATATAACAATTGTGGGTGATAGGTACTGTTATGATCCCCATTTTAGTTGAGAAAACTGACATAGGCAGAGATTAAGTGACTCAATCAGCATCATCCAGCTAGTGAGCCTCTGAGGCTATAGTTGACATAAGGTTTTCCTAATTTCAGGCCCAGTATCCTTTGGGCCATCTAGTTACCTGAGTGGGAACAATAGTGGATGATAATTTACTACTAAATAAAGGCCTCCAGCTTGGAGCACTGCATTCGTTCAGCTACTCAACAGAGCACAAGAAATAACAGGTTGTAGATCTAGGAAACTCTGTGTGTGTGTATGTGTGTGTTTGTGTGTGTGTGTGTGTGTGTGTGTGTGTGTGTGTGTGTGATGTATTGTCTGTTTATCAGGAGCATCCTCAGGACTTTAAGAAGGGAGTAGGATATAGTCATGTAGATAGAGGAAATATAGTGAGTGGGATGACTTTTGTTACCTGAAGCCCCATCCATAGGCCTGAACATATATTGGCACCTGCATCAGCTATCACAGTGGTAGGAAGAGCTGATGATAATTGCTTTCGGTCTTTAGGATTTTTTATCTGGCGTGGCAGAGCTCTGACCAATGCTTTGCTGCTGAAGCTTACAACACCAACATATGTATGAGTTTCAACCACCTGCAGCAGGTAAAATTCAGCAGCTTGGTGCAGTCGGAGGAGTCTGTCAGCCTATGGAACAAAATTCCCCAAAAATAAAAGCAAAAATTATGAAAATATTGTTCAGATTATTCAATGAATACCCGAAATAACTGAATATTACCTGAAATACAGGCTGTCCCAAAAGTCTTAGTGCAATTTAAAATTTTTAATATGAAGTGCCACACATTGGGAATATTAGTGGTATTGTGCTTTGTGAGAACTCAAGAATAAGTATCATCTTTGAATTGTGGGAAATCACAAATAATTTCATGAACATATGGAGGTGACATTTGAACTTTAAAGGACAGATAGAATTTCAACAAGTGGTGAGAAGAGGTGAGGTCCTTCTAGGCAAAAGGAATAGCATGAAAAAAAGGTGAGGAGGATAAATAAGAATTTACTAAGACCTACTATGTGCCAGGCACCGTGCTAAGCACTTTGCAAGTATTTCCTCATTTGATTCTATAACAACTCTGGGAAGTAGGTATTGTTATGGTCTCCATTCTACTCTGGAGGAAACAGGCAGATGGATGCTAAATGATTTGCCCATTGTCACACAGCTAATAAGTATCTGAGACTAGATTTGAAGTAAGGTCTTAATGATTCCAGACCTAATTCTCTATCCACCATGCTTTCTAGCTGCCTAGGAGAGCTTTCTCAAATACACTCTAAGCTCTTTGAGGAAAGGAACTGTTTCACGGTTTTTAATTGTATCTCCAGTATCTTTGATTGGCACATAATAAGCAACTATCAAATGCCCATTGACTTATTGGTTAACTAACCCAGTAAGCACTTAATAAATTCTTGCTGGATTTAATTAAATCAAATAGAATGAGAAAAGACAAAAATTAACTTCTTGTACTCTAGCATAAAAATTGTACTTCAACCTAATAATAAAGTTTTTGTTCCTTTCTATTTAAATAATTTTAACTTAAATAAATTTTAACATTTTCTTTCATGCTATTCCTTTTCTTTTCACCATTGTTGAAATTTTATCTGTCCTTTAAAGCTCAAATGTGACCTCCATGTATTTGTGAAACCACTGGTGATTTCCTCCAATCAAGCCATGATATTTATTCTTGAGTTCTCACAAAGTATTTCCTTCCTTTCTAATGCAACTTAATATATGGTACTTTGTATTCCTAATTTTCCCAGTGTGTGGAACTCCATTTTAAAACTTAAATAGTTTAAAAGCAAATAAAAGAGTTTTCAGGCATTTTACCTCAGCCATCTTTCCAGAAACATCCAGAACTAAGCAAACAATTCTGTCACCAGTCTGGAGCAAGGAAAATGTAGGTGGAAGTGGAAGGGCAGCAGCATCCAAGGGGAGGCTCTTTCTCAAGTCAACAGAGTCCATGATTACATCCCAAGTGCTTCTCAGGCTGCACATTTGGTTCTGAAGGTTGGGTGCTTCTTGGTTATGAGTGCTGGAATTACAAAATTCAACCACCTAAGAAATAAAAAGAAAATAATATTCCAAGAATAAATAATGACAAGATCTTGGAAGTCCAAAATGGCCAAGTGGTTGTTTTTCTGCAGCCCCAAAATCTCCCCCAATAGAAATGATTGATGTGTAACAGACTAAGTAAAGGTGGATCACATGAACAGAGAACCCCCAGGACATGTGAAAACCTCACACAATAACATTGGATAATTTAAATATTTTGAGCCTAGAGAATACTTAGGAAATTGAATACTCAGTGTTCATACCCCATTCCTTCTTTACATTGTAAAAGCCTTTCTTTGCCTCTTTTATGGCAAATAATTTATACCATTTCACTTTCCCTTTTCTCTTCTCCCAGTACATTTTTTTCTCACTCCTTGATTTTATTTTATTTTTCAGATATTATCCCTTCACATTCAACTCATACCTATACCCTCTGTCTATATGTACATCTTCTAAATGCACTAATAATGAGTTACAAATATCATTCTCCCATGTAGGAACATCAACAGATAAACCTTAAGTCCCTTATGATTTTCCTTTCCTCATCACTTCCTTATTTTTCTCCTGAATCTAATACTTGAAAATAAAATTTTCTATTCAGTTCTGGTCTTTTCATTACAAATGCTTAAAAAGCCTCTATTTCATTGAATATCCAGTTTTTCCTGTGAAGGAGTACACTCATTATTAATGGATAAGTGCTTTTTGGTTATAAGTCTAACTCCACCAGTCTCTGGAATATCATATTCCATGCCCTCCTATTCTTTACTGAAGAAACTGCTAAATCTTTTCTTATCCTGACTGTGGCTCCATTATACTTATTTTTTTTTTTCTTTTCTGGATGCTTACAATATTTTCTCCTTGACCTGGGAGTTCTGGAATTTGGCCATAATATTCCTGGGAGTTTTCATTTTAGGATCTTTTTTAGGTGACAGTGGATTCTTTCAATTTCTACTTTACTTTCTGGTTCTGGAATATTAGACCAGTTTTCTTTAATAATTTCTTGAAAGATGATGTCCAAGCTCTTTTTATGATCATGATTTTCAATTAAATTAATAATTTTAAAATTATCTTTCCTGGATCTATTTTCCAGATCAGTTGTTTTTTCAATGAGATATTTCACATTGTTTTATTATTATTATTATTATTTCCATTCTTTTGGATGTTTTATTTTTATTATATCTTGGTTTCTCATGAAGTCATTAATTTCCATTTTCTCAATTCTAATTTTTAAGGAATTATTTTTTTCAGTGAACTTTTGTACCTTCTTTCCCATTTGACCAATTTATAAGAATTCTTCTTATTAGTTTTTTGTATTTCCTTTTACATAACTTTTATTTCTCTTTCCAATTTTTCCTCTACGTCTCTTACTTGATTTTCAATTTCCATTTTTAGCTCTTCCATAGACTAAGAACAATTCTTATTTTTCTTTGGATGTTGTGGTTTTGACTTTATTATCATCTTCTTAGGGTGTATTTTGATCTTCCTTGTCATTATAGTAACTTTCTATGGTCAGAATCTTTTTCTGTTGTTTATTCACTTCCCCAGCCTATTACTTGGCTTTTAACTCTGTTAAAGTAGGTCTCTGTTTCCAGGGTGGACAGTTCATGTCCCAAGCTTCAGGGACAACAGTCTGTGCAGCTATTTTCAGAGCTCCTTCTAAGGACCAGCATTGTGAAGCAGCACTGCCCCTCAGATCTAAGTTGGGGCAAAGAAAAGAGTCCTGCCACAGTGTCAGTAAAAAGACTCCCCTGTAGTCTCCCTCTGACTAGCTGTCCATCTCCCCTGACTTGTGAGCTGAGATCTCTGTAAGTCTCTGCTGTCTCTGCTGTGATCACTACTACCGGCAGCATTGCTGCAGCCATTGTTGATTGAGTGGCTCCCTAAGACTGATCCTGGGCTGAGGCTCCCCTCACACCCTAGAGCACCAACCTTCCTTGCTGAGTTGTCCTTGACCTCTGTGGGCTGAGGGGCTTGAGATTAGACTTTAGGGCTGTGCTGGTGCGGCCTTTGCTTGCATTATACTTCAGATCCCTCCCAATGCAACAGATACCTCCTGCAGACCTTCCAAATTGCCTTTGGCTGCAAAATTGTTCCACTCTGCTTTTTGTTGCTTCCGATGCTCTACAATTTGTTTACAGTCATTATTTAAAGGTATTTGGATGGGTTTGGGGGAGAACTTGGGTGAGTCCCTACCTTCACTCTGCCATCTTGGCTCTATCTCCCAAAATAAGATAAATCTTAAGGGGAAAAAAGTCACTTTTCTTATACTAACACCACTGGATAAGAGAGAAAGGGAAAGTGGTAAATTGGAAGACCAAGTTATTTCCCTAAGTTACAAATAAAGCTTATTTTTACAAAAATCAAAACCTCCCAGTACCCTAACACTTCAGAGATCACAGTATAGGGTACGAGGAAAGCTCAGTACTTAAATTTCTTTCTTTTCATTCCTTATTTGTGTGGAAATTGACAAGTAGCTGTATTATACATCAAAGTTATAAAAAAATATGTTATTGATCTAAGGACATAAACCAATCTCAGAACCCTGAGTGTAGGCATGGGGTGAGTGCATAACATAGGCATTTCCTGTTGGCAGATGACACTTGAGATCTCCTAACAGATTTGCTAGCTTAAACTCTTTTTAAAGATGAGGAAACTGAGGCTGCCACAAATTCAGTGGTTTCTCTGAAGGATACTGGACAAATCTAATTTTACAGATGCACAAACAGAGGCTAAGACAAACTAAGTAGCTTGTCTAAAGCATTATGATTGACTTTCAGGTAACAGGACCAGAATTTGAAAACAAGTTCTCTGAAATCTTTGAAGTTCTCTCCAGATCTTTCCATTCAATTCACCTTTCCTCAAATCCCTGTTGGAAAAATAAGGAAATGCAATTGCAGAATATCTGGGACTTTCCCATAGCTAATAAATGACAGAGTGGAGAATAAACTGAGTTAATAAACCTCCCCTCAGTGATTTTCTTTCCATTAAACCCTATTGAGTCATAGTTAATTGAGACTTCCCAAGTACAGAAACTATTAAAGTTTTCTGACTAGCGTCAAAGAATCTTCCAAGGATTCTCAAAGTAACTCAGATATGAGGGGCAGCTAGGTGTGCACTGGATAGAGCACCAGCCTTGAAGTCAGGAGGACCTGAGTTCAAATTTGGCTTCAGACACTTAACACTTCCTGGCTGTGTGACCCTGGGCAAATCACTTAACCCCAATTGCCTCAGCAAAAAAGACAAAAAGTAACTCAGATATGATGACTTCTTAGGTAGAACAATGGAAAGGGGGTTACATTTTATTATTGGGCTAACAGTTCCAAGCATACGCCAGGAGAAATCTAGCTTCTTTTTTTTCTCACCCCAAAATCTGAGTTGGAAGGCACCATAAAAGATACCTAGCCCAATCAAAACCTGAAAAAGATTCTCTTCTATCAGATCTCAAACAAGTGGTCCTCCAATATCTGTTTGGAAACCTCCAGCAAAGGAAAGCTCACTACGTTCTGAGGCAGCCCATTCTACTTTGTCCATCTTTTGACTTTGTAGGTTAGTTTTATGAAAGAAAACTATGATTTTCATATTAATAGATATGATAAGTTTAACGAATATGTTAGTAATTTAGATTTTTCACAGCTACCATTTTCCCAGCAGATTCTGACTTGGGAGTCAGTTTTACAGTGCAGCTTGAAATGATCAATCAATTCTTGACAACGTTCTCCTTTGTATAGTAAGTGAAGTGAATCAAAGATTACACAACCTGTTCCCGTCACAGAACACTGGTCCTGTCCTACATCAAGTAATGACCCTACATGTTCAGATTTGAAACAATTACTTAAGAATTGTGCCCACAGGACTTGAGAGCATCCATATGTCCTCCACTCATAGGCTTGTTATGAGAAACCGCTGAGGTCCTGAAAATGATTGTATTGTAATCCACCTTATCTCTCCTTTCCCTCTTATGATTTATATATAAATCTCTGCTTTTATTTCAGCATGAAAGGTCTCCTTCTCAAGAGAGAAAGTGATTTATTAAACCTCTACTTGATCTCTAAAAACGTGTCTCTTAGCCTGCTTTGTGTGTCACAGTTTAGACACCAATACAGTAAAATTCTATTAACAGTTTTTTTCCTGACATCTTTCCTTCTTACAATGTTTACCTACTTCAGAAAGTTTTGTTTACCAAAGAGTTCTCCAAGTAAAGTATATGGAACAAGGTTATATTGGAATCTTGTCTGCAGCAGCTAGGTTAAGGAAAATAATACTTAAGAATATTATTCTCTTGCACATATTTAACATATATTGGACTACTTGCTGTCTAGGGAAAGGGATGGGGGGAAGGGAGAGAGAAAAATTTAGAACACAAGGTTTTGCAAGGGTGAATGCTGAAAACAATCTTTGCATATATTTTGAAAATAAAAAGCTATTATTAAAAAATAAAGTTGAAAAAAATTTAAAAACCCAATGATATTCCCAGAGAAAATAAAGTAGAGAGAATTTTGTCTTTATATAGCATGAGGTTCCCCATATTCTTTCCTGGGTATTAATTGCTTCCTAAAGGATTCCATTGGCTATTGTTTTTAAGTAACAATAATCAAACTCTTTGAACCTTAGAAAGCAGGTAATCTTTAATGTTCCCTTCTACTTATATTCTAGGCTGATGAGAAATGAATACATCCTTTCAAAGGCCCTAATGATTCTAGTGTTACAGGAACAAATGAGTGATTCTGAATGAAAATGTTCTCTGAAGGCCATACTTACCGAAGACAGGCTTTGCATGTACATTATTGATGCTGTGGCATTTTGTGTATTATTATGGATAAACATGCATCCTTCTTTGAAAAGATTATGAATAATGCAATTTTCTTGGGTACAAGTATTTTTTTCACATACAAAAATACCTGTGAGGTCTGATGAGCACCTAAAAAAAACCACCAGAAAGAAAACAGTTCAATTCTAGAATTGTACATGTTTCTTTTTTATGGTTCACAAACTAATTGTTCATTAAAGGTTTTACCCACTTCACAAGCTTGCTGTCTGGAAAGCAATTTTGAAAACCTGTATAGATGTCAATTATTTTAATTATTAGTCATTATTCCACTCTGCCTTTCTACAGTCAAATCAACAAGCATTAATGAAGCACCTACTATGGGGCAGGCACTATACTAAATGCTGGGGCTAGAAAGGCAAAAACAAAACAAAATAAAAACACAAGTCCTTGACCTCAAGGAGATTATATTTTATTGGAGGAGATAACCTGCAAATAGCTAAGTACATATGAGATATATACAAAAAAAAAACAAAAAACAACAAAAAAAACAAATTGGAGATAATCTCAAAGGAGAGGGACTAAGTTTATGGAAGAAAGGAAAAGGCTTCTTATAAAAGATAGAATTTTAACTGTAACTTAAATCCAGAGACAGTGGACAAATAAAGACAGAAAAGGAATGTTAAAAACTTAAAGGAAAAAAAGGACACTTTTAGTCTCCTTCATTGCACAGTATTGCCCACAAAAATAGTCAGAGACTCTCAGAGTAAGAAAAAGCAAAAAAGGCATTATTATAACCTTGAAAGAAAGAGCATCTTCCATCTGATAAGGTATTTGTCAACCAAGAGGTGCAAAGCATGAACTGTGAAACACAAGATTAAATAAGTCCCTGAATGTAGAAGCTACCAAAGCTTCTACCCTTCCATTGTTTGGGGGGGAATCCAGGTTTACATTTTAATTCCAGAAATCTAACCCAGAAATAAAAGAATACAAGTAATAAACTCAAGAGAATTCAAAGCCATCACCTTTAAAAGAAGTACTTAAATGCTAATTAAGAGGTGGTGGGAAAACAGGAGGGAATAACACCTGCAACTTTTTAGCTATTACTCTATTTGTTATTATAACATCTCAAGTCACAATTAAAGTATAATATAAAGTTATATTCCCATGAGAGCATCTTCACACAGTTAATTCCACGCATTTGATAACTACAACAAGGCTATAGCATTTGATAACTACAATAAATTTTAAGGAAGGAGATGAATTTTTATGCTAAAATCAGGGATCCAATACCCCTTTCTTGGAGAGGATGGTATAGAAGTGTGAAGACAGAGCTATGTTGGGGGCAGCTTATGTTAGCTCTCCAATTATTAAATTGGACTGTTAAATTTTCAGTGTGAACATTTACATCTGAGAAATCAGAAAATGCTACAAGTCATTTTTGTTGTTATTTGTCTAGAATTAAGCTGAAAAAAATGGTAATAATACAGATTAAATTTAAAGGTTGGTTGTAGGTACATTTTTTTAGGGCACCAATACTTTTGTCCTTCCTTCTTGAAGATCTTGACCGCAGAGAGACCTTTTTAATCTAAAATCTCAGTTTATTATGGTACCACCCATTCAGTAATTAAAGTTAGTAAAGAATTGAAGCAACAAACAGCCTCTTTTACCTAGTAAAATGAATAAATAAATCTGGGAGGGGAAGACCCTCAGAATTTTTAGCCAAAACAAAAACTACTGCTATTTACATTCACTTTGAGCCAATCAAGGTCTTAGTAATGACCAACTGTGGCTTGTCCTGGGACCTATTTTTAGCTAATCACTGAGAGCCAGAGTGATTCGGGTTTAAGGAATAGTCCTTAAGAAAGAAATCTGGATTGTAAACCCAACATATCTTGGGAGATTTCATTGATCAAAAAAGAGCCAGTAATTAAATATATTCCAGTATACTCATGGGTGATATCCTGTGTCAGGTCTTCTCTCAGCTTCTTTGCTTTCTGTCAGGTTGGAAAGAAAAGAATAAAAGGGAGTGGAGAAAAATGAGTGTTTTATAAGGTATCTTCCATTAAGTGGAAAACCCATAACTTAAAAAATATCTTTCACCAAAAATAATAATTAGCATTTTGGCATTGAATAAACTGAAGAGCTAGGTTAAGATAGGTCAGACATACTGTAGAGGGGATTCTGGCATTAGGTCAGAAGGTAGACTAGATGGCCTTTTTTTGGAAGTCTGATTTTAGACTTAGATCTTCCCAGGACAGGCTGTCTGTCTATAGAATTCTTTCCTGGAAACTTCCAAAATTACAGATTTTTTTTGGTAATAGTTTTCAAAATATTAATAATTTTTTTTAAAAAAAAGGAATATTAAAAAGGGATAAAAATTAGTTGCATCTAAACAAGATTTCCCTCCCAACTATGTCTCTCAAGACAGATTCCTCCTTATAAAACGTTTAGATCATATATGGTAATCCTGATGGATTGGCCAGACCCTACTTATAGCCATACCAAACCAGGAAAAATGGTAAGAGCCTAGAATC
The DNA here is from genome assembly GCA_023553655.1 of Myrmecobius fasciatus. NCBI lineage: Eukaryota > Metazoa > Chordata > Mammalia > Dasyuromorphia > Myrmecobiidae > Myrmecobius > Myrmecobius fasciatus. The sequence goes on from JAJPUD010002249.1 coordinate 86,137, forward strand.
ATCTGCATAAAACTTCATTAAGCCTGTCTCCTGGAGGGTCATTGGACCTTCTTCCTCTTCTTCTCATATCCTAAAGACCAACTCATCCTAAGCAGTTAGTAGTACAATGGATAAAGAGCTAGGCCTAAAATCAGTATGACAATAATAGGGTATGGAGGGGCAGAAGTGCTGAACCCTCCAAAATGTGTTGGAGTTCCTAGACTCTCTCTATATGGGTCACCAAATGTTGGGGAATGGGGTTGAACTCCAAAAATATACTGGAGTTTCAGGCCAGTGTCATGAGGTACGTCAAAAGAATTTGTAGGGTTAGACCTACAAATCCAAATCAAGAGGCAAAATTTTATTATTACTCCATCGACTGGTGGACTAAGTTCCAAAAGGGAGTTAGCTATTCACAAGATGAAAAAGGCTGGCTAAGTTCTCCAGTGGAACTCACCATTAACAAGGGGAAAGATGGCGGGCAGCTCCTAATGAATCAGTTGGTAAGACACTTGGTAAGTGGACTAAAAGGAGTTAGAGAAGTCTGGTACCTGTAGGTTCTTGGGTTCAACAGTTAATTATTAGCAATATGACATTGTACAATTCACTTAACCTATTTACTTCAGCTTCCTCAACTGTAAACTGGGACTAAAAATACCTGACTGGGTAGCTGTGAGGATCAAATGAGAGAATATTTGTAAGATACTTAGCATGGTGCTGATACATGGTAAATGCTTAATTAAATAATAAATAATGCTTATTAAAGCATTAATAAATGTATCCTTGGATTTCTAGTAACTATAATCTGGGTCTATTCTTGTCTACCTTCTCTCTTTCCTTGCCTTAGGCTCAAGAGATCTCAAGTTAAAGGCTTTCTTTTGAATAGATAGAAACACATTGTCCCAAAAGTCCTATTATTTTTCTCAGAATTGGAGAAATCTAAAATTCTCTCCCACAAAAGGAAACTTTACAACTTCCAGGCCCTTTCACACTCTCAGATTCCAATGATTCTGTGAAACACTGGCTTGAAAACCAGGTAGAAAATACCAACCTGGTGACTTTCACCTGATTGTGGCCTGCCATGTAGAAAGGTTTCTCATTGTTATACTCATCAAACACACCCCAGCGAAGATGGGCCCATTCATGTACAAAAACTCTGCCTGTGGAAAGGAAAAAAAAAAAGAGTCTATTCTTTCAATTCCTGATAATCAGCTTAAATGTCAGTCATTTCGCACAAAGCTCTTACTAATCATTTACAAGGACAGAGCATTTAGCTCTCACTGCCTCTGGTTTGCCTTGAGCTACTCTCAGACTTTGAGCATCTATTGAGTTCAGAGAGTTCAGGCTAAGTAGCATCAGTTACTTTGAAGATTCATTATTCACATCCTTCTAATGGAGGAGGAGTCAGGGGCCTTGGGTTCAAATCCTTCCTCTGATTCTTATTACCTGTGTGAGTTATTTTATCTCTCTTCCTCAACTATAAAAATGAGGAGATTAGAGTAAATGACATCTGAGGTCCTTTCCACTCCTAGACTGTGATCTCATGATCAGGTTATTGAGTTCAACTCTTACTTTGTAAATCCACACTGATTTGTCTAATGCATGATTATTGGAGGGGAAAGGCAATAAGTCTACCAACTGCTTTTTGGACCCTTGAATTTATGTCACAAATTAACATCTCCTGAACAAAAATCATAACTTTCCTCCCTCCTAAGTTTCCCCTTTTTGCCAGGTTTTCTATTACCCTTACCTCCCTCCCTCACCACATATTTAATCTCTTGCCACATCTCATCATTTCTATCTTCCCAACGTTTTCCATTTAGGTCCCCTTCTCTCTACTCATATAGCCATCTCCCTGATCACCTTTGACCTAGACTGTTGCAATAGCTTTCTAATCAATCTCTCATATCTCTCATCCACTCATATCTCATATCTTTCTCCATTCCCATTTCCCAAAGTGGTTTTCCTTAGGCACAGTTTTGACCAAGTTAAATCTGTCCCTACTCCATAAACTCCAGTGACTAACTATGAACTTCAGGAACAATGTACAGTATTCCACTTGGCACTTGAAGGGACCAGTCCCCTCCTTGGCATATTTCTGATCTCCACATCCATCTCTGGACTCCATGCACTTCATTGACTATCCCGCCATGCTTGGAACACTCTTCTTTCTTACTCAAACCTCTAAGTTCTTTGGCTTTCTTCAAGGGTCAGCTCAAATCCTGCCTTCTTCAGGAAGCTGTTACCAATCCTCATCCCCTTCCCCACTTATTCAAGCCTTGCCCTGAGATATAACCTTTCACTCATTCCATAGGTGCCCGTATCTTGTGGATACCTAATTATTTGTCTGCTCTCTCCCCGTTACAACATGAGCTCCTCTAAGATCAGGGGCTGTGTTTTTGCCTGCCTTTGTGCTCCAGGGTTTAGTACACTGCCTGATCCATGGTGATTTATCAGTACTTGTTGGCAGATTGACTGAAAGATAATTAATAATCAAGTTCTTTCTATTTCCCCTTCATAACCACCTTTATATTTTAGTTCTAAAGCCACTACTTTAATTTGAGGCTCATGGTAGGATTACTACTTAACCCCCTTAATTGGTCTTCCCATGTCCTACATTGCTGCCAGATTAACCTGCTTAAGACAGCAGTGATGTCATACTTTTGCCAAAAACTTCCTAACAGCCTATATAGTATAAAATGAGGTAATATTTATAAAGCACTTTGCAAACCTTAAAAGAGCTATATGAATGTCATCATCATCATCATTATTATTTTTTGCAGAGACAATTGAGGTTAAGTGACTTGCTCTTGCTCAGGGGCACACAGCTAGGAAGTATTAAGTGTTTGAGGTCAGATTTGAACTCAGGTCCTCCTGACTTCAGGTCTGGTGCTCTATCCACTGCACTACCTAGCTGCCTTATTATTATTATTATTATTATTAAACAAAGTTTGAACTCCTTATGCCAACATTCAAGGCTAGCTACAATTTAATTCCAACCAATTTTTTCTACCTTTGGCAACTACTGCTTCTTTAGTTTAGTTCCTCAGCACCAATTAAATTGGCCCATTTATTGTCTCTCCAAAACTCTTCACACTCTTCCAACTCTGTTCCAGAACTGAACAAGAAACTGCACACAGACAATAACTATGAACCAGGAGTTCTTAATGTGGGCCTATGATTAAAAAAATAATAGTATTTGAACATAATTTTTAGTGAACCTATGTATTATATGTTAGATGTTTAAAAGCTTATTTCTGAAAAGTGGTCCACAGGTATTAGCAGACTCCCAGAGGGATCCAGGGCATACACACACATACATGAGAAGCTATTCTCATGGTCAGGCCACTATGACCTTCATATTTCTGAGAACTGTAGTTCCTCTTGCAGCCTAAGGACTGTTTTCTTACCACATCACTGTCTCACATTAAGCTTTCAGCTTAAAATCCCCATATATTTTTTTTTACAAACTACTTTCTAAGCCTAACTGCCTCCATCTTATATTTATAAAACTATATATATATATACATATATATATATATTGAAATTTTTGAATCCAATATAAATGTTACATTTTTTACTGATTTTTTTGGGAGGGGGTTGAGGCAATTGTGACTTCTTCAAATGTCTGAAGCTGGATTTGAACTCAGATCCGCTCTACCATCATGTCACTAGCTGCCCTTGCTCCTGTCCCCTTTTCATAAATTTTAAAATTTATTTGGTGATATAACAACAGAAAGACAACTATGTATAGTGAGAAGAGTCCTGGATTTGGAGTAATAGGTTGCTAAGTACAGTGCCCGTCACATAGGAGATGCCTAATAAATATTTATTGAATTTACTGACTTGTACTGAAGGATACAATACCCAGTCATAATAATTTGGATTTATATCTCATCTCTAATACTAGCTGGGCCAGTAACTTAACCTAAAGATCTATGTTGATGTTCAGTCACGTCTGATTCTTCATGACCTCATTTGATGTTTTCCTCGCAGAGATAGTGGAGTGATTTTTCATTTCCTTCTCCAACTCATTTAACTGATGAGGAAAACGAGACAAAGAGGGTTAAGTGACTTGCCCAGGATCACACAACTTATAAGTGTCTGAGGCCAGATTTGAACTCAGGAAGATAAGTTTTCCTAACTCCAGACCTGGTGCTCTATACACTATGGTGCTACCTAGCTGTCTATAAAAGATTAATTAATAAAATTCTACACCTGGTGAAGGAATACCCAGGACTACTCTCACATCTGCATAATGTTGGCTTTCTTCATGTATATTGCACATCCTCTATAGGGCTGTAATTCTCTTTATTTCTCTGTGAGAATATTTATCAACCAAATGTTTTAAACTTTTTGCATTAAATTGTAAGTTCTTTGAGGGCAGGGACTACCTTTTGTCTGTTTTTGTATCCCCAGCACTTAGCAGTGTCTAGCACATATTAAGAGCTTAATATGTTTTTATAGATTGAACATTGGCTGATTGACTGATGGTCAGAACTTACCTCGTGTTCCATAGATGGCAGTTAAGTTATCATTTAGTAGGAAGTTAGGGGTGAAATGTATATATTGACCTTCTTCTCCACACCCTCTATATTGTAGAGTATATGGGTCATCTTGGTGTTTCTTATTCCAATCAGATATGATGATATTTGCCTAAAACAATAGCAAGACCATATGAATAAAATCAAATAGACATGGATAGTAAAATCTTACCAGAATACCTTTCCACAATATTTAACTGTACTTTAACATGTTTAGTGAAAGTAATATGAAATTACATTATGTCCATGTTACCTTTCTCATTTTCCTGCTTAAAAATAAATAAAAATTATCCTCCAATTTCATTTCTTCTAGTTTACAGGGACTAGATCCATCATTTTAAAAATCATATACTCCCTTTGCCAATATAGGTTGGCACCTTCTTTTTAATTTATCCTAATATGTAGGCTAATTCTAATTCTAATTTGTAGAACTTTCCCAACTTCTGTTTTGTTTAAATATAACAAAGGGATTTTCTCTGTGATGGTTTTTTAATGTAACCAAAATTTAATGGAAAGGGATCAAGTTGTCAGCTTAGAGCTATCTCCACCCCCTGCCTCTACTCCCTCCAATTAAAGGTTAGTTACCCAAGAAGTACTCAAAATCATTCCTTTAGATGAGCAATATTTAAGGAAGGATCAAGAGATACAATTCTACCATGAAACTCTTAGAAATAGGAATGAGAAGGAGCAAGGACTCAATCATAGCCCTTCTTCACTTTGTCTCAAGAAGGAAACCAGTTTTCCCTGGAGAGGGATGGACCAAATTCCAGATCATATCTATCCATGTCTCTTCACAAGCCAAGTATAAAAACATGCATCTCTTTCTGCATCTTGAATCCATCACCTCTCTGTTAGAAGATGGGTAGGATGTTCTGTTATTAGATCTCTGGAAACATGATTGGTCATTGCATTGATCAGAGTCCTGACGTCTTTCAAAGTTGTTTTTCTTCACAATGTTGTCATCTTTGAACACAATCTCCCTAGTTCTACTCACTATACTCTACATCAATTTAAAGCATCTAGGATTCTCTGAAGCTTTTCTTTCATTCTTTCTTATGGCACAACAATATTTCATATAACCACCATTTGCTCATTCATTCCTCAACTCATGAGCATTCTCATATTCTAGTTCTTTGCTTCCCCCTCTCCCTTTTAATTCCTCCCTTAGGAATCAGGAATTTTGTTTCATTTTATTCCTTCACCTGATTTATTCTCCCTCTTAATCTAGTTTGATGTTTTTCTACGTCAAACCCTATTTGTGTGTTTATTTGTGTGTGTGTGTAATGTATTTATTCAACTTTCCTTTGTTCATTCCAGATAAGAGTGATGTTCATTTCATGCCCACTTTATATCTTCCTCCATGTTTTTATACTCTTCTCATAATTCTAATTATGAGAAATAGCAAGCCATCCACCCCTTTTCTGTCTCCTTTCTATTTACTCTGCCTTCTCTTTCCTCTTTTAAAACAGAACTAATATACACCCAAGTCCTCTGCTTTTCTTATTTAACTTCCTCAATAGCCTTTTAATACATTAAAGTTCTGAAGAGACATTTCTTTATTCTCTCTCTATTAATCTGGCTAGTCTTTATACCCCTTACAATATCTCTCCCCAATCCCCAACCTCTCTGTAGTTCAGTAGCACTGGTTTTCTTACTCTTCCTTCCACGAGATATTCCATTTCCCAAATTCCTGAATTTTCACTTGTCTTCCATGCTTAGAATTGTCTTTCTCTTCATCTCCACTTCCTGGCTTCCTGTAAGTCTCTGCTAAACTTTCATTTTCTGAAAGAAGCTTTTCTAATAGTTCAGAAAATTAACACCACATTGTCATGAAAACCCCTTTAAGTCGTTCACATCAAGTTACCTTTCAAGTTTTCTCATGACTCTTGTGTTTGCAATTTAGCATCTGTACTTAGCTTTGGTCTTTCCAGCAGAAATGTTTGCAAGTTCTCAATTCTATTAAAAATTAACTTTCCCTCTTTGCTTTATTATAAGCAACTTTACAGGATAATTTATTCCTTGTTGCAAACATACATCATTTTCATTTTAAGATATTGTGCTCCAGAATCTTTTCTTGCATAATAATGGCAGTTACCAGACCTTATATAATCCTGACTTTAGATTCTTGGTATATTGACTGCTTTTTTGATGTAGGACCTTTGGATTTTGACTTTGACATTACTGGAACTTTTCTTTTTCTTTTTTTTTTCTCCTTTTACCTCTCTATCCCCAAGAGATGATCAGTGCATTAATTTATCTTCAATTTCCTCTTTTGGTTAAATAGATCTGCACAGTTTTCACTTATGATTTCTTGAAATATCATTTCTAGATTTAAAAAAAAATGATGGTTTTTAGAGTCCAATGATTTTTTAAATTACATCTCCTTGTTTTGATTTCTGAATCAATTGTTTTTGACAACTCAGTTTTCTTTGATTTTTTTCCATCTTTTAATATTTTTCCAATGTTTCTTGCTATTTCATGGAGTCATTGATTTGCTTGTTCTAATATAATTTTCAAAAATCTATTTACTTGGGCAAAATCTACCACTATAACTAAGCTATTGATTTTTCTTTAGATTCTTTCCTTCTGAGCTTTTCTTTCTTTCTTTTTTTCTTTTCTTTCCTTTTGTATTTTGATTCATTTCTCCTGGGTATTTATATAGTCCTTGAAGAAAATCCTCTTTAAAAAAAATTAAATCATTGCTTACAGTTGAAACTGTATAACTGTACAGTTGTTATATCTTCATTTTAGGCATCTCTGGATCTATTATAGTTTTCATACTTGGATTTGCTGTTCACTCTAGAGCACTGCCACCAAACTGCTTCCCTAGGTTCTTAGTCTTACCCTGATTCCTGGGGATGCTGGCACTGACCTTCACTTTCCAAGGTGGAGTGCTCTGGATTTTTAAGGTTCAGCTTTCTTTGTCATTTTAGGATAGATTGCTAGGGATCTCAGAAGAAGCCTTCTGTGTCTTGGTCTGAGTGCTGCCATCTCAAGATCCTTATCTTGGAGTTTTCAAACCTTCTTAGCTCTTTCCCAAAGGGACCTGTGGTCTTCCTTACTTTAAACCCAGGACTCTGCAAGCTACATGTATCTCTGATTCTTTGTAAGTTGTGTTGGGAGACTTGGCATGTGTTCTGGTGCTAGCTTTGTTGGAGGCCCCCATTCCTATTATCCGACCTTATGCAGTCTTGGGTAGAGGAAAGGCACTTTCTGTGGTTTTTCCTTGGATTGCTATTTGGTCTGGGGCTAATTTTAGTTTTTTGCTGGTCTAAGTATGTAAGATCTGGACAATCTGCCTCCTATTAACTATCTTGGTTAAAAGTAGCATAATTCCAAATTATTTTCCAGAAATAGTTGGACCAAATCAGAGCTTTAATAACAGTGTTTGAGTAGGCCTATCTTTCAGCAATCTGTAGGGCATCTTCACTCAGAATAAATAGACAAATCAAGGAAATTATATTGAAATATTTAATCAGGAAATAAATGAAAAGTAAGGCATTAGAAAACCAATATCATGTATATGCTTATTTCCTTCTCTAGAGTTGTCTCTAAAAACCTCCCTTCTGGGATTCATGTTTCTGGAGTATGGAAAGTGTAGCCAAATTTCTACCATGTCCAGACCAAAGAGTAAGAAGATTCATCTGTTTTAGCAGATTGGATTTCCACTGACAACATCTAGTGGTCACTACAATTTCAGTTACACAAAAGAAACATCAGAAGAAGAATTCAAATACAGATCTTCCCTAACCTCCTTCCAGGTTTCATGTTCTTTCCAATATATCAACATGGCTTTAAAAAATGACAACAACATATTTTGATAGCTATATTCAATATAATTAATTTTCTTTGTAATCCTGTTAATTTAAAAATATTATTCTAAGAATATGGATATAGGCTTTGCCAAGAAGTACATGATACAAAAAAAAGTTAAGGACCTTGGTCTTACATGATACTGTCTATTCAATGGAAGGATGAGGATGAAATTTATCTTTTAGAAGGAAATCATACAATAGGCAGAATCATACAGTGGAAAGAATGCTGTGCTTGCCAGGCAAAGAACCTGTTTTAAAATCCTTACTTTGCCATTTTTACTTGTATGACTTTGTACAAGAAGCTTCACCTTCCAAAATCCTTAGTTTCTTCATTTGACAAATAAGGAAGTGGACCTTCAAAGTCCCGTCTAAGTATTCTAAATATATGAGTCCCTAGCCTCTCTTTCTATCAGACACACATTCATTGAAGTAGCGAGTAACAAAGAGCAGTGGTTTGTGTTTGCCAAAAGCTCTTTCTTATTAATATATATATATGTACATTATATATATAAGGTTTTTAAAATAACTTTTAGGGTTTTTTAAGGAAAGGAAAAAACCTTTATTCCCCATTTTTCTTCCCTTTTATCTCCATATCCAACTAAAATATGATTCTATATTTATAAAAATGTGAAATCTTTCCAATTACAGTCTGAGGAACCACAATGCATCATATTGGTGTATATGTGGGTAGTTCTCTGTTTATACATGCATGCATTTCTCCAGACTAATTGGGAGATATGAAGACATATGTGTTTCTCTTTATAATTGACAATCAGTGGGGAATGTTAAACGTTGGGCTCCCAGCCAAAAATTCCAGGAAGGACACCCCCCCCCGCCCTTGAGGGCTAGCTTGAATTACAGAATTGTGCTGTTTTGTTTTGTTTTATAAATCTTGTTTTTCATAATCTTCATTAATTCATGCCCACTATTCCTACAAACCATTCATGGACATCAGTCTATCCAAAAAGGATATTTATTTTTTTTCAATTCAGTGACCTGATTTTTTTTAGATGTCATTACAATTTTTTATTTCTACACTTAAAATATAGAACTAGAGCAAAAAGGATCACAGAAGCCATTTAGCACAATCCCTGTTATTTTACAAATAAGGAAATTGAGGCCCAGTAAGATTGAGACACTTAATCAGGGTCACATAAGTAATGATACTGGTGGGATTTGAATTCAGGTCCTTTGCCTCAAGAAACAATTCACTTTCACGGTAACAAACTATGTCCCTAAGTTGTTAAAAATAACGATAACAATCTCAAACTATATTTCATTAAATTCAATTATTTACTTGGGGAGAAGGGGAAGGGAAGGGAATAAACATTTATAAAGCATCTTCCAGGCATGTGCTAGGCACTTTATGATTGTTTCAGATTGCTTTTAAAGAATAGGACATTTTAAAAATTCATGTTCTTTTGTATTGTGAATTTGATAATTCAATATAAAAGTTTAATGCAACCTTTTTGCTTCCTGGTAAAGTGGAAGGAAAGAAGGGAAAAAGGAAGGAAGGGAGGGAGGAAGAAAGGAGGGAAGGTGAGAAGGAGAGGAGGGAGGAAGGAAGAAAGGAAAGAAGAAAGGAAGGGAGAAAATAAGGAAGGGAAGGAAGAAGTAAGGAAGGAAGGGAAGAAAGAAGAGAAGGAAGGGAAGATAGAAGAAATCAAGGAAGGAAGGAAGTGAAAGAAAGAAAGAAAAAGAAAAATGGAAATCCTAAGTTTAGATTAGACATCATTAAAAATAAATATGTAAAAGCCTTTGATATAATGTAATCAAATTTTCTTACTGGGAACCTAGGCTTTTTCTTACCTTTTCATAGTTCTCCCATTTGGCTTGACTGTAATTGTGAGTTTTCCATGTGTCTGGTATTAAGATTTTTACATTCCCAAAATATACTCTTCGTTTTGTAGCATTGAACAAGTAAGAGGAAGCTTCAGTTATCATTCCCTGCATGCAAACAGAAGCAGAGCATATTTCATCATTCAGAGCTCCCCAACAACTTTGTTTCATCGGTCGACCTGAAAGACTTGTTAGCCTAAGCTGAGTGACTAATGACAAATTTGACTTTCTATTTTTAAGAAGCTAGAGAAGTTTGGAGGAACTGGTTCTAAAGTCCATTTTTCATGTTGCTTCCCTAAAAGTGGTTTTGGGGAAAGGAGAGTTGTCTTGGCTTGCCTTTACCCTTTCAATGTCATAGAGGAGTTTCAATGGACTCTAAGATGTTCTTTAAGAAATCCTTTTGTCTTACCTGTGAACATGTTGGAGCCCATGCCTTCTAGGACTATGCTGAAATCAGCTAATTTTACCTCTCCAGGAAGCACTAGATAATGCAGTACTGATCCGATGTGGTATTGCTAAAACTAAGAACACCACCTGATTGGCAGAAGGTGCAGAGGAAGAAAATAAATGCCCTTCTGACTCCGTTCTAATTTCAACCATTTAGTTGACATTTGCATTCAGAGAAGTAGCCAGATGCCCAAAGAGCAACAGGATCAGCACCAAGAAAACCTTCCCAATAATAAGAACAATCCTAGGGTGGATTGAGCTGCCCTTCCCTGGAAAATTCCATGCAGAAGTTAAATGACCACTTATGGTTAATGTAGAGAGGATTCTTCTTCATGGACAAATTGGATGAGATGGTAACATAGAAGGGCTTCTTAGATTTAGGACTAAAAGGGACTTTAGAGTCATCTAGTACAACTCTCTTGTATTAGATAAAGAAACTGAGAAATTAAGAAAGTTATATAAAGCTCCATGGCTAGTAAGAAACAAAGCCATCTCCAAGGTCCAAATCATGTCTCCTTTCACTGTGTTATATGGCTCTTGATGACGTTCCATCTCTAAGATCATGTGATTTTAATAAACACTTTCAAAATCTCCTTATTTTCTCACTGAAATAGATTTGGATACTTCAGCGACATGGGTTATTTAGCACCATAGACTATGTAATGGTCTTTAAAAAAAAATTTCCACCTGAAGGCAATGTCATTCAGGACCATTTAATAGAAGGAAAAGGAAAGTGCAGTAGTCAGTCTTAGGATGATGGTTATCTTTCTGATTTTTGCATAATTAAAAATTTTTTAATTATAGCATAAGAACTTAATTACAAGGAGAAACCCAAAGCTCTAATAGCTGATGATAACAGTGGCTTTGTAGACAACAAAAGGAGCCAGGTCAGTTTGAAATAAACTTAAAGGAGCCAAGTATTACTATATTTGGAAATACTGCTCTCTCTGACACTGCACAGTTGTTGATTTTTTTTTTTTTGAGAAAGCATCAGTGCTAGTCTGTTCCACTGATGCCTCAGCCACTCACCTTAATCTTTGGTATGAGGTTCTGATCTTCTGTCACCCTTGGATGAATGGCAATAAGTAACCCTTCGTAGGCATTGTCTTGTAGCTGCAGGCTGGTCCCCAGCAACAGAAGTTCTGGGCTTAGGACCACCAAGAGAATCAGAGATTTGGGGCTGCAAACCAGGAGCGAATAGTTCCTCTCTGGCATGCTGGAAAAAATGTCTGGGGTTCCCAGCTCACTCAGAGGCTCTTCACTGTCTTCATGATGCCAGGAAGTTAATACGACCTTCCTGAACCTGGGAAAGTTGGAGAGTCCTTCCTTTGTAGACACCCAGGGTGGGTCTCTTTGGACCTGCCTCTGCAGATCCCTTTTCTCTAGGCAGTGCTGTATCTGCCCAGCCCTGTAGCTGGGCTTCCTCTCAATCATGCTTAGGCAGCTACGCCGAGTCTGCCAGCCTTCTTACTCATTTGCTATATTCTCTACAAAAGAGAAAAAGAAATGGAGATAAAGACATTCTCAGAGTGAGGTGTCAGAACTTGGCTGACACCCTTGGTCCAGCTGGGATGGAGACCAAACCTCCTGGAGGGCCTGACCTTCTGCCTTTGTTGGCATAAGAAGGCAAAACTTGAGAATGATTTCCCTTTAACCAAGCCTCCTGCCCTCCTTAACAGCCTCCCCCCACCCCTTCCCATTACTTTTTTCCCTTCCTCTGGGGTCATTTTTTCCTTCTCAGCTTCAAATTACCTGCTTCTTTGGAAGTTTCTGGAAGAAAGCTGTGGTTTTGTCTCCCAGGGAAAGAGCTCTCTTCTTATTTCAAAGGCAATAGCTATCAGGTAATCCACAGAGACACCGTCTTGTCAACAGCAAGGTGGTAGGGTCAGACTACAAAAGCCTTCCTTGTGACCTCTGTTATGTCTCCCTATAAGAATAGCCTCACTCCTCAACCCCTTCTCTACAGCCAGTGGATTACAATGTATTTATCTTTCTTCTGATGCCCTGGAATCAAATATAGATATATTTTATTGCAGAGTGTTCTGTGAAATTTGCTTTATTTGCAAGGTTCTTGCTACTGGTCCTCATCTGAATGGATCTCTTTGATTAGAAGAAAAAACTAAAGGGACCCTACATTGGGCTCTAGAAATAGAACTCAGACTTACCCAGGAGATGTCCAAGCCAGATGCTGCTATTCATTCTCTTTCCTACTCACTTACTCCCTTTCCCCTATAACCTTACCACTTGTATTTAAAGTAAAATGGGGAGTACGGCCCACAATGGCATCTCTTTCCTATAAAGCTTAATGCTTCTACTATAAAAATATAACCTTGGGTTGAAATTTGGCCCTGTTATCAAACAGCATTAAGTACCTACTATGTTCCAGGCACTGTGCTAAATGCTGTTATATCAAGGTAACCACAGAAATGGTGATGCTTTCCAGGATCATACTAGCCACTGAGGTCAAAAACTATATGAAGGCTTCATGGATTATTCTGGGTGAGAAATGCAGGAAGGAGGAGAAATAAATAGGATTTGGGTATCTTTCATCTTGGGGACTTATGGGAGTGATACTGGTCCCCAAGCTCTTTCATTCAGAGAAATGATGATGACTAGTTATTCATTTCTGCAATGTGGCTGGTGACAAAATATAGTAAATTGCAGAGTGAGATCAAGGAAATCCTGTGTTGCTAAATGAACCTGGTTAGGTTAGACTAACCTCCTAAGACACATTTTCCCCCCTCTTTAATTTTCCAATCCAAAGAAGTCACAGCATCAATTGTTCCCCTCTCTGGTCTTAAGACTTTACTGAATCACAAGTTTAGTACTGGTTGTAATATTTCCAATAATAAGCTCTGCTGGCCAGTTGCAAGGCTACCAGCACAGCTAATTAGCATCAAAAATGAAAAAGGCTTAGCAGTCATTACTATATTTGATATAACACCAGAGCAAATTATAGAGAAGGAAAGGAGAGAAGCCTTTGCAGGAAAAAAAAGGAAATAGAAAAGAGCTAGCAAGTAGAACATATTGGAAATATCACAGCCAAAGGGAAATACGTTCTGACTGAAGAGAGAAAATGGCTTTTCCTGCTTAGACATAGAGGAAAGAGGTAGTCAGAGTCTGGGCAGGGATGAGGGAAGAAAAGTCTCTGAGGGGTCAGTCTCCATTAGGCACAAAAATGATTCCTTATGTTCACTTCTCAATACCAAGAGCAAACAGATAGTCAGCATGGTCTCATAATGAGTGATCTAGAAGTAGATAACAACCTAAAGGTCAGTCCAAAATTGTCCTTGAACTTGAGAACACATGCTGGTTTTCTTCATTCTGTTTTCCAGAACTCATGAAAAATTCCCAGAATCTTTACATGGTTCATGACCTCAGCAACCAAAGAGATACTGGAAAAGCATTTCAACCACTAGGGTCACTCTAATAATGGGCTAGGTTTCTATACATGGCTATAGGTAATATCATTATCAAATATAGGTAATCAGCAACCATAGTCCCTGACAATTGTTCTCTAATAAAGAACAGCATAATAGATTAGGAAAAAGTTATATTCTTAGAGTCAGGAGAACTGGGTATTAAGTCCACCTTAGAGTTGCAGTCATTTCTTTTTATTTATTATTAATTAGTTACTTTATTTATATTTATTTTATTTTCAATTCAGGGAATAAAACAAGCATTTCCATAACTTAGTACACTAAAAAGATGATTACACACAAATCTACCATGTACAACTTGCTATTCCCTCCAAATATACGGCAAAGTTACTGTGTAAATTTCTTTTCTTTTCCTTTTTTTCCCTTCTCACCCTTCCTTTGCTCCAGAAATGGCTACCATTACACACACACACACACACATACACACACACACACACACATGTAATATTCTCTATATATTTTTTCAGTTCTTTTTCTGGATACAGATAGCATCTTTCTTCATGTCCTTTGTGTATTTATAATAGTCAAAATGACAATCATTCAAGGTCATTCTTAAAATGATATTGCTGTTACTGTATACAATGTTTTGTTGGTTCTGCTCACTTTGCTCCATAATTTTTGTGCAGATTTTCCTTGCCTTTCTAATATCAATGAACTCATCATTTCTTATAGTACAGTAGATTTCCATCACAAGTCTACATCACAATTTATTCAGCCATTCTGCAATTGATGGGCATCCCTGCAATTCCCTGTTCTTTGTCACCACTGAGCCTACTACAAACATTTTATTCACATCCAAAGTTAAAATTACCATTTGTGAATTTCCCTCCATTTGATTTTTACTCATTATTTTCTCTCAGCCTCTCCTTTTACCCTTTCCCTGTTACTTTATCTTCTCCCCCCTTATATATTTCATCCATCCCTCCCAGAATCCCCCCATCCCTTTCCAATCTCAATCCACATACCTCTCCAAATCCCTTCATCATCAACTCCCAGCCTCCTAAACCTCAATCCACATACTCCTCCAAAAGGCCATCTTCCACACTCTCCTGCAGTTTTCCCAACTCTCTACATGTTCAGAAAACTTCTTCCTTTGTACATGTTGTTTCCTCTTCAACCCAGATTCCTACATTATCAGCCCTCTATCTTCACCTGCTTCCTCCATATAAGTTCTTCCTTCATGCCCCAATTTTGAAATATAATTAATGCCTCTCACCTTTTCCTAAGCAGTTTTGTTTTTTAGAATCATCCCATCATACATCACTCAGCCCCAACCTTTCTTTCAAATTACCTTAACAATGATGCAAGTTTTAATACTGATAACATTTGCACATGTAAAATGAATAAAGTTTGACCTTAATGAATGCTTTATAATTAGTCTTTAATGTTTTCCTTATATTTCTTCTGGATCTTTTATATTGAATTTTCCAATGACTTCTGGTCTTTTTGTTATAAATACCTGAAAGTTTTCAGTTCATCAAATATCCATTTTTTTCCATTCAGGATTATACTCAGTTTTTCTGAGTAAGTTATTCTTGGACACAACTCTAGCTCTTTTGCTAATTTCTTTTTAAAAATAAAATTTTATTGATGTCTTTTATTTCATATGGTCTAAATTTTCCCCTGGCATCTTGCCTCCCATCCTCTCTTAGAGATCCAACCCTATAACAAATAATATCCTGTAAGAGAAAAGAGTAAGAAGAGAAAAAAACAGCAAAACTGATTGATACTTTAAAAACGTTTTATATAATGTTCCCCATCAATAGACCTTCTATCTCTGCAATAGAATAGAAGGAAGTGTCTTCTCTTATCTCTTTTGCTTATTTTTTGTAATTTTGAAGGATTAATTTTTATTTTATGGTGGTTCTTTCCATTTATACTGTTGTAGTAATTGCATATATTAAGGCTTCTTTAACTTTTTCCACTCACAACTCCTTTTTACCCAAGAAATTTTTATGCATCTCCGGCTATATGGGCATATAAAATAGGTATACATAGCAAACATTTCCTAATAATATAATAAACAATAATTTCCTGACCCCACATTCAGTTACATGATCCCCATGTGGGGGTCACAATTCACAGTTTAAGAAACTTTGGCATATAGTGTTTTCTTGACTCATTTCACTCTGCATCAGTTTGTATATATCTTTCTTTTCTTCTCTGTAATTATCACTTCAGTTCTTAGTAAAAGTAACATCCCATTACATCTTCGTGTCACACATAGATTTAGCAATTCTCCAATTGATGGGCATCTACTTTGTTTCTACTTCTTTGCTATAAATATTTTGCTACAAATATTTGTTGCTACAAAATTGTTGCTACAAATATTTAGATGTGTATATATAGGAATTTTCTTAATATTAATGGATCTCTTAAAGGCCCAATAATGTAATCTCTGGGTTAAAGGGAATGGATGTTTTAGTTAAATAATTCCAAATTGCCTTGCAAAATAATTTTTATTAATTCATAGTTTCACCAAAAGTATAATAGTTTGCCCACCTTTCTACAATCCTATTTATCCCATCTTTTATCATTTTGCTAAATTTCTGGAACCTTTTAACTGTTTTGACTTACATTTCTGTTAATTTTAGTTATAGACCAATAGAAACTCTGAATACTTGGCTCGGGCTTTTTCAGTGTGTTGAGAGCCCAGGGAAGTCACTTGTGTCATGGCTAATCAATTCAAACTGGTGGATGTTGGTGCCACAAATCTGTGCAACTGGGGATTAGGGACAATTGACTCAATCTTTCTTCTGGAGCTGACCTTCACTTCTGTCAAAAGAATTTGGAAGGCAATTTGATGGTAGTGATTTGAGTGTTGGTTTGAAATCAGCAAGAACCACGTATAAACCTCCCTCAGATGCTTACTAGCTGGGTGGAGTTGGCGAATCACTTAAATCTCTCAACATTAGTTTATTTCATATAGAAAACTGGGATAACAATGGCCCCATGGAGTTCTTAGTTGTGTGATCCTTTATATATCATATTCAGGGTCAGACACTTTACCTGCACAATAGGAATAATAATATTATCTACTTCATAGAGTTACTATAAGGATCAAATGAGATAACATGCCAAGTGCTTTGCAAATCAAAGCATTATGAGTTACTATTATTTTTTTTAAGAAAAAGTTATTTTTCTTGGTTTTCATTGGGGCGCTCATCGAATAAAATACTTGGTTCTCTCTCTCTTAACACAATGTAAGATGAAGCACAATTTTTCCCATCATCTTCTATTTACTATATCTAGGAAAAATTTTAAAAATATAAACTTAAAAAAAGCAACAGAAGTCAAAATATAAGATGTAAGATTCTGATTCAAATAGATTTCTGATGAGTTCGTTATTGGAGAATATTTGTACCTCTGGGGTCACCTTCTACCTAAAATTGGGAAATGGAACTATTCAGTCAGCCTGGTATCCTACAGCACCACATAAGAAAAGGCTTGTAAGGCTGGACTCCTTCTATTACTTTTCTACGCTGAGCCTTATTTTTAGAGTTGCTGATTCAAAGCTGAAGAGTGAAATCTGTGTTTATTGAGTAGATTTGGAAGATCAAGAAAACAGATGTGAAGGCTTTGTAGTCTCCAGTTGGCTCCAATAAAATTCCTCCCAAAGATGATTAGGCAGTTGGTGACATATCCAAAGGATTAATTTTCCACAGACAACTTTATGAAAACAAAACTTGATTTCCTCCCAACTTCTAAGATGGGATGGAAAAGGGAAATTTTAGTAAGTCTCTCCACTCCCTCTTTCTCACTTTACCAACTGCCAGAAATAAACATAATGAGTTGCTAGAAAGGTAAAGATCCCAAAACTCAAATTTGTTTTGGCAGATGCTGTCTGAGAGGATATAATTGAACTAGTATGGTTTCCCATCATATTTCAGACACCATCCTCTCTCACTTTTGTTGTTTAGTCATTTTTCAGTCATGTCTGATTTTTCATGACCCCACTTACAGTATACTTGGCAAAGAAATTGGGATGGTTTGTCATTTCCTTCAGCTCATTTTACAGAGGAAAAACTAAGGCAGATAAGGTTAAATAACTTTCTCAGGGCCATATAACTAATAAAGGTCTGAGGCTGGATTTGAACTTAGATCTTTTTGACTTCAGACCTGGGGCTTTTCCTACTATGCCACCTAGCTATCCCTCTCTAATCATTCCTAATCCTCACCTTTTCCTCTGTATATTACTTTATACTGCTTTATTTTGTATATATTTGTAATTTATTCATCTGTGTGTATGTTGTTACCTCTTAGTAAAATGAAAGCTTCTTTAAAGACAGGAACTATTTTACTTTTGTCTTTATGTTTCCAATACTTAGCTTATAGTAGGTATTTGAGATGTTTTAAAATTGAATTATAATCAAAATCTTTGAAGAGGAAAATAGCCAAGGAGGTAGCCCATAAGGGGAAAGAAATGTTTTATGTCCATTATACTGGAAAATGGGTATTTGTCCCTTGAATATAGTCTAAAATTATAGGGTGTTAGCTATTCTGCCTTCTCGGCCTCCTAGAAAATGATATAAATAATTATCTTGGAATCAAGAGTCATCATTGCCTGCTCCAGGTATTATTGACTTGTCAGGGTGCCCACAATAATTATGGCTCTATTATCTTTTTGTATTGCCAGGTAGGATAAAGAACAGATGGTGAGAAGTTCATTCTCTCTTAATGATGTCTTCAATTCAATTTAACAAACATTTATGGAGCACCCAGTACATTCAAAGTGCTATGTTAAATGAAATAAATGCAAATTTACAAAGAGTGGCCTTGTGTGTCTAGTTATAACTTGCATGCAAATGTAAAAAGAAAATTTATTTTAATTTAAAAAATTTTGAACTTAACCAACAGAAATAAGGTGAGAATTTCCATATACTAAGTATGAGAGAAAAAGACTCTACATGAAGTTAGGAATCTGCATTCTGAACAGCTTATTTTTGTTTTTAAATATGCAATAAATTTAACAAGTTATTTTCAAAGCTATCTGTTTTCCATATTTTCTACTGACTCATTCTCTTCTAGCATTTAAAAAATATTTCAAGAATCCTCTTTTCTTACTTTTCTTTCTAGTCACCCCATCACTGACTGATCTCCTCATGTAATTTCTTTTTTAATTTTTTTGTTAAAAGTCCAGCGATTTCACTCTAATAGCTTTAATTGTATTATACTACATATATATATCTGACAATTTATTTTCAAAGCTACCTGTTTTCCATATTTCCTACTGACTCTCATTCTCTTCTATGCATTTTTTAAAAATTTCAAAAATCCTCTTTTCTTTCTGGTCATCTTATCATAATCCCTTCTCCCAATCTAATTTCTTTTTTTAAAAAATAGTTCTGAGATTTTATGCTAATAGCTTTCATTACAATACTTGCATGTCAAAATATTACAAGTATACAAAATATCAATTACCAATTATGTATTGAAAACAATAAGTTTCTACAACGCTAAACAAACCACTTCTGACTTTTTCCAGAGATAAAGTTTAACAATTCAAGCATCTTCAGTGTTTATCAAAATACAAAAGAAAAATAAAAATAAAGATCTTTCTTTTCAAATGACAAATCTGACCTTTGTAATATTGAGGGGGTAGTAAAGGATATTTCACACATATCCAGAAAGGAGGATTGTTCCAAAATGGGACTGAATACTTTCAGAGTGGAATGATTCCTCAAGCTCTCATGCTCAGTTTATTTTCTTTCAAAACCTAGGCACCATAGCTGGTATTCTTGACTGTACCTTTAAAATAACTCCAACCATGCTTTGGGATTAATGGAGGTTGTGCTTGTTGTGGAGAAATTTCAAACAGAAGCACCACATACTTGATTAAAATTAAAAGGCTGGGTTTTTTTGTTGTCCAAATATGTCCAAAAGCTTTTCTCAGTGTTTATCACTAATCGCCATTATGTTCTTCCTAAGAATTATTCGAGTGTGATGGAGAACTAATCACAACTGACCTAAACTGCAGAAGGAAAAAAGTCTAGTTGTAAACAGTTTATGAAGATCTAATGCTCTCAATGTGTAACCTGCTCTGAAACACAACCTCAAAACTTTTTTTGTGAGAACAAATACAAGGAAAAACTATGAAATCCACAAAGATCCAAAGACATAACATTACATGGATTTCTATTTTAACCATGCAAAATTGATCATTTATTTGATTTTTATCATCATTTCTCAAGTTTCAAAAGAAAAGCTGCAGATAATCACAGTGGTCAGGTATTCAAGCTATTACTGCAAAACCTACTTTAAGCATATTCTTCTGTTCTGTGTATTCAGATGTTTTACTTGCCTTTTTTATTTAAAAACCAGTCATCAAAATGGATTTCAACACAGATGTCACAAGCCAGTAGGAGCATTCAGCGATGTTCATTATCCTCCAGCAACCCTATTATTAATGTGCTTAAAATCCCTTTCCAGTAACTAACTGGTAAGTTGTTTTTTTTTTTTTAATAAAAAAGCTGAGTAATATTGCATAGGATGCCAGAAATTTCTCCACTAGAAACAAAAACTATTTACTGTAAATATTTGCCACATTTACAGCATGGGGTAATACATAGTAGGTAGGAAAAAAAATAGCTGTCAGCATTCATTTACCACAAAATGGCACAGTTTGCCACATGAATGAAGGTAAATAGGAAGAAATAAGAGAGAGAAGATGAAAGAGTGAGGAGGAACTCTTATTGTTTCATTTCTAGTTTTGAAGCTGATTGGACAACCAGTACCATCCTTTATGAAACTCATCCCTGCTAGTGGCACAGGTAACATAGATGTACCAGTTTCTGTGACAAATAGAATGCAGTCCAAATTTATCTGTGACTGCAGCGGCATTTGTGGCAGTGGGAAGACCTGTTTGTTAGCAATGCTAATATGATGGCATTTCTAAATTCATCCTCTGCCAACATTCTCATGAGTTCATCTCAAGTTTCATTTACTAATTCTCTGTCATTACTGTCAACCACAAAAGTCAGTCCTTGTGTGTTTTGGAAGAAATGGCCCCATAGGGATTGAATCTTGTCCTGGCCACCTACCTTCCACATCATGAAGGTAATGTTTTTGTATTTTACAGTTTCTATTTTGAACCTATGGTTGGAATAGTAATTAGTATTTCACCCAGCTTCAGTCTGTACAAAATACTTGTTTTTCCTGTCGCATCCAGACCAACCATTAGAATCCGCCATTTTTTTTAGTCACAGAACACCTTGTTAGCAAATATATACTCCATGTTCCAAGTAGATGTGTTAAAGGCATTGACAAAAGAAACCTTCCTGCTCCTGAGCTTTGGGTTTCCTGTTTCCTCACTCATGAGTGGCAGTTGCTCCTTCTTTTTATTGGCTGGCCAGGCTTTTGTTTCACCCCCATAAGATGGTGTCTCTCCTTGGCAGCCTTTCCCATCTAATTTCAAGAAAGAAAGGGAAAAAACAAAGAAAGGAAGGAAGGAAAGAAGAAAGGAAGGAAGGAAGGAAGGAAGGAAGGAAGGAAGGAAGGAAGGAAGGAAGGAAGGAAGGAAGGAAGGAAGGAAGGAAG